>JAUYWH010000005.1:7021453-7064485 GCA_034779795.1 Ctenopoma multispine | reverse complement strand
TCTGCCGTGACAATGCAAATTTCCCACTTGTGGGACTAATAAAGGATTATCTTATCTTATCTTATCTTATCTTATCTAACAAAGACAGCTGAAAGTTCCACACTACACCTACCACTTACAAGCAGCATAGCTCTGGTTAACAAAAATACCAAACAGGCTTAATTATGAAAAAAACTTCCCGACTAACATCTACCACATCTTTTTGTGAAAGTTAAGGTTTTTCATTTCCTGTCTTTTACATGATAAGCTACTGATCTCACTCTAACGTCTTCAGAGAAAGAACTGTAACTTATGTCTGGAGTGGCGTGTATGTCACAATCTCACAACAATCTCATGTTCCAGGTTCAAGCCTGTTTACAAAACAAGACGCAGATTCCATCACCAGGCTTAGCATGCGTGTTAGTGTGTGTATGTCTCAGTTTCTAAATCCTTGAGGTGGAAGATGAAAACGTGAAAGTGGGGGGGCAGAGAGTTCATGTTTGTATTCAGATATCAGAAACAAAGAGTGACAGTCTGGTATAAAAATGGGTCAAAAGCAGTCTCTGAGCAACGTTATCTAGGAGATGTCAGGGTACTATTACCAAGGGATAGCTGTTCTATTCCCCAAACCAAATTAGGCTGACACTTCTTCACTTAATGTTTAAATTTAACCCAAGTAAAACACGTTGTTCTGGAGGAAAATTAAAACAATTACTTGTTCTTAATGGGAGCCCTTTATTTTAAATTCCTACAATGTACATAACATTCTTTAATTTGCCAACACCAATGCTTAAATGCTGATATCACCTCATTTGGAGTGTATGGGAGAGTCCTGGAGAATATGTGGGAGAGTCCCAGAACAGAATGTCTTTGTCATTATGAAACTACACATCAGATAAAGTCTCGAGCTGACTACAAAATCTTTACACTAGCAAAATACTAAACGGACAAACTTTTTATTCTGTTAGATTAGGTTCAGATCTGCTCATAATTAATACGGCTGGCCTAAATGAGAGGTTTTCAAAGTGTCATACTGTGGGGCTCATCACCCTTTCTGTGCAGTTTTGAAATGTTACCTCAAGTGTAGTATGAGTTTTGGTGGTGACCAAATAGGTCAAGATAAAAATCATAAGCCACTGGCTAGACTCAATGTCCATCAGATAAATTATTTAGTCTACCAATATGTATGGTACATTTTGATTTCCTTGTTGGCTCTGAAATTATTAGTGGCGTCATGACTGTGATGCTACAAAACTTGATTTAGATGGAGACATAAGGATTTTAGAACAAGTTCGCAGAACAGAGCACCCATACAATGATATAGCTGTCTATCAATGGACACCAGCTTTAGTGTAATGTGAAAATAACTGTCCCAAAAACCGTACCAATAAAGCAGAGCCATAATAACAGCTTACGAAACTGAGCTACTAAAGTACTGACCCTTATTTGCCAAATAAAGTGCCAGGCTGTGTTTTTTATTAAACCATAATCTGTTTGACTAAAGTGGTGAATTGAGTCAGACAGCCTAAAAATATTGTTGACTCAACAGAAAGTATAGACACAAAGCCTGAGCAGAATAACTTGGGGTAAAGTCAAGGCAGTCTTCTCTCAGAGTCACTGCCCTGGTCCTTCATTGGTTGGTTGTTTGCAAGAGCCAAAGAGCAAATGGTGAGTAAAAGGCTGTCTCTAAAATTGAGGTAACTGAACCATGTTTGGACAATAATAAACAGAAAAGGACAGAGTCTGAATCAACGATGATGATTAGACAGATTGTACACAAGCAAGGACATAAACCGCATTATCTGGAAGTTGACCTGAAAATAAGTGAATGTTGCAAATACCTCAATGCACATAAACAGTGTGATTGCACTCAACTATAGCAAGTATGGATGGTCAGAGTTCAGCTGTTATCTTCCAAAGAACTCTGACTTGCATACGTTTTTCATCAGCTCACTGTCTATGTTTAGCAAATCATAGGTATCATCAATTATTCTATCCGACTGTAAGAAAATAATGTTGTAATAATCTTTCTTTTAAGGTTTATGGTTTGCACTGTAGGTGACCCATTTTATGACAATACTAATAACCTGTGTCGGCTAGCCAGCTCACAAGCTAATTCACCAGTTGTGTCTTGTCAGTCTGTGAGCTATGCAAGTCAAAAGCTGTTAATGCCAGACACCCGCTACCAGCCGTTAAAAACAAGTTGTACCTGATTATTTTAAAAAATTATTATGAATTTAAAGAAACGTTAGTGATGCCTGAATGTGGTGTGAGAGTAAGAGTAACAACAACCCATGCACCATCAATCATATGCTTAGTAAAACCATAAAAATGGTTACATCATATGTTTTTACATGTCCGGGTTCTGATTTGCACATCATGCATGAAAAACATGAAAAACAAGGGTGATGATAGAGTCATGTTAACCAGCCTGCCTTACTCATAAAACTGGCACAAGATGAACAAGACCATGAGGCACCAGCAGATGCTATTTTTGTGTTGTTTTTGTGTTGCACGTTTCTCAGAACAAATCAGATTGGGTTTACCCTCTGTTGCCAATGCTATTTCAAGAGCCCATGGCATGACACTAGTACAAGTGAGTTTAAACATTCATATTAGAGTAAAACTAAAAAGAATATTGATTTATATCTTTCTCTTGTCAGTCTGTACTGTAGGGCTGGTGAGACTGGGAAACTGGAAAAAGGTGGAAAACGTATGTGCAGCTGAAGCTGTACATCCCCTACAATGTGTTCAGTAACAAAATTCAGAGAATAAGGCTTAATAATTGTTATTTTTACAGAAAAACTCTGAAAGGCAAGAGATAATCAACCTGTATTAGGAAGAGCCGTAGTTGTTTCTACACCATACATGCCTAATAGGAAAGCTAGGCTTGAGTTAGGCTTGAACAAGAACATTTTGAGCAATGAAACATGTAGCAGACACACTCCTTTTAAACGTTTCACTCAGTGTAGATCATATTATTTCTACTCTAAACATTTTCAATCTACATCATCATTTTAACATTGGTGGTATAATGTTGTATAGCAGAAAAAAGAAAATAATAAAAATAAAAAATTATTTTCATATATTGCTCAATTCCTGGAGTCACCAAGTAATTCCTTAGTGCTACTGGTTTAAAACACACCATAGAGTAAAATGTTTATTTCCTAGCAGTGTACACAAAAATCGTTTGTATCTTTTATCAGCTTTAATGTCAATATCAAACAAAATGCCACTCCACTGTGCTGTTTTAGGACAACTAACCTAATATAACACAATGAGCATTCATAGAAACTGTTGTCGTGACTTTCAACACTCATGTGATCATTCCTGACATTTTCCCCTGAAAAATGTGTCATATAGTGCACATTAGGTACACCCTACATGGGACAGCACACAGTACACACCCACCCCATGTCATTGTGACATCTAGGGATTTCTAATTGGTGACACAGTGTCACGCATATTTAGAGTATGCACGCACACATGCAGGCCAAAAACACAGGTATGTCTTCAACACATTCTCTTGCTTAGAGGTAATTTTGCATTAAAATTAATTGACTGTTAACAATAGTATTGTAACTGCAATTTAGTAAATTATTCACTGTTCTCTCTGCATTCTCCATACAACTCCAGCATTGCTATCTGGATGAAGTATGGGAATACTATACCCAGAGGTTCAGTATATTTATCAAGGCCTTAAAGCCAGCCTTATTCACTGTGTTGGGTCATCATGTCTTTCCCTATAAACCTGACAATCGCGTGACTAAATTCCTGGTGGTGTTTTTATCTGCAATTGTATAGACTGACATTGATAAACATCAGCAATGCCTGCTGGCTAGGTGGACTAGCTGACCCTCCTCAGGTTGGAGTTAAGAAAAGACATCTGTTTACATATGAATTGAAGCTTCTATTGCATCGTTATGGTTTACAAATTATGTAATCATTAGCTTATACTGTTGAATGTCACTGAGTCATTTGCCAACTTGGATACTTCTTCTCTACTTATGTTATAGTATACTATACTATATTAATTTACTATCCATGTTAATTGTGATTGTTGTTCAACAAAAGTTGCAGAGTTTTGCTTCAACTGACAAATTATTTGTCCCACATACAGTAAATAATATGTAAACATAACACATGATCCTCATTGAGGCTGGTTTCTGCAGACTGAGTTTAGAGTTGTATCACTGCAGAAGCCCAGTCCTGGGGGAAGAAAGTGATTAAATGTGCCTGGACTAAGAGGCCTGGGGTTAATTAACAGTACAAATAGTCCAGCTGGTGACATCCAGCCTCGTACATCTCAGTCTGTGTGTGATGGATAGGTGTTGATTACTTTATTAGCTTAAAAAAGGAAAGGTCAAGTTCAAACCTGCCAGTTACTGCAGGTTTGAACTTACTCTTTACTGTTTCTAATCTTCTAATGACTAATCAGTGATTTTCTTTTTTGACCAATTCGTTTTTATATGATAAAGTATGCGTTACAATCTGCATGTGATGAATTAGTTCATGGTGTATGAATATAAAAAATATCACAGGGAGAGTTTAACATTGTTGTTCTTGTTGTTCTTAACAAAGAACAGTGGGCTCTTTTTGATATATACTTAATTATAGTTATAGTACAAACACATCTCTGTTAATCTATAGGTCATTCAGTGGTCTCATGGTGAAGTCATGTGGTGTCACAGCAAAGGGATGCTTTTCTCATTCAGGAAAGCCAAGAATTTTGTAATGTGTGTCATATAAAAGTTTAGACTATTTCTAAATGTAGACTTGTATGAGCTAAAAAGGATAACCTGACAACTGAGTTAATTTCTCCCATATACTTCATGATGACAACAGGCAGCCCCATGACAAGACCATTTAGTCAACTGTTAAACCTCCCTTATTTGATTTGCTAGAGTCATTTAAGTACAAACAGCAAATGTCATGAGGTTTGACAACACTCTCTACATCACCAAACATATAGACTTTTTTTTGTAATTGCATACAAATATGGGAAGCTGGCCTTACTTGTAAGACTTTGCAAACCCATGGTGAATCTGCATGATTGGTTGATTAGAATCTGACTGATTAATAAGCTCTTCTCTGAACAGCCTGTGTGTGTATATACAGTGTATACCTCATATAATTTCTAGTATAGCACCGCCTGCTTTCAACTTGACCAGAGATCATATCAGCCAGAATAAGTGAAAACACCTGTGTGGGCATGCAGGTTCATTAAGGCACAACGGAAGGAAGTATTGCATCAGCGGTGGCATGGAAATTCTGAATAATACTAAGTCATGATGACCGCTAAACATGTGTGTATCACTTGTCAAGACAAAGGTGTGTCCCAATAACAAATATAAGGTATTCTATATTTAACTTTTGTTGAAATTGTGAAATTAAAGGTGTTGAATCACTTCAGTGGTACATTAGAGCTGTGATTAACAATTATGTCTATGCGTTTAAGAGAATGGATGTTCCTTTAAATGCAGTGACCAAAACAAAAGTTACAGCAGTTCAATATACTGTGTATATATATATATATATATATATATATATATATACTGTATTAATATACAAAACTAGACTACATACATTATTCAATCTCCCTTACTCTCTCTCTCAGTGTCCCTCCTTTCTCTCATCAACCTCCCTTGTCCTCCACTCTCACCACCCCAAGCTCAGAGATGAAGCTAGTGGCTGGCAGACCCAGCTTATCATAGTCCAACAGCTCCATTAGGAAAGTGTAAGTTGGGTAATTGCTAGGTTAGAAGAGGTCAGCTATATGTGCTAAGAGCTCATTGGTCATGTATATAGTCAGTATAGAACTACGTGCGTACATAGAAATAATAACTACATCTGTTCTTTAATATGATACAAAAAAATTGTTTTATTGACTAAATGATTAGATCAAACAGTCTACTAAAGAACATGTTAAAACTACGTGAGAGGGCTTACTCCTAGTATTCTGCAGTAGGATATCAAGCGCACTGAAATTAATTTAAACAACAGTGCCCCCATTTGGTAAAAGACAGTACTCTAAGAAGCCATAAAGCATTTCTGGGGCTTTACCATGTTTGAAACTAAAGGCATGCAATGACCGCAGCGTTGATTCCATTGATCTTAATCCCCTGGAAATTTATTCCCTCTTCAGCAATAGATCACCAATAAAAGCAGCACATTTCAAGCTAGTATTTGGAAGAACAGAGGACACTCTCTTACCATGGAGTCCCTGGTGGGGGAATCAGATAGCCCGTTACTGCTCTTCTCCCATGTCGAAGAGCTAAACCCTCTGCTGCTGCTGAAGGCCTCCTGGTTGGAGCTCCGCGTCAGGGCCTCTTGTGTAGTGCTCCGTGACAGGCCTGAGTAGCCAGAGTGCAAACTAGTGCCATACGAGTCGGCCACATCACTGGTCCGACTGCGGTAGCTCCGCAGGGCACTGGTGGAAGAGGACGGGGTAGAGGGAGAAGCAGAGGAGGTGTTGCTGAGGCCCAGAGAGGCCAGGTCCCTGCTCAAGTCACTCTGTGATACAGATTTTCGTCGATTGAGCACAATGCTGGAGGCCACCGGTGAAGAGGAGAGGTAGCTGGACTGGGCCAGGGACGAAGAGAAAGAACTGTAGCCAGTGTAGGCTGACCCCCCACTCAGCCCTGATCCTCCATAGCTCCTGACAGGAGTTCTGCTGAGGCTCTCGCTCCGGCGGCTGCTGCTGCTGTTTCCAAGGATGTCAGTGCGTGGGATGGTTCGACCCCGGTCACGATCAGGGTCTAATGAGGTGCTGTAGTTGCGGCTGTGGGAAGTGGAGCTGCTCAGATAGCTGGAGGAGGAATAACCTGAGGAAGAGGTGGAGGTGGGGGACTTGTAGGAGGACAGCCTGTCCCGCTCACTGAAGGAGCTAAGGCCGGGGGTCAGTGAGGAGCTGTATGAGCTGTAGTGGCTGGTGTAGGAGGGGCCAGCGTAACGCTTGGCAGTGGAGGAGACACGGGACATGCTGCTGCTGGTTTTTCAGCCACAGGGAGGTAGAGCCTCTGGAAGACAGCATCGACTGTAGACACAGCATAGACATGAGTATTAGTTTATCAGCAACAATCAAATCAACATTTACACTACAGCAACGCTGCATAACGTTAATGAATCATTTCTTCTTGCATCACTAAGCATGAAACTAAATGATTTAAGACTAAGTATGACAATATGAAAATAATACTGACAATTCCAAGTGAGACAGTGTACAATTTGACCAAATACCAAACTGTTTCTTACGCTGTTACTCTGGATGGTTTCAGAATTTTGTCATGCTTTAACTCAGTTAGTACAAAATATTTCATTCACATTACCTATTTTCAAAGCATGTTATAATGTTGCAGATTTTCAGTTTACTTTTCTCTTTTTGTCAACTATTACCCTCCATTCAGTGCAATATCAAAATCTGATAACTGTAACTTGCAACTTCCATTATTTAGATAATGTATTGAGTGTAGATTATTTCCTTCTGCGCTATAAATAGCCTTTGGTATTTCATCATAGTACATAATACAGTCAAAAGAACACACTAATGTGTCTATTGCGCTACTTTGCTGATGTTTTTTTCCCCAAATGTTAAAGCCATTATGTATGTAGAGAATTTGACCATTTCCGTATTACTGACAAATGCACTGCAGCACACAGCAGTCTGAACTATCATATTAAGTGATTTAATTACAGGATCAGATCGAGCCAGACCGTTTCATGGGAGCTCCATCACCATTTGTGTATGTAAAGCATTTTGTCTGTTAAGGTAGAAAAGCACCATAAGTCAAGTCCATTTACCATTTTACTGTATAATAGATGGGCTGAAGATGAGATGGTTATGTTTTTTCTGTTTTTTCAGCATCCAACACTTTGTTGTAAAAACAGTGATTCAAAAACCCTGCATTTTAGTTCATACAACTTTTTTAATTTTTTACAGTGGATGGCTGGTTACCTGTGACTAAGGTTTAGAGATGTCTACAACACAGATGCTGTACCACTCGACTTTGAATGCAGATAATGATGTAATTAGTGCTATCTAGCATGCTTTCTGATACAGTACTTAGATGTGACTTATACCTAAGGTCCTGAAGACCCGATCCTAAATTCAGAGAAGAGAAACACTCAAAAAAATCTTTCCATGTTGACATCTCAAACTGGATATCCCCTCTCTTGCAGGGAACCAGCCCGACTGCTGTTCCATATCTCAGTATAGTGCATGTAATTCATGGGAGAAATGGGAACGACCAGCTGGGTGTTAGACGTAAAACCAGGCAGGCAGCACAGTTTGTTCCTGTAGCAGCCGAAGCAGAGCAGCCCTAGTTCACAAGCCCAGCAGCATCTGAATAAATAAAAGTATCTGGTGTTGCTGATCCGTGTTGAGTTCAGTATAGGAGGCTCCTATTTCTTTAATCTGCCTCTCTCCCTCCTCCTCTCTCTCACACTGCTCCCTATACTCCCTTGCTCACCCTACTCCTGCTAAGCACCCTGCCTTTTTACGGGGACATCTACTTCTCCTCAGTGTAATTTTCCCTCCTTCTGGGCATCTATCACTTACTCCCTCTGCCTCTCTCTGACCACAGGTTTATCAATAATGCAGCGTATGGATCTGGAGTAGGGAGACAGGCTGTGTGCTCGAGACAGGCCAGCACACACTGCTGGCCAAAACACACACAGGGACTAGGCATCTATGGCCATTCAGAGTACTGCTAAGCCAGTGAAGCGATCAGCACTAGGCAACTTGCTGATGCCAGGCTCTGTAGATGTATGAGGTTTTGTTTCTTTAATTTGGCCGCAGTGGCGTTTCAAGGGTTAACTTGTTTTTGCCACAGTAATCCACATAGCAACAGTAAAACACTGACAATGTGTCTGTAATATCACCTTTAGTTTTTTGATATGATGGAGCCTGCATGCGAGGTAAATACGCATGCAGGCTCCATCACATCTTGCAAGTACTTGCAAGTTATGGCAATGTGTGGGGAGACTAGACCAGAACCACAAGGAAACAATGGAACAAGCATTAATCACCACAATAAGCCTAAAAGTCACATAAAGTAAAATCCAATAAGCACCTAAACATGCTTAAAACACCATTAATACTCATGGATGTAAACATCCATGAAAAAACAAACCTTCAACACTGAATGCTGATGTGTGACCCAGTGGCTTTTTGTATTGTAGCTCCCCTCACTGGTGCAAGAAAGCACAGAGGATCTCAGATGTGACATATGATATCTCATTTACTTAGTAAAAGACAGCAATATCTATATCCATATCTTTCTATTATATAGGTCTAGTTTTAAATTGAACAGGTGTTCATCTGAAATCATCACAAAGTGAGTGCTGGGATTGTTGGTTTTTCTACAGTATTTTGTATATATTTATATTCTGTGTTAAGGTCCTAAACTTTATGATGTCTTATGTTATGATTTGACGCTATATAAAAGTTGAATAAAGTTGAACTGAATTGATCTGTAACATCACAGTGGCTGGGAATGTGATTCCTTAGCTTTAAGGCACAGAAAGTATATTTTCACATTCAACTTCTTACATTGTAAAGTCTGTAAACCATGCTTCCAAAATGTGCCAAATCTAGTGGAGAAATCAGTTAACTAATTTGCTGCATGTATACGCAGATTTCGCTTTAAATAATTTCTTAAATGCTTTTCACATTGCCTTTAACATTCTGATCTCCTGGATCCATATTCATATTGGATATAATGTAGGTATGTTTTATTATTAGAAAAACTGCATTTATGCATCTAACAGGCGGATGGAAATGCATCCATGAGTAGAAACTCTGACTCCAAGGCAGAATTCCTATCCAGTTAATTTCTGCAGTGCACACTGTCTCGTAATTTGAGCTGGTAAGTTGCTGCATTAACACAGAGGGAACAATGGCCAAGCTCAATTTTCAAAGTTTTTGCATGTCTTTGAGGCAAAATTTATTACTGCAGATTCCACCAACTTACAAGGCAGCTGAACTACCATTTAATTATCATACTAGCTCAAACTTTGGTTCCCAAACCTTACCCCAACTGTCCCATGTATGCACCTCTCTTTATTTCCATTGCTGTGTCATAGACAAGGACCCAGGGCAGCTCAGTAAAACAAGCTCAGACTAGCCTGGTGGGCAAACTGCTGAGAGTGAAGTGCAAACAGCGACTCACACCCGTGGGAGTAACACCACACAACGTGGACACACAAGATTGACAAGATGATAGCAAACTATGGGTTTCACTTCTGAGAGGAGATGTCTCCACGGAAACAACAACACATGTACAGGCACGAGAATGCAGCACTCTCACAGACACAGACACACACACAGGCTACTCTGCATTTTCAGCCTCCCCTGAGGTTGTGCTAACCAGTAGTTACCATAGTTACCGTGCACAAGCTGCATTTGTTTGCTTTCTACCAACGCATAAAGGACTTAAAAGTAGCAGCAGGACATATTTCATAGCCAATTTACACTTACTATCTGAGCTACAGTCTGGTGGCTGTACTTAATGCTCCCTCCGTCCTTTAGAGAACCACCAATGAAATGAAAATTCTGCCTAACAAGCCCCTGTGCTGTTGAAAAATGACAGGCAGGATAATGTGGGATTAAAATGAGAGGTCAGATATGTCAGTGTGAATATACACCATTCCACTTCTACAAGTTATCTGTTTTGCCAGCAGAGCTTCAATTAAATCTGTATTCAGAAAGCTGTCAACAGAGTGACAGAAGTCAGTGCAGAGGAAGAGGAGATTGTAGCAGCTGACTGCTGGAAATACTTGGTAACTAGCTGTAGAGATGAGGTTTCACTCACTGGGCAGATTTTGGAAAAACAAGCTTAAACTTTTTTGTAACATCACTTTCACAGTTCTAGATTCAAAAACTAAAAAACTACTAAAAAACAAAAAATAACAAAGCACTAGCAAGTAGTGCTTTAATTAACAATTCACTGTGGTAGAACTATTTTACTTCTCACTACACATGTTCCCTGTCAGTTGACATTGATGGTGTCACTAATCTTGATTTTAAAGCTGCACCATTCAATATTTTTAGTTTAAGAATTGAATGAAAGACTGTCTAATAAGAAGTGGGCCACCTGCTGTGACAATCCCACAGATAAATACCATTCCATTTTGCCGTTCTGTGAGCTTCCAAATCATTGTTTTGATTTCACTGCCTGCAACTTTAATGTTCTTCTTCACTTTTACCGTAGGTGCCACAAAAAAAAAAATTAGAGAAAGAAGAAGTTTCAGGACTTGATGTCCTCAAATGTGGTAGGTGTAATGAACACTAAATATAATGGCATGTCAACTATCTTAGATGAAAAAGTATTAAAATAATCCTTACAAAAATTAAGAAAATGTTTATAAGATCTTAATAAAGCCTTAAAAGTATGTGTTGTTTATATACATGTATGGGGACTGAGATTTTGTTGATTTTATCTATCATCTCATTAAAATGGATGCCTCCACTGAAAGTCCATAATTCGAATGAGTCAGATCTCTTATAGTACATGCTGTCCTCCCAGGTCCCCCCTGGTCTGTTAGAGAGCAGAGCCAAACTCAAGTGCGTTAGGAGAGTGTGTGTGATGACGCAGGATGCCACAGCCGCCATGCCCAGGGGTGACATTGCATGAATGGAACATCAGGATGTATATTCCCTGGCGATTCTGACTGAGAGTATGTGCGTCTGTGAGTGTGTAGTAAGTGCTATCTAGTAAATGGTTAGCTCAACATCAGTTGAGTCAGTGCAGGTTTAAGGTGAGTACTGTAAATGTAAAATGTTATGTCTTTGATTATATGAGAAATTTCAATGCGGGTCAGCTACATCTAATACCATGAAGACAGAAACAGGCACCAAACAAAAAGTAAAAAAAAAAAAAAGCATGTGATGTGATTGTAGTCATGTGATGAGTCAATAAGAACTGTTAAATTATAATACAAAAATTTTATAAATTATTTGCCTGAGGACATTTCTTCAAGCAACTAAGCTGCCTTAAAACACATTCACATAATTCTAAAATAAAAAAAACATTGACAAGGCATGTCATCTGAAAACTGACATTTAGTTTTCTTTACATTTCTGTTTGCTTATTTGTGTTTGGGAAAGGAGCAGTTCCGTTTTGCCCTGATCACAAGTGTTGCTCAGACAACACAAAATTGACTGTATGTTAGTAGTTTCAATAAGAAGATTTTCATCCTAAAAGAGTTGTCGTTATGTTTAGCTATATAGATAGCTAGTTATGAAGGAATGTATGTCCACTCTAAATCCCACATAAAAATGAGCACTGATTGGTCAGTTGTTCAGCAATCAGTCAATAAAAACACTAGATCTACACAAGCTATATTATAGATCATGCAGTTCCACTGTTAATATTATCATTGGCTATATTCACTGAAGTGACTTGCTGTACAGTGAATGCTGGCATTTTATACCAGCATTAATATATTTTGTTTTGTTTTGTTCACAATATACTGTAAACACAACATTAACATGATATCACCTTATTAAGTTAATTATGTCTACTCACAAATTTAGCAGACACAGTAACAATAACATTAACTTGGAGCATTATTTCTGGTTACGTATTTAATGTAACACCAACATTACCCCCTTTTCACTGTGTTTTTGTCTAAACCAGTGCTTGAGGGAAAATCTGGCTATTTTGCAGTTGAATGTTTACCAAAAAGTTGCAACTGAAGTACAAAAGAAAAATGGGTTGCTAGATAATTTTCACTGGAAATAGCTAACTAGTTTGGTGAGTCCAAATCAAAACAGTCATCAGTCAACTCAAAAGCATGAGCTAGAAGGTGTAAAGACATTCCAAAGAAGTGACAAGACTTGTGATTATTCTGAGGACTGGTCAGTACAAATTCTTCCTTAATATAAAAAAAAACTGATTAGTGCAACTTCAGGTCAAGCTGCTGTCAGTGTATTACAGTTTTATTGATGTTATGCAGAGACTTTTGCCACAATATATACAACAAAGTTGGTGGCACACAAATACACTCAAAAAAAACCAAAGTAACACTTAAATCACACATCAGATCTTGAATGAATTATTCAAGCTGAAAATCACAGTGAAAATTAAAGTAAAAATTTGAAATCACAGGATTAACTAACTCGCATGAATTTCAATGTATGGGCATGCTCCTGATGAATCAGCTAATTGTATCCTGGGGGACCTCCTCCCAGACCTGGATCATGGGTCCAGGTCTGATTGTCATAAGGTCCAACAATTGCTCTGAGGATTAAATCCCATTACCTTACATCAGTATCGTTGGCTATCCTAGATATACCTCCCCAGACCATCACTAATCCACCACCAAACCTCATGCTCCATGATGCTACAGGCAGCATCATGTTCACCACAGCATATTCAGACTCTTTTATGACCATCAGATGTGCTCAGTGTGAACTGCTCTCCCCTGTAAAAAAAAAATCGGTTGACCTGCTAATTGTAGTGTTCTTTGAAAAATGCCAAACAAGCTGCACTGTGGGCACAGGTTGTACTAGAGAACGTCAAGCCCTCATGCCACCCTCATGTAGTTTGTTACTGAAAGTTTGCCCATAAACATGCAAACCAGTAGCCTGCTAGAGGTCATTCTGTAGGTTTCTCGGAGCACTCCTCCTTTTTTGAGCAATGTAAAACTTCAGATCAAATCAAATAGCCTTTTATTGTCAGTTCACTATATGTTTAGAACATACAGGTTAATCAAAATGCTGTTCCTCTCTAATCTTCGTAGTACAGGTAGAAAATATAAAAAGTATAAACATAAAAGATATAAGATAAATAACAGATCTTAAAAAGTAAACCTATGGACAATGTGCAATTGTCAGTAGTGCAAAAAAACAAAAACAAAAAAACTGTAACAGTGATGAAAAGTGAGGAGATGCTATGAACTCACTCACTCATTCTTTACCTACTCTGTACCATATAAACATACCATAACCACAATATAAATCAAAACGGCTGTAAGGGCACAGATGGACACTTGCAACCAGGCAAAAAATCTAACATCTACATGGTGTTCCCATGGAGAATAATGTGAGAAATCAACACTGGGGCTATTAAGAGGTCTCTGAGCCGTTCTGAGTTTGGTTTGGTCTTACAGGAGGCTATATATACCCTGAAATGCGAGCAGATAAGAGATAGTCTGTGAGGGCCCAAGTGATGCCTATGCCTGTTATAACTGGTTGCTAAGTACGGTTCTGGAAAAATTTTTGACACTACTGCAAAATGATTAGTTTCTCTGATTTTGCTATTTAAAGGTATATGTTCAAGTAAAATTAACATTAACTCCCAAATTGCATATACAAATGTTGTCATTTAGTACATTTATTTGCAGAAAATTGAAAATGGTGAACATAATAGAGAAGGTCCAGTTTTTTTAGACCTGTTATTGCAAATCAATCACAGCTTTCATGCGTCTTGGCATGCTCTCCACCAGTTTTTTTACATTTCTGTCGGCTGACTTTATGCCACTCCTGGTGCAAGAATTCAAGCAGTTCAGCTTTGTTTGATGGCTTTTGACCATCCATCTTCCTCTTGATCACATTCCAGAGGTTTTCAATGGGGTTCAGGTCTGGAGATTAGGCTGGCCATGACAGGGTCTTGATTTGCAGTGGTCCAGAGCTGTATATTAAAACTAGGCTTGACTGCTTGGCTATTCTAACAGGCCATAGTTGCACCTACTCCAGCCCCTCCATAACTAATGGTTAGAACCCACTAACCACACATGTGTGCTTTACTCTCAGTCTAGTCTATTGTGTAGCAGTGCAGTACTCTATATAAATCAGTATTTACGTAAAAGAAAAAAGGAAATGTAGAGAAATGCACAGTGCTGGCAATAGAACAAGTAAAAAACAAAACAAAAAAAACACTAAATTAAAATAACAACTAAAAAAAACAGTTTCAGTTAGCTCCTTTTTCTACAGCATTATACAATTCTATAAAAGTGGAGTTTTAATATCAATGATTTTGCTTGTAGTACCTCCAGCATTTCCCCTCAAAGCTCTGGGACTGTAAGAGCCCAGACATCTTTCATTTTACATCCTTGAAAATAATATTAAAGTCTAAAAGACAGGTCACATCACCAAACAAATGCACTGAAAGGTTACATCGTCTTTCATACTGACAAACTGTTTTTATGCAACATGGAAGATCCCTGAAAAACTTTACTTTCATAACAATTTTTCTCTCCAAAACCAACTTTCTACATTCAGAAAAAAATATCCAGAGAAGCAACCATTTTGCATTTATCATCATCACCATCTGTTAGTGACTCATGTGAGAGGCCATAATAGTTCCAGTGACCTCAGAGAGGACTTAATCTGCAGGCTTCAATGATTGATGCACCAGGCTCTACAGCTGACTGTTGTGATTCTTCACTCATTGAGGTCATCATTTGGTCAATTAGACACATTATTATTTAAAACACAGATCAATCTCTGCCATTCCACTGAGCAATGCTGAGAAAGACATTAGATATGAAGAACTGCCTAAAAGCAACTAGTGGTTAAAGCATTAGTATTACTATATAATTTACAATAGTGGAATAGTTTTTAACACATACTATTTGAACAGGCAGCTGTACTCCCTGCCTGGGTGATGACGACTTCAATGACTAACAACTTGTATCATTAATGAAATTTTCAAACACCCTGTACAACTCTAGATATTATTTATATTTTAAAAAATCATATTTCTTTTTCACATGCAGTGTGCAATAATGATCAGCTTTTAGTCCAGTCCTGTGAACATACTGTCCACTGACCACAAAGCAATAACCCATTGAAAAGTACATACTATACTACTTTTCTACTTAAAAGGCGAAAGTTGGACCTACTCCATCCCTTAGTCTGCTATTAGTTGAAACTCAACACTTCAACATTATTTCCCCCCCCAGCCGAATCTTCTGTGCTGCATTCTGCAGTCTGTATATAGTAATTCAAAATTTCACTTAAAAAAAAGGAGGAATGTGTGTGCTGGTACAAGACAAGCACGAGATCCAAATTAAACATGAAAATTAAAATACCAACTATAAATATCTGGTTCATAAATTTCTTGCCAATATATAAATTTAATCAATGATTTAACTGTAAAATAAAAAAATGAGTCTCTCAAAACTTGCTAAAACTGTGACAAACCAGAAGCCACAACCAATGCTGGATTTCTGAGGCCAAAACTTAAAAATCTGACATGACAAGAAAAAATTTTGATTGAAGCTCTTAGATTTTTTTGTAAATACTTAATTATATCAGACTTTTAACTGATTATGTTTTATGCCTAAACTAAGTTTTGAGAGTTGGAAATGAGTTAGAATCACTTGCTAGGTTCAGCTTTTCCTAACCATGCTTTTATCGCATCATTCTCTGCCTACTGTAATGCCTCATCGCTTGCCACAGCTGCAGCATGTCCAGAACTCTCAGACAATTAGATTGTTAAAATAAACATAATGTAGATCGTAATACTAAATGACATTTTTCTAACATCTCCATAGCCTCGACTCTTTCAGAACTGTTTTGAAAACTATTCTGAAATGTAACTTTTGACTTATAGTACAAAGCACTATATGGTCTGGCATCTCTTAGAAACCTTTAGCACTGATGTGCCCTTTCACTACTGGAAGGTTATTTAGCTCATCAGGGGAGTGTTTTTTTAGCTTTTACAAGTTCAAGGGTGAAAACTGAATATTTAAACGTTAAATGTCTATTTCCACTACAGTAATGCTGTAAAGTGAGAAGAAGATGACGTACAACACCACCTTTCCAGTTTAGTCATTTCTGTGAGTCACAAGATTCACTAATAGCACATCTTTCTAACTTTTATCTGACTGACTTTAATAAAGGATCTGGTCATCTGAACTATGCAACCAGTTATCTAAAAACCCCTATCATGCAAGAACAAGACTTCATTACGAACTACCTGTACTTTGAGAGATACTTGATGCAGACTGTCAGCTGTGATGCTGCTTGTATGCGTTTAATGGCATGTGTGTGTGAAGCAGTTACCTGCCGTATTTGTAGCTGTGTGTCAGTCACCCCAGACTGCGATAGCTCTGGGGCAGCTCATCCTACTGTTGCGACCCCATGGAATACGCTCTGTGACACCGATCACTCCTGCAGAAACAAACAGACTTGTCATGTGTCATTTGATTCAACACATTAGATAAAATAGTAAAACAGCAAACTCAGAAATCTAAAACATTGCTAGAAATCTATTTGTTCACAAGATTCCTGTCTGAGCAGTAGGCAAATGCAGCACAGGAAAAATATTATGTTACCTATATTTATATATTCATAAAGATAGCAAGAATCACTGTCCCCTTGTTTGGTTTTATGCTGTTTGTTACAGCAAGCTGTGACATATTAAAGCAGGCATGTTCAGCTTGATGTGGACCTGCAGGCCACTGGTCAACACATTCTCCAGATTTCATGTCCAATCATCAACAATTGAAGATGCATCCTTCAGCTCATAGTTTCAAATGAAGTTTACAGGGTGACTCCATCTTTCCTCTAGCATTTGATTGGTGTTTTGCCATTTATCAAGCTACCATTGTGTATATATTTTCATTACAAATGCAAACTCTATGCATATCAATTGGTGTTATGCCCTACCCTAGAAAGACAAACTCAGGTGTGCTACTGAGACTTCACGTTATCACTTATGTCCTATGTGATAATCTTCTCGGAAAGTACCCTACATCTGACCTCACAATGTTAACATTCAACTGACAAGCTGGTACCTAAAAAGGAGTAAAAAAGAGGAAGAGTGGTGGTTAAGTTAGTTTGTTAGAGGCTCACCCTTGCTGTTCTGAGCAGTCAGGCCACTAGACTGAAAGCAAGGGGTGCTTCTTGGGAGGCTGTGGCCCCAGAGTGTGAGAGGATAGTATGAGCACAGCGAACCAGAATGCCACAGATCAAATTACAGAGCTGGTAAATATAGCAGACATGTATGACCTCTACAGGTCACTCAACACTCAGTGGCATTCCAATTTGCTCCTAAAGGACTAGCATTAAGGCTTTTTATAAGCCAAGCTGGGTAGGCATCAAGTCCACCACACTGCTGTAGCCAGCAGAAATGCCGCTTTCTCAGAAATTAAAGTCTAAAGGAAGGAGCCGGCTTCACAGGATCATGATTCATCATCCAGTAATAGTGCCACTGAATAGATACTGCATGGTGCATACTATACATAGTATAGATACTGCAATGGCTGTATGCAATGATGATGTTGGCTGTCAGTTGCTCTGAAATTCCACAAATCATGGCAAAGTCAATGTTAATTCTGACAGTACTAAAAAGATTTCATCTTTATAGGACATGCAATTTAGATTTTCTCCAAATCAAAGCAATATTGTACCTCGTCTTCCCTGTTCTGGCCACACACCTATACAATGTACAGTAGTTGCAATAATCATATATGTGAAACGCATATTAGAAGAAAACTAACAAAGAAAAACGAGTGTTTTCTGGAAAAGGAAAATAGTTGACGTACGTGTGTGAGACAACGGAAAAAGACAGGCGTAGTACTGTGGTGGACGGTCTCAGTGAGGGGTATAGCATTACATGACACTGAGAGGAGACAATGGCACGGCCAGAAGCCATAGTCGAAACACTGCAGTGTGGCCGTTTCTTTAGGGTTTCGGTTTGACTGGTTTGAGGCAAACACCAACGTATTTGAAACATTCCTAATGAAGAATAGGGGTAACGTTAATACACACGTGATTAGATAACCACTCAGACCCAGCAGCGCTGCTCGGTAATGGAAGCAGGGCACAGAGTACTGTCCGTGAAGGGGGCGGAGAGGGGACTGAAACATCGGAAACTTGTCCTCGCTCAAGTCCGATGGATTGTGAAGTAGTGAAATACAAAGTTAGCCGAAGGCTTATTAACAACTCGCTTGGTTGTCTATTAGTCTGTGTAACCCCGGTGACCGTCCCGCGTCGGTTAGCGTCTGTTAACTAGCTATCTAGCTAGCTAACTCAAATAGCGTTAAACAGTAACTGTCCCGAGCATCGACAGCAGTGGTTACACCATTACAAATCTGTCCGTAGACATAACAAAACTAGACAACATAAGCAAGCCAAACCTTTAGTATTGGTTCAGCTGTTTTTCATCTTTCAGGACTCGCCGTTGGGCAGTTTGTGCGACTTAACTTACTCATTTTCAAACTTAAAATTAATCTCAAATAAAGAGTTTCTTCACAGTCTCACTTCAGCCGAACATTTTGGATGATTACTATGACTAACAGTGTTCGTAACACTATAGAGACAAACAAGCTAATATAATATTGCTTGAGTTTGACAGGAGTTCGGTTCATACATCTGTGCATTGGAGAGAACAGCACCTACCATGGATATGGTGGTGTAACGTTAAGATAACTGCATTCACTCACCCCACAGTTGGAGACCATCCCGATCCAAACGGGCAGAGAAACGCCCCCCCCCCCAAAAAGTGTATTTCGGGACGGTTTGTTCTGCTTTTTAGATCACTGCTTCAGTTGCGGTAAACGATGGTCGACAAGGCTGGACAGAAGAACACCCCGCCATGGGTTTTAATCAAGCCTACGCTGGTACTCAGCCGCACTCGTATCTCGTTGCAGTTGTAGAGTTTCAGCAACCGAGTAACGGTTATTTTCTCTTTAACTGTGACGTCAGTCCGGCAGCACAGCTGAACTCTGATTGGTTCATACCTCCCTGTCAGCGTCACCGGCCAGAGCAACGAGGCGCCGCCCACACCGTCGCCATGGCGGCGAACGTAAACATCACAGATTTCTTTCATTGAAAAAAAAAATGTTCAAAGCATTCGATAATGCCTATAATGGCTATAGCAACAATTAGCTCAGAATAACTTAATTTATTTAAGCAATAAGGACACAAGTATACAGTATAAAAAGGTTAAAGGATAAAGCTGGTTGTCTATATTTCTGTTGCCCACAAATCCCATCCGTAGAAGAATGTGAGACGAATGTGAGATCACATGTGAGATCACATTCTTCTTGAGGAGGAAACGGTGCAGTGGCGTGACTCACTGATGTTTTTTAACACTGTTTGACCAAACAATGCAGCTCTATGGCACAGAGTTAAGATCTGATTCTGGATCCCTAGACATTACAGTAAGTAAATGTAATTCACTGCTGATTTGTATAATAGCTGATAAGTACCTCCATCCATTAAGATTGTAGCCTACATGTTATATACTTGTTGCCTCTACAGTGCAACTAGATTTGTTTCGCCAATATTGATGCTTATAATTATATAATGACATACAAACTAATTTGAATGACTACCTGAATTGTAAATTGTTCTGAATGTCTAATAAATAAATGGGGAACCTTTTAAAATTGCCGCTAAAACATCAAATATTCAGGCAAATATTGAATAATTGATTATTTCCCTCTAAATTATTTCTAAAACAATTAAAATATTCCAAATTTCAGCACTCAAATAGTCATTGATAATGGAGTGTGTGAATGTCTGCATCAAAGTGAATGAGTCATAAACTCATACTGCGGTATAATCATCTGTACCATGGAAAACATCCGTATCATTGACATGACTCCAGAACTGTGAGCTGTGAATGAAACAAAGTGTCACACACTCATAAGATAGACTGCCGTTTATTACCATTCAGTTATGCATCTTTCTCCACATACACTAACACAAGAAAGATGGCTCATTCAGTTTAATTTTATACTTTCATATAGGTTCCTACAAAAAGCGATTATGCTTCAAGTGCCACAGACTATGAACAGTCCCATGTTACTTGTAATTGAGAGAAATGATTAGCTAAACACTGTTGTATAAGTCTGAAGAGGGATAAAACCTGGGCATCCTGTGTATTTATTCAAATATATAACACTATAATCAAAGATAAATAAAGCTTTCTGAGATCAGTGTGAGCTCTGGTGCACTACTTTTAGAGGCAGAGGATGACTCAAGCATTGTATTTACTGATATATCCACAGTAGCAGTATCTATTTAGTTCAACAGATTTTCATTTAAACAGGATGTGCTGTACTAAAGCTGCCAGATGTCTAGTATTATGTGAGAGTATTTAACTAAGCAATGGAAATATGGAGCTTTTCTATGGGTGGATTTTTTTCTCTTTCAGCAGGCAAGCACTAATCCAACAGAAGAGTTTTTCATTTTTGTTTACTGCCGTATCACTTTTGTGAGTTGTGGAGTATTTCAATTAAACTAAAACTAACAAACAGTCAAATCTTATGAATATGAACAGACTGTACCAGTTCTGTAAAGGAAAAATCCACTGTATTTTGTCTACTTTACTTTGTGATTTTCTTTTTTTGTGTGTGTCTTTTACACGCACAAGCACTACCTTGAACTTAAAGCAACAGCTTGATATTTTTTGAAAATATGCTTACTCTCTGTCACCCATTGACAGAGAGTAAAAATAGATAGATGAGGACTGTATCTCTGGTATCTGTATGCTGTACAGCCAGCAAATTGTTGGCTTAACACTAAAACTTAACACAGATACAACAAGTTAGATGTAATCTAACAATACCAGCACCTCTAAAGATCCCTGCCAAATATATAAACAGCAAGTTGTTTAACGTGTTAGTTTATGGAGTCAAATAGGTGCCATATGTTTTGTTAATTTAAATAGCAAATTTATTCGATTAGATTCGTCTTTAGTGACTAAGCTAGCTGTTGGTTAACTCAGTCAGCTTCTCATCTATGTCATGCAATCAACATCATCTTTCAAGCATCTTTATGTCTGAATTAATTCCTAATTAAACCATCTAATGTCATCACATTACTGTTCATCAGTGCAGGAGTATTTTTAACGCAGCTACATCACAGTCATTCCTTATTGTTTCTCAAACCATATTTATAATTCAGTATTTATTTTAATTCTATATTGTACAGGTTACAGTGCACAGTTTAATGAGTAAATGCCAATTTAGATTGTCCCTAAAATATAATTATGCTAATTACACAATTATTTATAGTTGTTATTGTTTTATTATTTTTTAAGGTTTCAAGATCAGTAATTCAACTTCAAAAAATTTGTTTGTTTACAATATTGTCTTTTAAACTAACAAAACATGTGGACCCCATCTGGCTCCTTATTAGTGGAAATCTGAGGTGTGAGTTGTTGAACATGTTGAGTTGTTGCCGTTGGACAGAGCCAGAGCAAGCCTTTTTCAGCCCTAACACTAAGCTAAACTGTCTGACATTTAGCGCACAGACATGAGAGTGGTATCGATTTTCTCATCTCTCTGAGCAAAAGAGAAACTTCACCTACTTCCCCAAATGTCAAAAAGTATTTACTAAATGTCATATTGAGCTCTGGATTACGTGTAAATGGGAAGGAAGACATGAGAGTGATACCGGTGATGACAGCAAATTTAGAGTTCTTACAAATGACAGTCACATCTCATGTCCACAAGCCCTGCATGTTATGGTGGCTCTGGATTCCTGTCTGTTGAGACTGCTGCTGGTGGAATTATTAAGTCTCTGCCTCTAAAACATGTTTTACGATGAATAAAAAGGTGGCTCAAGACAGACCCACCGTTTAAACCTTTTGGCACCAAAACCTGATGCTCACTACTCATGGTTCAGCTGACCTGCGGAACATGTGGCTATAATTCTACATTGACTGTCTAACTTTTCATTCAGAGAAAATAAACAACCAAAAACAAAAAGTACATTTCCAGTTCCTGTTAAAGGTCAGCGGAATTTTCCTTTAAAGTCCCCAAAATCCTGTTTTCTCAGTTGTTTTTAACTATGATTAAAGGTGTTCTGAATGAACTCTAACAAAATTAGAACAATTTTGCTTTTCTCACATGAGAAGTTTCTGTCTTTCTGTTTTATCTAAGTTGTTCCCCTCACATATTTAAAGGGGTGAGTCTCAGTGGCCAAAAAGGTGATGTCCCATATTTCAGCTAATCAGAATTTGAATCAAAATGTGATGACTTTTCAGGTTGTTAATGTTGCCAGGCCACTGTCAGGTAAATCTCATGAGGCTGACAGACCTCATAAAGCAGAATTTTGAACTTAAACAGGGGTTTTAAGGGTTGCAAAAGCCAACAGTTTATGGGTTGTAGCAGGTTGGGCAGTAAGCAAGAGACACAATAAATAATTATCACAAAAACAAAATCTGGAGGAATTAAACAGGTAAACAATACATTTACATTAAGACTTATATATTTCACTCTGACTTAATGTTAAAGTTCCATCAAGTGAATTTTTCCATAAATCTGAGTAAGCAAAGTGGCCACTTTTTCCTTGCATACACAAACTAAATCTATACACAACATGCATACTTTTACATCACCCGCCCTGCGCACAGTTGCATACAACATGTTCTCACTTCAAACAAATCTCACATTGATTAGCACAAACACTATAACGCAACACTTGTATATGGGTGCCAGCTCTGCACTGCTGCCTCTCTGTGCAGGTTCCTATGGCTGTGGTTCATGCTACACGTGACCCTTATTCAGCACTGATAAAACGGGAAAATTGGTTTCAGTGTGTTAACTATATTCATTTAACCTGCTGTGTGCCATTGCTACACCTTCATACTGACTCCGTATTCATATTACACAATAATTTTAATATTCTAATATTCAAGTATAGCAGTAGTGTTAGTAAATGAACACATATAAATTTTAATAGTGAGGAGAATGTTGTTGTGTGTACATACTTAACATATAGTTAGGCCAGTAACAGAGTTTTTATAATTTTGCCTTTATACACCGCCAGAGTGTATTTAACCCTTAATAAAACAATCAAGATGTGATCGAAGTGTAGACTTTCAGCTTTCGGTTTCACAAAAACAGTAATCATTTAGGAGTTACAGCCATTTTAAGTAAAGTACCTTCATTTTCAGTGGCTCAAAGGAAAAGATTCTGCAATAATCCACTTTAGTTGTCTCCGTGGTCTTTTAGGCCTTTCTATGTTGTTGAAAGGTGCTTTCTTCTTTTTAAGAGTGTATCCAACGTTTGAGTTCTTCGCACTTATAGATTTATGTTGTTTTTTCTAGCCTAATGATGGCCTCCTTTACCTACATCACAATCTACTTGGACTTGATATGGGTAGTTTCAGTCAAACAGCTTCCAAATGCCAGCTTTATACCTGATACCAACCCTAGAACTTTAGTAACAAGACAATGGACTGCATCAGTCAATTGTCCAAATACCTCTGATCCCCGGACAATGGAGGTACTCTGCTTATAATAGCTGTAATTCCTGATTGGTAAATGTCCTTTGGTTTTTGTGAAACATCTTAAAATATCCTTAGTGGTGGCATATAACAGAAAAATCATAAAAACTCTGTGACTGTTCAGATACTTATGGGCCTAACTGTATTGATGCTTTTGTTAAATGAAGAGTCCAAAGTAGACTGAGATGAATTTTCTATTAACAGTGAACAAACTGTAGCTACAGCCCAGATACAGATGACATATATATGTAAAGTGGCTTTAGCTGTAAAACTACATCAAGAATCCTCTACTCCACTAAGATGCTTGCTATAGGAAAAATCAATAGCACCAAACATCTAACATCAGTGCTCCTCTTATACAAAGTGGATGCTGTATATTAAAGGCATACAGACTGTCTTCCACATTATAATGATAATATCCTGATGAGCTTCTTTGGTGAGAGTGTAAAATACACTTATATATATGTGTGAAATGGACCACAAACGTAAGAGAATTAAAGGAATATTTCACCAAATAGTGTGCAGTTTAAAGGGGACCTTTGGCTACTGTATTTAGTAATGTGCTATCATAAAGATGGCGACAGATTTAAAAACATTTAAGCAGCAAAGGATGAGATGTCCTAACTTTTAGTCCCTAGTGTCGGATCCCAAACTTCCCATTATGCTAATATATTAAGCATCTTTCACATGATAGTCCGTAGCTGCCCATATCTTTCAAACCACACAACTCCAGTTTTTAACCCTGACAAACAAGAATCTGTAAATAAATAAACTGTTAGGAGAGAATACTGAATAACCACTTTACAATGGAGCACTAAATATAGAGTTCTATCCTCTTAAGTAACCTGAAATTGAGAACAGCAGTCATTTGTCACTATGTCCACAAGTTCAGGGGTGCTGCTGAAACTGCACTGCTACCACATTTCATTAAAATGACCCAATACATTCATAAGATTCACAAGCAAAACTCAAAAACTCTTCTTGCTCACCTAACTGTGTCCAACTGAAATGAGATAAATATGATATTTCAAATGTACATGTTATTCCTTTATACTTATCCTATGCAAAACATGCACCAATAGATTGTCTTTTAGGTTCCCTGTGGTGTCTGTGTGTCACTTCTTTCCTCACAAAGAACCTTCTCTAGTGAGATTACTGTAGTGGCTGAGAACATTTTTATCAAAGAGGCCTGTAGAGGGCAGCACGTGACATAACACAACAGCTGCTTCGTGGTAACCTGTGTGGGCATGTGTTAGTGTACACATGTGTGCATTCACTATTTGTTTTGTGATAGGAAACACAGTAACATCAGATCCTGGTCTGTGAAAAGGATCATCAACATCAACCTTTAGAGAGTTTATAATCTCTGCACTCCTGAAACCATTTTGTCATAAAGTGGTGTCATTTTCCAGTTATTAAAATCAATTTTGACTTAACTCTTTTTATTTAAAGTCCACTAACTGTAGATGTGGAATGATTCTGTGGCTGTGGCACATCAATTTATAATGGCTGAAACACTAACTACATTTATTCATATCAGCAGCCCGTGGATGTAGACTATAACGTAGAACTTTCAAGGGAAGAGTGAACAATAAATTCATGTAATTGTGTCACATCATCTCTTCTCTGTGCTGTATCTAGCGAACATGTCCAGAAACTGGTAGCAATTGGACTGGACCAACACACTAACTATTCCTATGGACCAGAGGGGACCTGCGGTGACCTGTCTGTGGTGCTGTACTGTTTAACACGTGCGAGATGATTTTGTGTTATCACTACAAGTTCATAATCTAATCAAGGTTTTAAAAATTGAAAGCTGAACCCTCCAGTGCACATACACTTAGAATAGCATTTGGTCTGAGATGAACAATGCAGTCCGAATGTAGCCAATTATGAAAAAAACACCACCTAATAACAAAATAAATCCCAAAAATGCTAGTGTTTCCAAACCCCTGTATTTAGCCAGGATTTTCCCTTTAACATATACTGCCCTTTCTGATATTGTGCATACTGTACAAAAAAAGTGAAAGTGGTAACAGGACTACCTCTCAGCACTGCCTCACCACAAATCAGGATAGATTTTGTGACAAGTGAGCACTCCGGTGGTGTTGGATACTTGCCTATGCAGATGCTATGGTACATGCCATGTACTAAGAGATAGAGCTGCAGCGAAGCTTTGCTGGTATAGCAGCACCCTCACCTTTGCTCAAGCTGTTAGCTGACTGTGAGTTGCTCTCTCGGCTTGTTTTCCACTGGGGCAGATTTGTCCACCGACTCCATTGGATGCCCTCAAATAAAGCTGAAATAAATAAAGACATAATACTCTCCAGAACTAGGTGTTTTTCCAGCCAGAGCCTCTGAACAGTCCACTGTGCAGTCTCTACAATGGTGTTCACATCACTTCCATCTTTTCTTGTTTTACTCTCTTGGTCCAGCGAGTGGGCTGTCGATGCCGTTCCATATGCGTTTTTCCAGTTGTTCTGAGATGTCAGATAATCCAATTAATGAATCAATCAAGGAGTCACTCTAATCAGCTAGTTGGACACCCGTTGTTCATTTGTTCTTGGGTACCACCAATATTTCATCGCCGTCTTGGATGCTGTAGGAGTGTAGCGCCCGGGTGTTGTACTTCAATTCCTCCGGCCCAAAGGCGCTGCACTTGTCAATATAGTACAGCCTCATGCTGTTGGTGGACAGCTGGACCACTGTTGTCAGCTGCTTCTTTAGCTCAGCGACTGTCTGGTCCAGACGGATGCTCAGCTGAAATAAAGAAAAACAGTGTCCACATCTTAGGCATTAAATGGATTATTATTATTATTTCACACAGAATAAGCACAGAAACAGTATAAGCTTAAGTGAGGACATCTGTGATTATATTGATGGTAAAATACAAACATAACTCTGAAAGTACACTTAGACACCATTTATTTTAAAATCAGGAGTCGGACCACCAACCCTGGGGTTTGTAGATGACTACCCTATCAACTGTTCCACGTCACGGCAAAGCATAATGGAGGCGCTACAATATTTGCCTTCAAGAGAAAAACACTAACTGCTACTAATGGTTTCACAAGATATATTTAAGCACAGATTCAATGTACTAACAAGAGACTGGATTCTTCCAGATTAATAAGGGTCTGCATGATGTGTTTTTAAGCCCACATTATTTGATCTTTTGGAGATTTGTGGAAACTGTAAGTAACGTAGCACCTTATAAATAAAATTCGGTGAACATATCAGCAGTTGCCTACAAATAGAGCAAGCAAATAACAACATTCAATTTTGAGTAACGTTTCTATTCAACTAATTCATTTTGCTTTTAGCTGATTTGTTCTTTCTTCATAATAAACGTCTTATGGAAATATCTAGGTCGGTAGTTGTTCAATGCTTCACTTTCTTCAACAGCCACTTCTGTTGTTTGGTGCTGGCAATGCAGTGTTGTTCTAAAAACACAGAGAGTTAACCTAAACAACAAAGTTTCTGACCCCAAAACCAAAAAGAAAGGTGCTAACATGCTCTGCAGATTCGAGTGGCACTGTGGAGTCAGTGATAATCCTCTCCGGGTACCAACACCAACGGGTGATTTATTATTAATATAAACATATCGATTGCAGCACCTTTGAAGGGGATAATCAGCTGTTTTTAGTCTGCTGATGAAGAGCTATGGACCCCTAACATCGTTAAGGGGGCATCATCTAAATCAAGCAAAAGCTGTTTCAACATTAAGTACCAATGGATACAGTGGGCGGTGCATTTAATTTATACACACGACACACAGTGTTCTGCACAGCAGTGCTTTTCTTTTATGTTAATTACTGAAGAAAGCACCGTGAACACGTCATAACTAAACGCCTGACTAACTTTACACAGCGCACACATGCATCATCATTTAAGTATAACTGGACAGTTGTATCTGTTGGTGGTACAATGGAGAACTGAGAGCTTTGGTCCTGTTACTGTTACATAATACAGACACGGTTGGTGCATTGAGTATCTGCAGTACTGATGTAGAAACTGTAGAGACTTGACCAGACAGGAAGGTCAAGTATGAATAAAGAAGTGGCATGATATTAGCTGAAGCCTAATCTGCGCTTCATTAAACAACGCTTCATTAAATGTTTAACACACCTGTTCCACTTTTTCTTCACAGTGAACCTCCACCTGTGCATGGTAGCGAGGTCGGAGGTCAATCTCGGCCAGTGGTTCCAGCTTCCCGTACTTGGTCACCAGGGAATGGTATCTTCAGAGGCAAATAGCAAAATGCGTTGTCAGTTTTAATGGTACAAACATATACATGATTGTAGTACAGACGGTGAGAGCAGTATACCTATAGGGCATCTCCTCCTCAGGGTAGTCTAAATAATAACGGATGAAGAACCTCTCTGAGTCTTCTCTCTCACTATCAGTCACAACACTGCCATTAAGGAGGGATACTGATGGAAGGCTAAAGAGAAGAACATTGAAAACATGGAATTCACATATGCAGCTCACACTGTGTGGATATGAAATCTGGAATCTCTTTAGTTCAGATGTTAGGCAATCTGCAGTGTTGGGAGAAACATACCCCGGTCATTGATGGGACTTACCGTGCTATCATGAGGCTGCGTCGTTCTGCGTTGGTGTAGGTCTGCAGTAGGGGAATGCCTTGCAGTCGCACTTCCTCCAACTTTGGGAAAAAGTTCAGTTTCTCAATGTCCTCCCATCGATTAAGACCTGAAAAAGGTCACAAACAAGTCATGTTTCAGTTCAAAACAGTGACAGTGGTATTGGGGGGAGGTGTCTAAGCCATATGGTGCCACTGAGTTTAGTAACAGCAGGTCAGCATTACCATAAAAGTGGAAAAATATAATTTATAGCACCTCTAAACTTAAAACTTCAAGGGTTAATTAAAGGCCCTGAAACAGACTCAGGTTGGGTACCTGCAGACAAACAAGTGCAATTTTATCACTTCTAATTATCATTTCAGAATTGCAGCTCACTAACATTGGCAGCATTAGCAGCTGCTGGAAAGATTTCTGGAAATTTGGACATGTGGACTGACTGGTGTACAATCAAAAATCTTGTGTCACTTTGTATTACAACCGCTGTAGCTGGCTGAGTGAGTATTTTGCACATCTGCATGAACAACTCAAAAAGGCCATCACCACTAACCTATAACCTCGATGAATATTTAAGTTACTATATAGCTAATTGTTTATCTAATGTTCTCCTACAGATACAGGACAGGTCACACGTCTGCCTGATCACTGCTTCCCAGCCTAAACCATCCACAACACTAAAACCTAGATCCGACCGGCCACAAACAGTACTATAAGGTGAGCTGGCTGTAGCTCACATTTGTTCATTGGGTACTGAAACACAAGAAATAAAAGATAATGTAAACTGGCCATAAATGTCTACTGTAAAAAAAGAAAGCTATTAAAACCCATTAGTGAGCCACGCCTTTGCATTTAATGACATGTTCCTTTATAACCATGAAAACACTCAGTTGTTTTTATTCAGTCCCACATTTCTCATTCTGCTGCTGAAAATACTCAATAGAGCTACTGAAAGTAGTGCCCAACAAACATACTAATTACTATGTTTAAGAGACATTTGTTAAAAACTGCAGTATGCAGCTGTTTCGGGACAGTAATGAGCTTTTTTAATCAATGGTTTTGGGGCTGAGTGTCACAAACAGGGTGAGGAGTCAGACAGTAGTGCGAAGCAGAGACGCATTTTGGATTTGGGCTCTGTTAACAATATGAAATTATCCTTTAAGCATGTCAAAATCTTAATTCTAGCCTGCTATTATTGCTGCCTTATATCTTGTTTCAAGACACTGGTATGCAATTCTGTTTCCTTGTTTCCTTCAAACAAGGGAATCTGCTCCAGTAATAAACAAAATGATCTCAGTCTTTGGGCAGGATTGTTTGTTTTAATAAAAAACAAGTCTTAAAGGATGAATCTAGGACAAAATTACTTTGGAGATATTTTTCATGAGCTTTTGAAGGAAGAAATATGAAAAAGCGATGCACTGAAGTCACTTTGAATCATATTGTTTTTGTCCCCTCTAAAAATAGATGCACCACTGGCGCTCCCCAAAATAGAAGCCATCATTCCTAGAGATACAAGTTGACATGGGGAGAAATGCATTGTCCTACTCAACAAATAACTCAAAGCTTTAGTGACGCGTTCGCTTCTGCTAATTTTATCAGTTGCATTAAGTTACTGTCCAACTGGACAGAAAATAATCCTGAAAAACTATATAATGTTAAGTCCTGGAATTAAACTATTATAATGCAACTATTCAGTCTATTTAAACTTTTAAGCTAACACTCACACACACACACACACACACACACACACACACACACACACACACACAAGCAAACTGCCACATCCCCTGACCTGAGTTGTGCAGGTTGATGCTGCGTAGGCTGGGAAAGAGTCGTTGCAGGATGTCCTTGCTGTCTTGAATGGAAGCCAAATTGTTGTTGGCCATGACCAGAGTGTCCAGGCTGGGGAACATGGAACCAAACTTACGAACTTCACCCCAGTCCTGGAGGCTATTGTCAGTGATGTGAAGCAAGCGCAGAGTGGGGCAGGCCACGCTGGAGGCACTCACACAAGTGTACTCATTAAGGCACAGGAACAACTCCTCCAGCCTGCACGACAACATACAGTGCTGAGAAAAAGTATTTGCCCCCTTTCTGACATTTTTTATTTTTTTGTATATTTGTCACACTTAGATGATTCAGATTATCAAACAAATTTTAATATTACACAAAGATAAACCGAGTAAATATAATATGCAGTAAAAATCTGTCCAAAACAGCCTGACCCCCTAAACCTGGTAACTTCAATCAAATGTTTAACTCTAATCAACTGTAAAAAGTCTTTCACATCCTGTGGAGGAAGTTTGGCCCACTCTCCTTTGCAGAATTTTTTTTCACTAAGCCACATTGGGTTGATGCCAAAGCATCTCATTCGCATAACACTGCAAAACCTTATTCTTTTTTGTGTGTGTGTGTTTCGGATCACTGTCCCACTGCAGATCCCAAGAACACTTGAGCTTGAGGTCACAAAGTGATGGTTGGACATTCTCCTTCAGGAATTTTTGTAGAGCAGAATTCATAGTTCCTTCAATCACAAAAAGCCATTCAGGTCCTGAAGCTGCAAAGCAGACCCAAACCATCACACTTCCCGCTTGTTTGACTGTTGGTATGATGTTCTTTTTATGAAATGCTGTTTGTTATACACCAGATGTAACTGGACACACCTTCCAAAAAGTTTAACTTTTGTCTCAGTCCACAGAATATTTACTCTTGGTGGACGATCAAGATGTTTTTAGGCAAATGTGAGACGAGCCTTTGCGTTCTTAACTGAAATCTTCATTTAAAAACTGCATTTTGTATTTATTTGGGTTATCTTTGTTTAATATTAAAATGTGTTTGATGATTTGAATCATTTGAAGTGAATGAAGTCAATGACGTGTGGCATATATGCCAAAAAATAAAAAATCGGGAAGGGGGCAGATACTTTTAGGAGAAAGAAAGGTACAAGGTGAAGGGGAATATTGTTGAACATAAAGTTCCCTAACTAATAAAGCCAGTTTTGTGTCCCAGAAGTTTTTGTTTGGATGTGCAGGCCCTCCTTTTTGGTTGCTTTAGATACACACATTTCCACCATCACCTAATGTACCTCTCTTCATTGTTGCTGTTGAGTTTTTCACTTGTCATTTAAAAAAGTTAGTTTTCTTTTGTAATTTGAGTGAACTGATCCTTTATGCTTACAGAGTCCAGTGATAGTGTTTGTATCAAAGAACAGTTTAAAGTGAGAAATTCTTCTCATTCCTGAGTCTAGTATGACTATTTTCTTACTCCGGTATCTCCCGAGTGAGCAGCAGCACAGTATCCCAGGACACTTGAGTGTTGTTGAGGACAAGGCGTCGAACCCGGGAAAAGGCTTCGGCACACCGCGGCTCGAGGGTCATTCCAGCCAGAGGGTTGGAGCTCAGGTTCAGGAACTCCAGGTTAGGGATGTTGGACACAATTTTACTGATCTGAAAACAAGATAACAATCTGTGTTTTTACATTTTCTGTCAGTTTATCCAGAAATTTTTTACTCCTGGCAGCATTGTGTATTTTACAAATGTAAAGCTAAGCCCACTGGTTCAGACTGAGGATGTACATCTTTAAAAACAACTAACAAGTTAACATTTACATTTACTTTACATTTTTAAAGACTAAGTAAGGAAAAAGGCAGGAGGACAGCATATGTGAGATTTATTTAGGGTCAACTCTGTTCAAAGTTTTGTTTGGCAATACACTGACCTGACCTGTGTCTGAAATGTTCTACATTTGTCCCAAAGACGTACATAGGACTTGTTGACAATAAGAAAATAGAGAAAATTACTAGACCAGGGATCCATAACTGTAATAAACCCAGAAACAGTACCTCATGCCAGTCCTGCAGCTTGTTATGGGACAGGTCCAGCTCCATGACATGGGCACAGAAAGCAGCAATCTCAGCTTGGTCTCCAGCCCTGCTAATTCCGCACCTATTCAACACCAGCACACTAGGCAGGTTCAGACGGTCTAGAGAAGAGGTGGGAGAAGACGTAAGTAGAAACTGAGGGGAAGGTGAATGCAGGAAAAGAGGGTTAAGGGTAAAGTTCGAGAAAGCTGTCATTTGCTAAAACAAGAAATTTACAAATGTGAATTTTCATAAATGATGGTACAAAAAAGAAGAAGATGACTGACAAATATTTCTCTAGAACACGTTGCCAGAATAACCTGCAGTATCTATTACAAATGTGAGTAGTAGTAGAGAACATAGGGTCCAATTTTTCCACCATTGGGAGCCTCAAAAGACCATCATCCCATTAGAGCCCACTAAGTGTGCATACGTCAGCGCCAAATGCTTTCAAAAATGGTGAAAGTAATAGTTCCAGTACTTCTGAAGATGTCGTCTGTTTATGTAGGTCTAAAGGTTTGATAATATAGTGAGGTTTATTCTGTGTCAATTTGTAATACCAACCAATCAGAAAAAACATTTGATGTAGGTGTCAGATAAAACAGAAATATGTGAGGTCTTACATTTTCTCTAAAACGCCCCTTTATTGCCTCATAAAGGATGGTATCACACTCAGTGCTGTAGTTTCAGATGTAACTTTCTCTGTAAGGCAACTAGCTGCACTAGCCCCACAGCTAAACCTAAAAAGCCTTGGTGAGCTGAGTGGTGTAAAGTAAGTAGAAAGTCTCCTTCTCTAGCACCTTTCATAGGCGAACCTTGAAGACCTGTGGTGGGAACCACCACCACCCCCATAACAGGTCCTCTGCAGTATGGGAAGTTCTCTGGGCTGTACTTCTCACTGATCACCTCCACAAAGCTACGGCCATCTGTGTCCTCTGGTGGCTCCATGGCTCTGTCTCGTTGAACAGCTTCCCCCTCAGCTAGTCAGCAGTGCGACAAAGAGACAGACATCCACAGTGATTATTGTCATGTCAACCAGCAGAAAGTACTGCAGCATGTAAGTGCAAGCAAGTAAATGTACTACTACATACTTGGATGAATCGATGGGTTATCAACATGTTGATGTGTATGTATGTATAATGTTAGGTTATACTAGTTAAAATAACCTAAAACGGAGAAAAGCAGCACATCATCATATAAGAGGAGCTGGAACCAGAGAATCTTCTCTTTTCTCACTTTCACTTGGGAAAAGCCTAAAAACCCTTACTGATTAATTGATGATGATAATAGAGAGTGATGATGTTAGTTGTTTTTGCTGCTGATAATCAAATTGATTAAATGAATAATCATTACAGTTCTAATCCAGAAAGGAATAAATTGTTGTTTAGGAGTGAATCAAAGCCTTTGGTTTGGGTCACGCTGTTTAAATATATATATATTTGACAGTATAATAGATAAGACAGAGAAATTCTAACTCGTCACACAAATGTCATCTCCTCCTATGCTCTTTTTTGGTTTAAACATTTTCAAGTTCCCTAACATTTCTGAAATTACTTGACCAGCACGAAACTGCAGCCCAGTCTTTTGTCTGGACCTCCCGTTGCATTTTATCAGCTGGTTTCACTCAGTGAAAGGCTATTCTAAAATTACACACCCTTATACTCCCATTGTTCTGCCGCATGAGACTAGCACAATGCTAAACTATTCAGATGACAATCATGAGTCCATTCATTTGGAAAATCATTTACAGTTTGACTGCTCGTCTTAACTCCATCACATACAGTTCCACTCATCCAACCGTCCATTATGCCATTATACCACTTTTTCAAGGGTTGTGGGGGTGCTGGAGCCTATCCCAGCTGTCACCGAGTGAGAGGCGGAATACACACTGGACAGGTCGCCTGGACAGGTTGCCTGTCTATCACATATAGAGAAACAAACATTCACAATTACATTCACACCTATGGGGCAATTTAAAGTAACCATTTATCAGTTTTGTCACATCTTTGGACTGTAAGAGGAAGCTGGGATACTCCATAGTCAACTGACATCCAGTGGATTTTAACCCAGGTCCTTCTAGCTGTGAGGCTAACCACTATACCACCAAAGCACCCAACTACAGTTACAATTAATTAGTTAATTAGTTTTTGCTGTACACTGGAGACATTTAAAAATGAGACAAATGTTCCAAATTTCTGTTTTCATTTGATGGTGTTTATACCAAAATACGTGAAAAAGTATCAGTGATGTTTGATGATAATCTTTTTCAGTCTTTTTCTCTCTGAAGAGGTTCTATGTTGAGTTGCAGTGTGTTTTAGACCATTGTCTTGTTACATGATGAACATCCACCAAATCAGTTGTGATGTATTTCTCTTTATAGTAGGAGACAAAATGTTTCTGTAAAAACCTCTGCATTCATACTTCTGCTGCCACCATAAGTTTCTGCATCGAAAGTGAGCCTGTTCCGGAAGCAAGCTACTGCTAACTGAGGAGATCCTTCCCTCCACCGCACTGTAGTAGAGGGAATCTTGGTCTCATCAGTTCACAACATTTGATGCTCTCTGTACGTTTCTGCAAATTCCAACCAGGCTTTTCTGATTCTTCCCCCCTATTTTCTTGCTTTTAACAGATCCCTCTAGTTTTCATTAGGGGTGGGGGGAAAAATCAATACATCATAGTATCGCAATATTTTTGCGTGATATTTTTTCGATACAGGGACACCAAATATGGATATTTTGTTTACAAATTAAAAAATAAAAACTTTTTAATGATCAAAAAAACTGTAATTGCACAGTAGTCCACATATTTGCATTAAGTTAAGTTTGGAATAAACTGTAATACAGACTTTTTGTCAGCAATAAAGATGATTAAAGTGAAAGACTGAGGATTTTTTTATTAGTTTAAATGCATTTTGACAAAGTTTACTTTCATTAACATAATATGCAGTTGAAAAACACGTGATAATCACAATATATCGTATCACAATACTTAGCATATTGCAGAACATTTAAAATTGCAATAATATCGTATCGTGAGTTAAGTATTGTGATAGCATCGTATCGTGGTATCTTTTCATGTTGATTTCATCTTTTTAACAATAAATGCAGTCAGGTAAAATGCAAGGCTGAATCCAATTGTAACCATTTAGAGCTATTCATTGTTTGAATAATCCCCAAATACAAGAAAGACAAGAAACAAGAAACACTTTTAATATTTGCATTTGATATTTAAAACAAAGGTGTTATCTTCTCTGTTGTTTGTTGTTGAACATTGAACATTATCACCAGAGGATTCACTGCAGGGCTGTTCTATTAGACTGCATTAATTTTAGCTAAGTGTACCTAATAAACTGCAATCAGAATGTACAGAATGTTCCTATAGTTTATGTTACTATGATAAAATGATCTGTGTGAGTATTAAAATGAACCCAGACTCGCTGTGGAGTCTGCTGCAAGGAAACATAAATTATGTAGTGGTTTTGCAGAAATAAAAAATAAAAAGGATCCTGTTACAATATCTTATTTGGGTTGAATGAAAAAATGGGCTGCAGTAAATTGTGGTAATGCATGAAAGCAATTTGTTACTCTTCAGCGAATAAACAAAGTTATTTGCTATGCTACCACAGTTGTTGTTATAGAGAAATAAGATAAAAATACATCAAATGCATACCTTTAATGACTTGTATGTTAATTTACTGACATGAGAGAAGTCAGGTCAGGTCTGCTTCTGTAATTTCTTATGTATTATGGTTATAGTCCAAAAGTTGTGACAGAAATCACCTTACCTGAAGAGACGTTTCCCTTGATTTGACCACTATCACTGCAGTGTGTCTTCTTTTGTTTTTGTACTGAAGGCCTGTAAAAATTTTTTAAAAGAAATTAGTATAAATCTGATTTGTCTTCTATGTTTTGATACAGCAGATATAAGTGCAACTGAAACTAATTGTCATAACTTTAACTGCAGACTTGTCTCTTTGGAAATCTGCCTTATAGCATTGTCAGAACAGTCTTACTCCAGAGTGGCTGATAAGGCTGACAGAAGTCTCCAGAAAAACTGCTGGTCCCTCTTTGGTCAGGTGTCAGGAATGTGTAGGGGCCATAAAAGAAGATAGAGTGATCACCTCATGACACTGTAGAACAAACACGGTCAAAGATCAGTTTAGGACTTTTTGTTCACTTGCCAATCTCAGAATAATCAAAAGGGAGTGAAAGGACATCTTTTAAAAAATAGAGCAGCAATTTATTCCCAGTTTTTCACTTAAATCACACAATTAACAATTTGTAAAACACTATGAAAAGAATTTCACGGCGTTGTCATCAATTCGGCACAGTCATAACATTATTTATATTTAAGCAATATCCAACTTTTATTAGTATTTTACCCCTTCAGCGTTTCGCGGAGTGTCATTTAGCAGGTGGAAAAATTACAGCAATCAGTGCTATTTTTTCTATTAGATTTACACCGATCTGGTGTGTTACTGATGTGTTAGTTTGTAAAATATAGTAAGTGGTATCGTTACGTTATACATCAGCTGACTGTGTACTGGCATCTGTAAAGTGGCATATTTTGTAATGGAGTATGGTTTCATAACGTAGAAGCCGCTCCGCCAAACGCCCTTGAGAAGTATCGCAATTCTATATTTGTTTTCTTATCAGGAAATGTACATAACGATCAGATTGTAACACACAGAAAGTGAGATTCAGTACGAAGGCCTAATTAATTCGGCTTAAACCTTTCTGGCATAGCTTTAGATATTTTGACCAAATTTCAACTTTTATACACGCTTTAACGATAACACTATCTCACCGAGCACTCCGGTGACAGAAGGACGTAAGAACAACACGGAGACCCAATAATTAAACTTATGTTTTACTGTTACATGTGCTGAGACTTCTATTAAATTAATGCCGAACTGATACATTGCTCATGGTGATCAGTTAACGCTCTTTATGTCCAATTACTTCATTATACACACGATAATGCACAGAAACCCAAAAATGTAAAGATTTTTGAATGGAATTTGGATTTTTAACTAGAATATGCATATTTAACCAAATAGAAATATTAAAAACACAGTTCACATTATAGCCTCAGCTAAAGGGAACAACTCCTAACCGGTAGTATAAGTGTAAACATCAGTGCAGCAGTTCAGTTCCAGTCTGACCCCCAGCAGCAGCTCGATGGAGCCCGAGATGGAGTACAGATGGAAGCGATATAAAAACATACTTCCAGTAATCGCTAGCTAATGACAGCACGCTAAGGGAATGCGTTTAAACCTGATAAACATATAGAAGGTAATCTTTCTACATACCTTTAATGTCTACTTTGAATTTCCCCTGTTGATGAAAACAAACCAGCTGTCATTTTGCTCAGCCTACATTCCGGACGTGACGTAGCGTCATGGTGAAAAACAAATTTTTGTCTTTAAAATTTAACAGCTTCACTTCAAGTAGGAACACACCGTGTGCATTTAGCTTTTCTATTTTATGAGTATTACTATCACATTAGACCAATATAAAAAAAAATTCTTATAAAAAACCGAGGTACCCCCTGCAGATTGTCGATGATGTCATTGAGTTGCTGGGGTTGCTGACACTGATCATTGTTTAAAAATATATATATATAATCATAATTTATCCAGGTGCAGCTTTCCAGACGCTCTGCAGATTTCGCCCTCTTTATTTTGTATGGTAGAGAAAGTGCAGGTGTAACTAACAACATTAGTGACGACTACAATTCAATTAATGCATCCAATAACGTCCAGGACTCTGGTGTTGACTCATTCATTCACATCATTCCTGTAACATTTAATACTGGAGCCATCAGTGCAAAACCAGTGAAAGCCTGCAGTAAATATATGTTTTTTATTTTTTTTTATTTAAAAAAAAATATATTTATTTTTTTATTTTATATTTATTTATTTTATTCCTTCTTAGTAACAACATTTCTTAGTAAACATGATCACTGTAAATGTGATCAATGTAAATAAAATACAATCTAGGTAGGACAACTTTGGCAATGCAACATTCCTATGAACATTAAACTACATTACATTTTGAATTGTTGATAGATATATGAGGCAATTACAAATGTTAGAACTGATTTTCTCTGTATGCATTGATCAATCAATCAAGTGGTGCAGCAGTATAAAAACCACAGCCACGTGTTTTCACCACAGAAGGAATTTAAATACTGCCACAAACATATGCTCACATCATTGTGAGACACTGTGAGATTCAGCCACATTTAACCAGCTCCTACATGATCAACCTCTCTCTCACCCTCACTCTCTCAGCTTTGACTAACGGTGTTAAAGATGCTCTTCGTCGTCCTTCACACTATGCAATAGCGCCCTCTGGTCTTTGTGCGTTATTAAAACAGACATTTTGCTCATCAATCAAAAAAGTAAACATTATTAATGCTGTCAAAACAGAGAACTGACTCTCTGATGCCTCATTTCCCTGTCTAGCGGTTACTTTTACTGAAATTACTGAACAAAAGTACTAACATTAAAAATCTAAAGGTGTGAGTTAGTTTGACAGTGGTACATGTACAAATCTAATGTATAAAACAACACTTATTATTGAGCTATTACTAGACTCTCTTGAGCAATATTGTGACTACAGTGTTATAGGTAAACTCAAGGTTTAATTTTTAAAAATACATGGCTGCTATATATTATTTATAACATGGTAAACTTTGTTAATGTTTTAATTTGTGTGTTTTTCCATTTAATATGTGCAGTTTCTAATACATTGTTATTTTTGGCAGGACTGGGACGTCCTGGACCACATGCAGCCAGATCAGAAAATACTGCACAGTGGATCAAATCTGATCAAATTTTTAATTAGTGTAAAAATTAAAGAGTTTGTTTACCACCTGCCCCGCACCAAACTGTAGTCAGACAGTAAACAGAGCTAAAAAAAAGAAATCATCACTGCCAAGTCATAAAACAGGAGGACTGTTGCACAGCCTGTGGCATCACTAATACACAATTATCTCCAACTGGTTTGTTACTTTGATTGGCCCTATGTTTATTATAATGTACGGCCTACAGGCAGAAAAAATACACACATACAGTAGTTTCCTGGCCCCATTGGACATAGATGAACCACAAACATAATAGTCATAAAAATAAGTTAAAACCAAATTAGATGCACAGAAAACACATTGTTCTTATTATTTGTGTTATTTACAGTGTTCATCTGAATCCTAGGACCCATGACTGACTCCAGTGGACCCTTAGAGTCTGTTGAAAGCACTGATCTAAAAATCCACCCTGTCTCACACATAGACTCACACTCATGGTGTAATTGAACAATTTGAATCCCAGGTATCCCAAAAGTTAAACATTTATGGCTTATTAATGTAGTTTAACTGTGTAATAAAGTGTATATTTAGTGCATATACAGTATCTTCTTTTCAGAGGTCCCAATAGAAAATATTTTTATTTATTTATTTAACTCAGAACTTTCCTCTGTGGGTGACAATGCGTTGATGTGAGCTGATAGGCGGATTCAGCATCAAAGTAAACAGAGCTCAGCAACGTTGCCCTTTAACCGGTGTGGGATGTTTCATTTTGTCATGCAAAAATCTCTTGCCCTGATTTTTAGGGACAAAGTAGATCATTATTCCAGTAAGTGAACCTTACAGTTGCATTAGTGAAACACAGCTCAAGTTTCTGATGGTTATTTGCATTCATCCCACTGGCTAGACTGAGGTTTTTCACACTTTTCACACTAATATGACAACAAATAAATTCAAAATAATATCTGCTTCAAATGTGTTTTACCATTATTGTCAGCACAAAGCACTATGGTAACAATATAAATCTATACCAGCAGGTGGCAACAGTCCACCACAGACAGTTTATAGCTACTTGTTATCGAGACTATCAACAGATGATGTTGCTTACAACAGGTTAAAATAAGCTTATTTTGCTTGGTGAACAATAAGAGATAAAACTACAGTCCAGTGAATCAAACTTCTGTGTATGTTCACAGAAACCTACTCAAATTAAAGGTGAGATTCAATGTTTTCATGCTATTTTCATTAAGTTATTTGAAACTAAATGTACTAAAGAACATAGCCTAAATTAAAAAATAAAAAGACTTGTGTATAACTGTTGTCTAACTTTTAGATGTTACACCTACCTTGTGAGTATTAAATAGTAAAAGACTGAGGTAATGTTCTGTTTAAAATGTAAAGGAATTATTCCCATGAAAGTCAAAAAAGCACTTCTTTAAATGTATGTAAGTTGACTTGCACTTTGTTTCTAGTCTGTTGATGACATACATTGGATAAATAAAACACAGAAAGATCAACCATTGGAAAAGCAGTTAAGCACAAAACCAGTTCAGAGGAACATTCTCCTCATTTTATTGTATGCATGAATTTGATTTTAGAAAATACTCAGTAGTTACACAACTATAAGAGTTTGTGTCAGAATACTAAGAAAAGGTGTAGATGTCTGCTCAAACAGTTGTGGAGTTAGACAAAGTATATTTAATAAGACAATAGTCTTTTATTAATTATATTGGAATCAGAAACAACCTGGAAATCACCATATTTCACAGTTCAAGCTGCAAAAGTAAAAAAAGAAACAACATAAGTCAGTGAAGACCAAATTATAAAAATACAAATGCAATACAAAATTGAGATATGTTAATTATTCATTATCTTTTGAATAACTAACTTCTAATAAAAATCTAATGTCTAACAGTTAAAGACCAAATTATTAGCCCCACAAAGAACTGTGACAGATTTTCCCTAGCCACAGTGACTGTTGCTGAACTGGCCTCTTCTGGACTGGATGTTTCAGGACACTGTTTTGAGGGTTCTTCATCATGGTGTGTTCAAAGGTCATTGTCCAGAAAAAAGTCAGGAAAAGCCCATTGCTCACACAGCGGAATATCAAAGCCAGACTGAAGTTTGCCCATGAACATTTGAAACATGAGGTCTGATGAGACCAAACTTGAGCTGTATGGGCACATGGATGCTGTTTTTGTTTTGTAAGAAAAGGAGAGGCCTTTAGCCAGACTTCACGTTCACAGGTAAACATGGTGGTGGAAGCATAATGCTGTGGGGCTGCTTTGCTGATTCAGGCACAGCAAACCTTGTTTGGGCTCATTTGTCATGAGGAAAGAAGAATATTCTGAATTTTGAAGGCTAATGAACAGAATCTTTAGGTCATTCATAAGACTTCTATCAGAACATGTACCCAAAGCATACCTCCAAGTTGGTCCAGAACTCTTTGAATAACACAAAAATCAAAGACCTCGAGCGGCCTTCTCAGAGCCCAGATCGCAATACTATTGAGAATTGAGTTCAAAAACCACAAAATCTAGATGAGCTAGAACAATTTGCCACGAAAGAATCAGAATTTGTGATCATAGCCATAAAATGTATATGAGAAATGTTGTTGTGTTCCTACAACATAGTTTTTTATTCTATTGTTTTAAATTTTTGCTGCTTTCTTATTTTTGTACTGTCCACTTTCTGCCGTGACAATGCAAAGTTCCCACTTGTGGGACTAATAAAGGATTATCTTATCTTATCTTATTAATGTCAACTGTTACCTGCAGCACAAGGGTAGATGTATTCTGTCTCTGCCTGGTCACCTGAGAGAAAAATAAACGTTAAAATGTCAAACTTTCTTATGTGTAAAGCTTTTAAAGTTTGTGGTACATTCTGATTATTGTTAATATTATTAGAAATTTTCAGTTGGTTATTGATATATTGTCTGTCATTGTGTATCATGGTCTCTGTAGGGGGTTAGGGTTGTGTGGGAGGTTTGAGTGTCTGGTTTACTTGGCTGGTAGTAGTCATAGATCTTGACCACAGCTGGCTTCAGGTTCTGAACTGGGATCTCCTGAACAAGCTCCAGCTGGTGGTTGATGGCTATGTCCTTTGATAACTGTTGATTAAAACAGGCCAACAACATCAGATACACATCTGGAGAGCATTTTCCGTTGTTCCCTGCTGTTAATTCTTCTCACCTGTTGAATATACACCAGAAGGTGATCTTCCTTTTCTTCAACACGATTCACAAATAAGGCACGTTTGAGCTGTGAGGAGACAATATTCAGCAGAGTTATCATCACCTTCATCATTATGTCACAAATGGGAGCGCGTCGGTAGATGAATGTACAGCACATGCCACTTAAATGCAGTGTTCCTGGTTCATGTCCAGCTGTTGCTCGTCATGCCCCCTTCTCTTCTCCCATGTTTCCTGTCTGACTCTCTACTGATACTATCAAATAAAGACCAAACAAGACCTAAAATAACGCACAGGTGTACAAACAGGTACTAACAGATACGCTGTTAATTAGGAATATATTTTGTACAGTTATGTGCTCTGTTTAATATTTATTATTTGCTGTGATTCATACAGGTGTTGGTTG
>JAUYWH010000005.1:6980733-7000610 GCA_034779795.1 Ctenopoma multispine | reverse complement strand
CGGCCTCTGGTTTGACCTCCACACTGACAGTGTTGACATCAGTAGGAGTGGGGATGTTGTAGTGGAGAGAAATCTGAGGAATAAGGTTTTATAATCATAAAAACAACTATGTCAAGAATTTGATTTGAAAAGCAATTTTTTTTGTTATGTTAGAAAATAATCGTAAATTATTAATCCCTAAATTCATGTTAAGTTATGTGCCGGTTACATACTTTATCTGGGTTGACTGACCTGTATTGAAGCACAGGCACTGCCCTTCACCTCCAGGTTGTACTTTCCTGTTGTGTCCTGCAGCATCTTCTCCTGGTAGAGAAGTTTATTGTCCTGGTTCACATCAAATGTCAGCTGGCCACTGGGAGACTGGACGTTCACCGAGCTTGAGCCCTCTGGACTGAACACCAGAGTGGAGTAGAGAGCCAGAGCCTGGAGAGCCACAACTGTGTCCTACAAGACACCAAAATACTGAATATGTTCAAATTGACATAAACATAAACTCTTATATCATACGTGGTTTTAATTCTTATTAGTGTTGTTCACAATGCAATAACTAAACTTCAGTTTTAGAGTCCATATAGACACTTTAAACAAGTATATTTTTGTCTTAAAGAAGATTGCTGTATGTTTATTTCAATTCTACACTGTCTGCTTGTACCTGAGTTGAGGAGAAACCTCCATAATAGTTCTGCTGACCCGTCAGCCACCTAACGATGCGGGAGCAGTAGCCCAAGTCTTCATTTGTAGGGGAGGCACCGAGTTTGGCGAGTAGCACATAGGAGCTGATCTCCACAGACAGAGAGGCTGAAGTTTCTGCTGCAGTCTGAGACCAGTGGAGCAACCCTCCTAAAACCACCATCCACAGACAAACAGGCACAATATGACTTACAATCACAGTCAGTAATGAAGTCAGAATAATTTCTATGTACAGAATGACTCACCTTCTTTAGATGCAACTGTGTCTAGGTGCTGCAGAAGGTGAGCACGAGTCTCTGTGTCTCCTGCCAGGGTGAAGACGTACGCCAGCAGAGCTGTAGTGTAGGTGTTACTGAGGTCACTGATGGACTCTTTGAGGCATGAAAGGCTCATTGTCATCACAAGACTCTGTAACAGATTAAAATAACACATTATAATTACTCTGAAACGTTAACTGATCATTTTTATTGGTATTGAGTAGTTCATTTTTTCAGATAATGGTACTTGGCTTAGTTACTGTGTGTCACTACAGGGAAATATTATAATCCATCAGTTCTGTTAAAATTAGCATTACATTGTTGGTACAATCTACTCACATCTGCTGACATTTTATTCTCCAAGAAAGCAGCAGTGATGTAAGCAGCGAGAGTCACTTCATCAGACACACCACCCTGCAGAGAGGAAGCACCAGTCAGACGTTATTACTGGACCTCTGAGATACAGACCAACACTTACTAATAAATCATGGCTGAAAGTTTGAATTTAATTTAAAAATTAACATGTAAAACCTTGTTCAGTTATTTTAATATAGACTGTAGAGACACTGACCTTCATTCTGTTGTTAAAGAGTTTTCCTGACTGTTCAAAACAGCCATTTTCTCGTTGTTTATTCTCCAGCCAAGTCTGAGACTCTTCAATCTTTGTTGGGTCAATGTAGATGAAAGACTTTGCTTTAGCAAACGTTCTCAGCACAAAAGCTGTCAGCCTGAGGAAAAGCAAAACATGGTTAGCTGACAACAGCATAACATTTTATGTTAAGCATATGTAGCACATAATTACCCTGCATGGATAATTGCATTAGTAAGATTCTTACCAAGTATTTCCTGGTCCTGATCCAAATGTGCTGTAAGCACCATGAACATCTTTATAGTTCAGCTGTCTCTGGTAGCCTGAGACAATAAAAGAGACAAAATAATATTAGGGCCATAACAATTCATACATTGTCATATTAGGTGGTGTAAATGTGCAGATGCAGTTGATTAACTGCAGCTGAAGAGCTTCAAGTTGCCAAAATCATTTTCTTGTAAACTGAATCCATCCTGACTAGTCCAAAGTCCCATGGACAACTATCTGCTACATCATATTATCCCAAATGCTCACTCACTCGCTGTTTTTGCATGTTCTACATTGCAATTTGATCTATTAATTTTATACATATAATCTTTTTAAATAGATATACTATATTAGGCACATTAGGCACATGTACATCTGTAAATCTTATAATGATGTTGTGAAGAGAGATCTCCATAGTCTCCAGGTGGTCTGGCATAATTAAAAGTACATTCCTGATTTTATGTTAGTTTCTTTTCAGCTGCAATAAAAACAAACAGACTAACCACTAGTGAGGAAGTTTGTGGCCTTTTCCTTGATGGCTGGGGACAGCTGCTGTGTGTTCATCAGATACTGGAGAATGTAGATGTTGGGGGCCAGGAGTGCCATGTTCTGCTCCCCACAGCCATATGGCATCTGCAGCAGTCCATCCAGGTTTTTCAGAGCTCGGCCCAGGATGTCACCTGCACAAAAGCATTGAATCACTAAGACCAACATGTCACTTACAATGCGCAAAAGGACTCTAAAGACAAATAATCACTGTGTATGTTATGTTGTTATACCAGGCAAAAACATGTTGCCATCCAACCAGATTCAAATATGAAATAGTAAATGAACATTTAAATTTTTATATTGAGTCAGTTTTTTCATTTGAATTCTAATTTAGTTAGTAATTAAAAAGTATATTTTTGTACAACCAGACTGTATATTCCATTTAGTTCTGATGATGTTTCTGTATTACATGACAGTACAACAGTTTATTATATTTTATAAAGGCAAAATGTTTCCAAAACAACTATCCAATATCAAAAATCAATTATTTACACCTATGTTAAAAGAGGCTTCAAGACAAAGTCTGTTAAGTTGCTTGAATTTGTTTGGATAAAGAATAAAAATGAACACATCATTTTACCAAGAACAGATACTGAAGCACGGGCTGAACCATCGATGACATTCTCTGGGAGCTGTATGTCTACTTCCTCTGTCAAAGCCTCTCCTGTGTACAAACAGCAAACAATCACCTTACAGAGAGAAAAATCATGAAGCATTCTGTATTATCATAAAGGTATAATTTACATTAAACAAGTCAGAGTGGAAATAAGACGGGAAATTTTAGGTCAGATGAATTACATTCTTAAAAATTAGTTACTTTGTCAGCAAACCCACCTCCCTTTACTCAGTTGCTGCTGCTGCTAAACACTTTGTCTATATATTTATTGCCCTTGAGACAATTTAAAACCTTGTTAGAACATGTCTAAGTGAACCTGTAGTATAAATGAACACAAAGGAAAATTTGAGGCATAATCCATTTAAGATTTTATATTTAAGATATGGAAACGTTATAAAGCAGCATGGATCTTGCTGAACCTACCTGCCTCAACATCTCTCCAACTAAATTCCTTCTTTCCAGACTTTTCTTTCTTGTCCACCCTCCCGATTCTAGTAACATCTTGTTGCTCCTTAATTTCATCTACAGCCAGTTGGCTCCTATTCTGATTTGCTATTTCTTTGTTCCACACATGGGGCACCAAATCCTGCCTGGTGTAAACTACACTGACCTTTTGGACAGAGCAGCCAGTTGTAGGTCTTTGTCATCTCAACCCCCTCAGCCTGAGATGGAAGAAAATAGAAAAAAATGTACATAATGAGTTCCAGTGTCTCTTCTGATGACAAAGGCTAATTAATAGTGGAGAAATTATCCATCATCTTGGTTTTAAGACACCAACCTTTACAATGAGAGATTTTGTGACCACATCGATACGACCTCTGTCTGGCACGTTCACAATCTCATTGTCACATGAAGCGTGGGATGCCACAGCCTCAGCAGTCACAGACACATTCACTTTGCCTAAAAAAAAACAAAAAAACAATAAGATCACATTTTTAAAATGACACTAAACTCAAAACATTTTCTCACTGAGGCAGAATTCCCTGATTTGATAGTGAGAAACAGTTACAGCTCAGGGGAAAGAGAAACAGCAGTTTCAGTATCAGTGTGGATGAATGTTTGACCCTCACCTAAAGCTGATGGGGCCATGGTCCAGCTGAGAGTTTTGCGCTCATTGCCACACAGACAGGATGTGTACTGGTTTCCAGAGAGAGGGGTGAGGTTGTAATCTAAAGAGGCTGTTGGAGTCACACTGACCTGATCAAGAGACAACATATTTTATTCAAGAGACATAATATTTTTAACCTGGAGATTTATGGCAAATGCAAACAGCCATTCAACTGCAGCCATCACAGACAATCAGAGCAATTATTTAATATAGCAGGAAGGCTGGAAAGCTCAGAGACCAAACCTATGTAGTTTGTCTATACAGTAAGATGCTCATCTGATTACATAATCAAATTAATAACACTGTTTATGATAAATTACTTTAAATTAATTTTGGTTGCAACTGTATTTAAACATTTTTCAGTTCAGATGAATTATGGGAGATGAGTAACTCTCAAGTTTTTTTTTTTTTTGCTTTTAACGCTGACCTCCAGGTTTACTGCTAAATGCTTTGCAGCGATGCTGTTTGTTTGTGAGAATGTGGTCCAGGTAGTTATCATCTTTGAGAGTTTGGATAATGGGGACCAGTTTAAGATTAAATTAGGTTCCAAGTGCAAGTATGTCAGAAGCCTGTGGTTTGTTAAGGTGGGTTTTAATGTTTCCCACACTGATAAGAGGACTGACATCCTCAGAGAAGTGGGATAGTAGCATGCTAAACTAATCACAAAAATTACTCAAGTGGTCTGTTCATCATCATCATCATCATCATCATCATCATCATCATCAACAAGCATGTGTAACTGGTGCTGTATGATGAAATGATGTCATACTGACAAAGATTATAGCGTTATTAAACAGTGAAAACTAAAGTGCTTAAGTCAGATGCACAAAATAAAAACAATACAGAAGAATTTAAAAAATGTAGAAACATAGCAAGCAATACAAAAAAATAGATGGAAGAATCAGGCTGAATCATAAGGAAACAACAGAAAGTGCACGTTGGGCCGTAATCAGTTATGCAGATATATTAAACTGTGCATGAGAACATGTAAATATAAATTTAAGTAAAACCAGTGGCAAACATAGTGCATCTGTCACCACTGTCTGTTCTGGTAGTTTGTTCCACATTTGAGCAGCACTGAAGCTGAAGGCAGCTTCACAGTTTAGCTCTGACTCCACAACAACCAGTAATCGAGAATTAGTCACCTGAGAGGTCTGCAGTGTTTGTACTGACCTAAACAATTCAGTGATTTAAACATTAGTGGTTTGAAGTTGCTACAACTATCATTTTAATTGTATATTTCCATGAACTTAGGATGAATTGTTCTAACGTTTCACCTATAACCTTCAACAGATTAAAATATTTTTTTATCTGGTTGAAGCATTGAATTTATAAGCTTTCATAGGATAACATGCTAAGCTATAATGCTGAGCAGTGTAATATTACATAAGCATCACGTTAGCGTGCTGACAGTCACAGTTATGTAATAAAAGAATTGATCACCATGATGCAGCTGGTCAGGTAGTTGAAGGTGGTCGCCTTTAGTTCAAAGTGCTCCCCCCGGATGATGGAGTAGGGCAGGGTGAGCTCCAGGAAGAAGGGCTGGAAGACTGTGATCTCTTTACGAGGAGCCAAACCAAATCCCTGAGGGGACAAACAGAAAGCCTCCGTCTCCCAGGTGGTGATGGTGTCTGGGACAGTGAGCGGCACGTCCTTCGTTCCGGACTCTCTGGATCAGAAAACACAGATACTCTCTTTGAGCTGGAAAAACAATCCACCACATCTCAAATCATGACATAAATAAAAATTTGAGTAGTATCATTACTGTGGTATAAGCCACTGACGTGTCAAGGTCTTCTCCATTGAAATTTACCTGAACTTAACTTTGGTGTTGAAGAATGTTAATATAAGAAGGGAACTGACTTTGACACTAAACCAGTTCAATGCGAAATAACACATTCATAGTGAGAGACAACAAAAGAGAGGCAGACAGATCAGGCTGTGTTGTGGGCGATTACTCCCACCACAGCGGCTCTTCCCCTTTCATGGGCTGATGTGTGCAACAACAATAATATCGGTTTTCTCACTTGAATTAACACTTCTGAATAAATGTACAGGTTACTAAATAAATATTTTTTAACTTGAGCACCTGCCCACCCGAAACGCCGGTACAAAGCCCTGGTCACAATTGCGCCAAGATTACTCCATTTCAACTAAACCATGATAATTTCATGATTAATTAATTAAATTCCTTACCCAACTTCCACCAGGTCCCATATCCAAGTTTCAGGGAAGAAAGTACGGACGGTCACTGCTGGTGGAAGAGCAGCTCTATCGTAATCATTAGCTACCTCAAGAGCTACTGCAACTGGTGGACCAGGTCTGCCAAGTGAACCAGCTGGAGCTGCCATTGCTACTCTGGCGACATCAGGAACGCTTTTATACCTGTAACCTGAAACAAAACCAGAACATAATCAATCACAAGCAGAGGACACAGTGAACTGTAAATTTTCAGCATGGAACACAAAAATAGTTACCGTGGCCATAGAGGTATTCTCTTCCTTTGAACTTGACACATGAAGGCATCTGAATGAACAGGTTTGTTGCCATCTTCAGTCCAACACTCTAGATAATCGAACAATAAGACAAAATTCAAAAGATCATCATATGTATAACAACACTGACTTTAATATTTTCACAATAGTCTTCACATTTTACATTAATTGTCATGGAATAAATACCTTAAAAACTGAATAAGCATCTTGGTCGTTATATCCAGGATAGGGCAAAATATATCTTCTCATTCTTACGGTCAAACACTCAGAAGGATCTTCAACCTCATATGGAAAATATGAACTTGTTCCGAAAGGCAGCAAGTTAAATATCTGTAAGGGAAAATATGTTACAGAGCTATAAACGTGCAGCTCATCCCTTTGTAATTAACAGAATTTCCACACAGTGATTTTATAACTATAACAGCATTGCATGTCGTATCAGTACGATTGAAGGAGAAAAAGAACAACTGTGAACTTCTGGGTAACTGTTATTATTTACAATTGAAAATACTAAAACCAAAGGATGCTTTTAGTTGTGGAGTATCTTTCACCTTGTCTGCATCTAGACTTTGTCCTGGTTCCTTAATGAGGACACTCTGGTCGACAGCGCTGACACCACACAGAGATTCCGGGTCCGCCGTCACCTGCATGGTGGTCTCCTCTCCTGGGACAGCTGAGGATGGAGAAAACTCCAACGACACCTGATACACGCATGAAACACACATAAAACCCTCTGTACTGTACTGTAGTATTACAAGCATGAAACAAATTTATATTTTCTTATTTCTTCTTCATACACAGCAAATGTCCACAGTGCAATGTAATAGTGTACTGTATATAGTAATTTATTTATTTATAGTAAAAAAAAGTCTTGATGCAAACCTGATCAAGACATATCTTACGTCTTGATCATACTTTTTCAATTGGTGTAAAAAATGGATTTATACATAGACAATGGGCAAAGTGTCAGTAAACATACAGCATGTAGACATGCTCCATGGAACATGATGCATGATGATCATCCTGACAGGAAGATCAGGAGCCTCTTTGTTGTATTGGGCATGAAAAGCCCAATGTGAAGTTGGATAAAGTTGGTTAAATGGCAATGAGTGGTTAACACTGATTCTGTGTTACCTTACGGTCATGTATTCATATCATGTGGCTTTTTTTTATTTTTCTGTTGCCTCGTGTCCTCTTGTCTTACTGACCTTGTGACTGAAGCATTTCTCTGTGGAGAAGTCAGCACTCTTAGCAATCACTGTCTCACTGGGTAGCACAGCATAAACCACAATCTGGACGTGTGGCGCCATCTCTGGAGAGACTTTCAACTTAAAGGACACCTCACCCTCATGTACTGAAACAAAAAAACAACAGTTATTTAATTAATTTATAGTTTATGCTTCCATAGACAAAATCTACAAAAGGTCAAACATTATTTGACCATGCTAATTAAAATTTTAAGATTTAATTCCCTGAACTGACAATTAAAATCCAGTTTGTACCCCACCTGATTTATCTTTAACTTCAACTTGTTTAAGTCCTTGCATGACAATGGCTCCTTTTGATAAGACCTGGAGAATTGGAGAGAAAATGACAAAGAATAATTAATAAATAATGCAACACCAAAACTTTAATCCAAATCAATGATAACACTGTCAGCATTTAGCATTTTACATTTTGCATTAATATGCAAATCCTGCAGCTGCAGGCTGAATATATATGAACACAGTCTTTTACCATTTAGCAAAATGACAAAACCTCATGACTAACAAATAATTTAAGTGTCTACAGTCTAAGAACATAATGAATAAACCTGGAAGTGTTCAAGACCTTTGTGACAGGGTAGGAAACTCACCAGATACATGACATCCACAGAGCCTTGAGCTTCTCCAACTACAGTGTACTGGATGAAGATGTCCTCTTCTGTGTCACAGGAAAGTGGTTTCTCCTTCTTCTTCACTTCCAGGGAGCTGATTGTTTTAGTATCAGGAGACAACTGTTGTGCCAGAGACAATGTGTGTCCTCCATCTATGTAAAATTCTGTTCTATAACCTTTGTATTCCAATACTGGTGTGTCGCTAACCTGCAAACACATTTAAAAATGAAAAGTTATTAATAAGTTAAATGGGTCAGATGTTAAAGGAGGCTGCGGAAGCCCTGGACAGCAAGTGGAAAAACAACATTTTGGTGATCCGTGTTCTAAGTCTGGTCTAATATTGTTCCCTCTCACATGTTTGTGATCTGAGACCAGGTGACAAATTTTCACCCGCATGCATGAAAAAATTCAGAATCATTAAGTTCTACTTTTTTTCGAGTTTGTGAAATAGATGGAAAAAACCCAGAGGGTTCAATCAATTGCATTTTTTCTAATTTCTAAATGTATTGCCAGAAAAAGATGCAACTGTTGAAAAAAAAAATTGTATTTAAATAAATTTTTTTGAAAACCTTCGCAAATTCTGTCAGTGGCTGAACTTGATTTTGAATCATTGCAGATTCCCGGGTGAATGTTGAGAGAAATGTAAAACACTTCCACCAGCTGCTACGGTGGCAGCTTGACCAGAAAAAGTATTTCAAATTTCAGGTCACTGTATTCATAAAACTATTTTTATGTGACTGAGAAATATTAACTGAAAATAGTTTTACTGCTAATTTCTACTTACATGGAGGCGAATGTCCCTGTCATAGTCGGCTGTGCTAAACGAGAAAGTGGCGACACCATCACTGTCAGTTGTGAGATTCTGGAGAAGACTTGTTGACCACCTTTCCCCCTCTAACAGGTACACTGGCTTGTCAGGAATGGGTGTATTGTTATAATAAACTGCTTTAACCTGTTGGAAGCACAAAGTTTTATTAGTGAGGATGCACAATATTTGGACTGTTTGTAGACAAAGAAGTGACATTTTACACTGACCTTTCCCTCCACATTTGAACCTTGATGATAAATCTTTGGTGTATCAATAAAGGACAACGTTCCAGCAACATAAGAAATTTGTATATTCTTCTGTTGTGAGTGTGAAACACCTGTATAAGAATACTTCTTGTTACAATTAAATATCTGTTATGACATTGTCTAAGTAAAAATTACTCAATAAATAAATACACTAACTGACTTTAGAAAAGATAATACAACAACACAATAATCTTGCCTGTTCCCTCTTCTTCCATCTTGGCATTGAGATCTAGTACATCTTCAAGCACTTTTTTATCAACTTTTGTGAAAGTTGACATCTTGAAGGTAAAATCAGCACAGCCTTTCTTGTCCACCTAGTAAGCACAGGATATAAATTATTAGTATATAAAAATAAGAATAAAATAAACAAAACTTTGTGGAAACTTTACCTGCTTTGTCTCCTTGTAGCATGGGGCAGTTACTTCAGAGATATCCTCTGGATGTTCAGTAAATGTAATATACCTTGAGAGAGGTCGGCACACCTCAACTTCAACTTTTCCAGGCACAGACTGTCCATATGTGTACCTGATTAGAAAAAGAGAAAAATGTGAGCGTATTATTGAGGAAGAGTCAGTCAACATGACTTAGGCTATTTGTTCTGATCTTCTGAAAGTGCATTTTAAAATTCTTAAAGAAATTATTTTGACTTACTCGGCACAAACTTCAGCTTTGATTTCATCTTGTGCAATACTAACTTCATCAGATACATTTAATTTTACTTCAAATTTAGGCAAAACTGTGGAAAATAACAAAAAATTGTTTGCATTCTTACTTCATAAAGGACAATTTAGTTTACTTAATGACAATTAGTGTAAATTTTCAATCTTTAAAGGTGAAAATCAAAGATCAGTCATATCATACCATATTTCTCCACCTTGAAGTTGTGATATACTTTCTTTTCACCAATAGACACAATGATTTGATAAGTTCCTTCACGAGCCTCAGAATTCAAGGAATAAGAAAGCTGCAGTATTTTACTGTTTGATGTTTTATTCAACCACTGGCCAATACGGTTATCGTTAACATCCTGTTAAATAAAAGAAATAGTGTATAAGTGTATGTACATATGTATTTATGGCATAAATAGGAAACATGTCAGCATTTTAGTGTTGCACTGTAACACGCATCAGAATCAACAATGCAGATGTTGTCGCGTGTACATTTTAACCTAATTTACAAGATTAACATGCTGATTGTACAAAAACAAACAAATGTATTTTCTTACCTCAACTTCAATGATATCATACTGTAAAAAGATAAGACAGACAAGTTATTATCATCAAACCTCTACTGAGTGTGGGCTTGACATGTCTGTTCAAAAAATCAGTGATGTTATGGTGATGTGCAGTCAGCGTTTTACAATCAGTCTATAAACATTTACAACATTTTCATTCTATTTAAGTTTTTATTATAGCTTGAATTTCATTTTCTGCAACATTCTCCAAAATGAGAGACAAGTGCTGCAGCAATTATTACAACATCACCAAAACTGTTTAACTCAGCTTTGCACAGAGGTCCTGGTCGTAGTATTGACCTTTCATCAGAAGCCGATTGATTCGTGATGTAACAGTTTAAATAGCATACCCATGTCAAACACTTGATTGCTTAAGTTCTCTTCAGCAGTAAAAGCATACAATCATCAAATGAAATGAAGAAAGAAACTCACCAGCTGACCGACAGGCTTGAACTTTGTGTCCAGTGTGATAACTCTGAAATGCACTAAAAGAAATTCATTATATGTTTTTACATCTCATCTAAAGTAGAGGTAAACATCCAGAAATAGATAGATCCATTTACTGTGGATTAAAGTAAAACATTCAAACCCCTCTTATGTCTTATACATTGTGGTATACATATTTCCTAAACATTCAAATTGAAATTTGTTATTTTAATGATCTCTTGTAACCTAAAATAAACTTTTGTGTAGTCTCATTAGAGAATATTATTGCTACTAGCTGAATTTTCATGCGTCATATTAGATAGATAGAACTACAGTCTGTCTGTGTGGTGTGTGGTAAAAGCTTTAGGAAATGAGAGAATGAACGCTGCATGCAAATCACGTCTAAATTATTATTTTCACTGTTTTCTAGCACATTGCTTTAGTTTTCATTATTGTCTGTGCTGTGCAAGAACAGAAACATAAATATAACAAATGTTTGCTTTTATTCATGATATAGTAAATAAATCTCAAAGATCAGCTCAGTGTTACCTGTTTGTCCAGGGAGATAGATCGGTTTATCTGTTTGGACAAATGTCATTGGTTGATAGACTTTGATCATAACTTTTCTGACTTCTTTTGAGTGAAATGTGGCGCCTCGTACTTCCACCTCAAACGTCTGCACCTCTTCTTTCTGCACTAAAGGAACCTGTGACAAAAATATGTTTTATACACAAAAGTTAAGAGACAAGAAAACCCCACAGAAATCTTTTTTTTTTTTATTGAATTACTATGAGTACTTTATGTTAAATGTTTTGTTTAACCTGTGTTAGTCAGCATTTTTACATTAACTAATTTTTAAAAACTCTCTTAAGGAGCTGACCTTAAATTGAGTGCAGGTATGAAACCCTTCACTGGAAGTCTGCGTGAGTAGGGTTGTTCTTTCCTCTGCAGAAATCAAAGTGACGGTCATGGTCAGAGTCTCATTAGGCTTCAGGAGACTCGTGCAGAATTTGGTTTCAGCTCCAGCTTCAAGAACTGCAGGAACAGCCACCATGTACTGCCTACAGATTTAAAAAAACAAAACAAATATACAGTAGTTTACTGATTGGATACAACATAAAAAAACAAACAATATTCAAGAAAATTTTAAAATCAAATTCAAAATCATTATTTCAGAAAGTACAGGTAAACTTACGGTTCTCCCAAAGCATGATCCACACACATCCAGCTCAAGACGACACACAGTGTCCATGTCCACATCTGAATCCCAGGACGACCCATGACTGACTAGGATGAACTCTGCAATAACTGCCTGTTAAATAGTTGGTCATACAGAAACCCGCCCCCTCTTCACACAGACTCACGCAACCACTATTTGATTTCTAGATATCCCGTAAATCAAAAGTCTATAGATTTAATTTTGAATATGGTAGTAGTCGGGGCTAATCACTTATTCAGCCAAGGTTCAAAGTTCAAAGGCTTTTAACGCACAATTATGTGTTTTGCTGACACGCTAATTTAGTTTAAACAGTACCAACGCATTAACAAGATGCATACACAATTACAGGAGCTCCATCATCATAATACTGTAACATAAGCATGCATAAATATCCTACAGATATGTAATATAGCAAAGATTCAAATATTTGTACAGGTCTTACAGTCACTCAAAAAAAACCCTGATATATCAGATGTTATATCATTTTGGCATTTCTTCCTGCACTTTCCTTCCACAATAACAATACCAGGATGTAACTGTAGTCCGCACTTTTTTAATCAATAGGTGGTATCAGTGCTACAGTAAGCCAAATGCTGCAACACTGCCCTTTACCCAGAGTGGGTTGTTTAATTATGTCATGCAAACAGCTCTTGTACTGATTACTAAGGCCAAAGTAGAGACTTTTTCCAATAAGTAAACCTCAGTGGATTGATTAAAGTCCTCAAACACTGCTCCTGGTTTACAGTTGGCCAATACAGATTCAAAGGAGAAATAATGGTGGAAGTAAAATCTGCATAACCTTATGTTACATTACAAAGAGCTCTGTTTTCTGTTCTGTGCTCTGCAAATCTAATTAGCCACAAAAATGTACTCCTGTAGTTACTGAAGAGCAGGATCCCAAACATTTTGTTTGATAAGGCTCAGTGCCCATACCATCAATGTGCCTGTTGAACTGGAACACTGATAAATCCTAAAAATGTAGATGCTCATTCTAAATACTGTGCCTAAATATCTACACTGATGAATGTTTAAAACCACTCCACTGCAGTCACCACTTATTTTTTAGGGAACATATCCAGTTATCAATTTCAACACAGGCAACCATAAACGCTACATAAAATACAAACATTCAGATCTGTACTGAAGAATATTTACAGCATTGTGCTGCTGTAGCATTACTGTTAAACCAATTTTAACTGTACATTTAAAAGATTATAAAAAAATATTTATACTTGAGGCAATTTTTTTACATCTGTGACGGGTTTGTCCCACCACTCTTCAATATTAAACAGCAATGTGCAAATAACTGTAGTGGATTAAATTTGACTGCAGAACCAGATAAATGATTTGCACTTAAACACTCAATGCCCGAGGACAGACCTTCAGCTTCATGAATTAAACTAAAATATAGCTTAATATAGAATATGTTGTAATTACTTCAGAATGTGTTTTACAATGTTAAGTGTTTCAAAGGTTGTTTGTACTGTCCTGTCTGTTCAGACAGCAGAACATGATGTTTCACACTGAGTGACAAATGTTTGTCAGGACTTGTGAGTCACTGTAGTAGTCACACAATTATGCTTTGCCTTTAAGTAACTACTGTTCACTCCTGAAAGTCCAACAGTGAAATTTTAACTTTTCTTGGTCAACTTTGTAATCTGGGGCAGTGATCTCAGGTACACTGGGACCATTGGCTACTGAAACTGTACATAACATGAGATGTGACGCAACCTCACATCCATGTCAGCACAGAGCAACAGAGATGCAGCCTCCAGCCAACTGTTAAGTGTTACACCCTTTAATGATTAACAAACAGAATTTGGTCAATTAGCATATCCCAATGTTCTGACACTGTTCAGCAATCTTAATGCAAATGTTTCTGCAAACATTTTTCATGTGCAAGGCCTGACAACAATGGTGATTGTGTAATGTACAGAGCTTCGTTTAATCCAGAATTATAGTACAGAATGGCATTCAGGTCACAGGCAACCAGCTCAAGGAAGAGTGTTGGCAGAAAACTAGGGAGGAAGTCCAACAAGTGAGAGGAGGATCACATATCTTTATATCATATCACATAACCTTGTGAAACAAGAAAACTATTGTGTATTTTCAGGGTATTTGTGTCGATTGTCCAGTTCCTTGTTTTGAACTCCATGTCCAAAATTACCCGTCACATATCACTAACTACTACATCATAATGTAAACAATGGCCTGTAAAAATAATTTTCACATGCATGCCATTAGGAATTTGTAATTTTAACTAAAATCAAGATAACTGTTTAAATACATGACTGCTTATTAACCCGCCTGAGCCATTTCTTACACTTTTGCCTTAATTCTCTCTGGGCTGCATCTCCCATTAAATTCTGTTTAACGCATTCAAGTTAAAACTCCAACACATTTAATGGCATTTAAAATAGATTTTTCCTAAGCATAAAGCCTGAAAAACACCCAAAAATGATGAACACAAAACCAGTCTCACATTTTATTGTCCAATATATTTATAACAATTACACAGCATGGATGTCCAAATTAATCTTCAATCTGCAAAGAAATATAAATTAAAATTCAAAATTGGCACATTTTATTTTAATTATTTTATGGTTCTTGCAAACCTGTTCCGGGGGTTATTGTGCCTGCAGCTATGCACCGACAAAGGAAAAGAGGGAAAGTTAAGTACCTGCAGTACAAGGGTAGATGTATTGTGTTTCTGCCTGGTTGCCTGAAGAAAAAAAAAAATATATAAAGTCAAAGTCAAACTTTATATTGTGTGTTGTAGAGAGATGTAGGGTTGTATGCAAGATATGCAAGTTTTACTTGGCTGGTAGTAGTCATAGATCTTAACCACAGCTGGCTTCAGGTTTTGCACCGGGATGTCCTGAACAAGCTTTAAGCTGTGGTTCATTGTAATATCCTTTGGTAACTGGTAGTTGAAAAGAAAAAAGTGGAATTAGTGACAGATCATTGTTTGATCCCAGCTGTGAATTCCTCTCACCTCTTGGATGTAGACCAGAACGTGATCTTCCTCTTGTTCAAGATTATCAACCAGTGAGCAATTTTGGAGCTGAGGAGACAATGTTCAGCACACTTACTATCACTTCAATGAAAAACTAATCCCTAATGTCACTGCATTTACTCACACTCTTCAATGATTCTGGGTCTGGAACAAAACCTGAGAGCATTTTGATATCCAGGACCACCATGTTTGTGCTTTTCTCCTTTCCAATATATCTGTAATTGGACAATAAAATATGATGTCACCCTAAGTTTGGCTAATTCTACTATACAACCTGAATCTGCTTGGTTACTTACATAGATTTTATGTTCAGATTGATTTTAGGTCTAAGCGATTTGCAGGTGTCAGCTTCTGGTTTAACCACCACACTGAGAGTGGTGGCATCAGTAGGAGTTGGGATGTTATAGGCAAGAGATACCTAGAAACAAATTTATACATTCATAAAAATGCACAACAAGTTCTACAATGAAAATTTCTTTCAGCTACTCCCTTGTGTGGTTGCCAGCCCCAGGAACCACCTACCCTGGCGTTTTTAGTTAGTCAATGCTGACTGCACCATCTACTACACCATTGTTCCTGGCTAAAAATAAATTCTACAAGTCAGGATGTGAAAATGTACAAAGTAAAACTATTCAGACTATGCAGTCCTTTTTTGCCCTTAATTTTCAAGCACTTTGGACATGCATAAGTAATTGTTTACTCAGCACTGTATCCATCTAATATTATATTAGTATATAGTACCATTAGTGGTAGTCCATGCATTCCAGAGAATGTTGACTGACCTGTACTGAAGCACAGGCACTGCCCTTCACCTTCAGGCTGTACTTTCCTGTCATGTTCTGCAGCATCTTCTCCTGGTAGAGCAGCTTGTTGTTCTGGTTCACATCAAATGTCAGCTGGCTGCTGGGAGACTGGACCGTCACAGTGCTTGAACCCTTTGGACTGAACACCAGAGTTGAGTAGAGAGCCAGAGCCTGAAGAGCCACCACTGTGTCCTACAACACAAAATGTTTGTAGATTTGTACAAAAAGAAAAAAAAAAATTAACTTCGTTTAAAAGCAGGTTTCATATGTACAGTTTCCTTTGATTTCTAGTCTCTAGACTGAAGTCACATTTCCAGCAACATCTTGCTTTTCCAGTGGGTCTTCAGGTGTAGCTTTTCTGGCGTTTATGTGAAGTGCCTTCCAGGGGGGGGGATTAAAGAGCAGCACAGAAATCAGGAGACCTCCAACTTTCTAAAGAAGCTACTTGGATAAACAGTGAAATGTTTTGAACCAAGTAGTGAGAAGCCCAGTAACAGTACCAAGCTCAACAGTACTGTTCCAGTTTCCCCTGTCCAGACTGTATATTACCTGTGTGGAGAAGAAGCCTCCATAAGAGTTCTGCTGCGCTGTCAGCCACCTGACAATACCAGAGCTATAGCCCAGGTCCTCCATTGTAGGGGAGGAACTGAGTTTGGCAAGTAACACGTAGGAGCTGATCTCCACAGACAGAGAGGCTGATGTGTCTGTTGCAGTCTGAGACCATTGGAGGAATCCTCCTGAAAACAGTCAAACAGGTACAATTAAATTTACATTCATAGTAATGAACTCCATTTCCTTCAAGAGGATGATTCACCTTGTTTAGATGCAACTGTGTCTAGGTGCTGCAGAAGGTGAGCACGAGTCTCTGTGTCTCCTGCCAGGGTGAAGACGTACGCCAGCAGAGCTGTAGTGTAGGTGTTACTGAGGTCACCAATGGACTCTTTGAGGCATGAAAGGCTCTTTGTCATCACAGGACTCTAAAAGATTAAAACATCTTATAAATCATTTGATAACATTGTTCTATTCTATCAGAGTGAGGGCACAGACAAGAGGTTGTGATGCTGAATAGATTAAGTGTCAATAAGATGAAGTTCTCATTTTTCAAAAGGTTTTAAGTTTGATATATTTACAAAAAATAGGCAAAAAGCAATTGAGTCTTAATACTGACAAGATAAACAGTGATTGTACATGTGAGCTGGTCATTTTTTAAATCAGACTTTGATTCAAAGTTGAATAACTTATTTTCCATTTGCACTGTGGTTGCTAATATTGCATAATTCAGCTGTGCTCCACGGTCAGTTCAAGGATCTTGTTTCATCAAACAAGTAACCATTAGATTACGATTGTAAAAAATAGCAGTTAGATGAGCATGTCATTGGTACAGCAAAGACTCACGTTTACGGGCAGTTTCATCTCCAAGAAAGCAGCAGTGACATAAGCACTGAGAGTCACTTCATCAGACACACCACCCTGCAGAGAGGAAGCACCAGACAGACGTAGTCACTGAACCTCTAACATACAGACTGGCAATAGCCGCTACCAACAAGAGTCACTTAAGATGAAAACCAAATTGAATTAGTAATGTTTTCATACCAACTGAATTAAATTACCTTAATTCCGTTGTTAAAGAGTTTTCCTGACTGTTCAAAACAGCCGTTTTCCTGTTGTTTACTCTCCAGCCAAGTCTTAGACTCTTCAATATTTGTTGGGTCAATATAGATAAAAGCCTGTGCTCTAACAAAACATCTCAGCACAAAAGCTGTCAGCCTGAGGATAGGTAAAACGAGGTTAGACAATGACAGTAGGACACTGCAATGTTAAAAACATCTGTAGCTTTATTGTGAAAAAAATGTGGTGAAAAATGTTTTGGGTGATACGCTGTATGTAAATGTTGGAGTCTTTCTAAATATAAATCTGTATAATTGATAAGTAAATGTTCTCACCAAGTGTTCCCTGGTCCTGATCCAAATGTGGTGTAAGCACCAGCAGCATCTTTGTAGTTCAGCTGCCTCTGGTAACCTGTATAACCGAAATATTTAAAGAACTAAAGATGCGCACATCAGATTTTATATTTCCATGTGTGTGTACAGATAAACTTCACCTCCGTTACAGGCCTCCCTTGATTTGCCGTCTTACTAAAATAAGTACTGTTAATAGATCGTCTTGTATTTTGTGGAATGAGCAACATGCCTGAATTTCTTTTTGCAGAAATAAAAGCAAACTGACTCACCACTGATGAGGAAGTTTGTAGCCTTTTCCTTGATGGCTGTTGTGAGCTGCTTCGTGTCTTCTAGGTACAGGAGGATGTAGATGTTGGGGGCCAGGAGTGCCATGTTCTGCTCCCCACATCCATACGGCATCTGCAGCAGTCCATCCAGGTTGTTCAGCGCTCGACCCAGAACGTCACCTGCACAAAAATACTATCTCAAAACCAAACTGACAACTAACCTGAGCTTTCCTCTGGACTTGGGTGGTCTAACTGTATATTCTGTTAAACCATTTTTATATTCGCCATATCACCCAAATCTAATTTAATGTGGCATTAAATTACTTTAATGAAAATTATTTTAATTCTAATTTGGTGATTTTCATTAAAATATATACATTAACATAAGTCAGCCAAATTGTGTTTTCTGTTTGGTTCTGTAACATTGTTTCAACAATACAGCTGCAGAAACAACAGTGGACAATATAAACTTGCTTTTGGTTTAAACTACTATAAAAACAAAACGTCTCACAAAAACAAAACATATCTGATCATATTCAGGTTTCTTTAGTATGATCTAGAAGAAAGCTTGTCAGTTTACCTAGGACAGATACTGAAGCACTGGCAGATCCAATAATCACATTCTTAGGGAGCTGTATGTTCACTTCTTCAGTCAAAGTTTGTCCTGTGAGCAAAGAAAACCATCAACAACAACAACTTAATCAACTAGTAAGTGAGTACTAAAAGATGTCAGGTGTTCATGCTATGACTGCTGTGTTACTTTCATATTGGAAAACCTGCAAACAATAGCAAGTGACAAGTCATCTGATGACTCTCCAGAACTTCTGTGAGAATAAAATGTATTTCAGCAACAGCAAATACAGGGTTGAAACCTTTTGGACAGAGCAGCCAGTTGTAAGTCTTCATCATCTTACTTCCTTCAGCCTGAGATGAAGGACAGAAAATAGTTTTCGTGCAATCAGTCAGAAATATTTAAATTTTATTAAATGCATAACATGAACAATTAAACTACATCTTGTTTTTATGACCAACCGTTACAATCAGAGATTTTGTGACCACGTCAATACGACCTCTGTCTGGCACGCTCACTTTCTCCTTTCCACATGAAGCATGGGATGCCACAGCCTCAGCAGACACAGTCACATTCACAGTCCCTATTAAAAAAAAAAAAACAAAAAAAGAAAAGTTATAAAAATCACATTTTTAAGATCTAAATTCCACAACTGTCAAAACAATGTCAGTGAAGCAGATTTTACTGATCACATAGTTGAAGAGGAATGACGCTGGGGAAGAACATTACTTCCTCCACTGAACATTTTGGTCACAAAGTAATCCTCACCTAAAGCTGATGGGACCATGGTCCAGCTGAGGGTTTTGCGCTCATTCCCACACAGACAGGATGTGTACTGGTCTCCAGAGAGAGGGGTGAGT
>JAUYWH010000005.1:6935935-6974172 GCA_034779795.1 Ctenopoma multispine | reverse complement strand
TTCCAAGTAGAGACGTTTCGTTCTGTATCAAAACGTCTCTACTTGGAAGAAAGAAGTCCAGTTGCCATGACTCAATCTTCAGACAAACTCCACTGATGTATGGCACCACAAATATTTGCAATGTCAGCAAAGCTTCTATAGAAGCAAACAGAAGAGGATAAACACAAGAATAAAAATAACTCACCAACTTGATTAAAATTTACACAACAGTTACTTAATCTAATATTGGGTAATTTATGCTGGTCCAACTCCTTATCCTCAACTGTGACCAAGACATTGACACTTTTTTACTGAATTAGTGTCATATATAGTTCAAATCTCAAAAGAATCCTGCTAACTGATTTGGTATTTTTAGTGCCATAAACTATGTTGTGTTGCCCTTTATTTAGCAAAAGTGTGAAATATACATGTATAAATCTTTCCTCTGGATCCAAAAGGCAATGAAATTGAACTGGCCCAGATGTACTAACCAAAAGAGACAGAGTCCTGAGCTGTTGTTTTTAACACTCCTCCTGATGTGTCTATCATCACATGAACACTTGAATGCTATGTTGGTTTAAACTCTTAGAGCCTTTTTTAAAAGCACAAACAAAATAACTTAATCTAGACTCAATAACTCTGTCTTCAAATTGCTTGCTAAGAACCAAATTAGCAGAACAAAAATTAGCAGAATTATGTTGCCTTTACATTAGCATGTTAGCTATGGTTTGAAGGAATTGAAACACCTTTGAAGAAGCCTGCTCTGTCCAAGTTGCAAATAAAACAGTTTTTCCTTCTTTTTGCATTACCGTCGTGCTGAGTCAGTAACTTTGGTCATCCAAGAAGAGAATTGGCTGAGTTTGGTAACAGGCTTAAGTACCTTCACCTGGGCCCGGACCGTACCAAGTTCCTGCTAAAGAAAGGGGGAACTAGGAGAGAACTGTACAGTTTGTTTTATGTAGTTAACTGTAATAGTTTATATGCTTCTTTAAATGTGTTTCTTTGTACATAGAAAATATTAAGAAGTTAGCATATTTCCGTCTAGTGTTTATTGGTAGTGTGTTTAGCTATTGTATTATGTACATTCCTTGTGTGTGTTATTGGTTTGTCATAGATATGCCTCCTTTGTGTCATTTAATTTGGCCAGATTGTCTTTGGTTGGAGTTTGATTTGATATATTACAATAATGCAGTTATTGCTGCTGTAGTGTAATTTTGGATATCTTGACTTTTTTTAGGGCCCAATTCAGCTGATAATGTTTCTTGGTATTCTGATACAAAACTAATAAAAAACCATGCACCATTTGTTTGGTTCCTAATGTCCTACAGTACTTAGATTCTGCATTATGGTCTTATTGAGGACAGTGACTGTTTGAACTTAAAGGACGTGTTTTTGGTTTGTGAATATTGGAATCTGAGAACAGCAACACTGAGCGTCGCTATCTTGAGTCCTGCTGTGTTAATTGCAGTGTAACTTCCTGTAGTCACCCTCCTTTTTACTGTGCCTAGTGCTGCTGTGCGCCACCTACTGGACAGGAGGTTGAAGTCCCCAGTGTACACCCAGCATCCAGCCTCAGCCCCTGGGCCCTCAACATCCCTTAAGCCTTAACATTCAGTCCAGTTGTGTCAGTCTCATCATAACAGACCTCACACTTTTCTGTGTTGCTCTTGTCATACAGGGTTACTTCATGGATTTCCTCATGGCTACATTCATCCTTTGCTGAACTTTTACCAGTCTCCCTGTCCCTGCTAATAAGAAACATCATGACTAGAATTTTGTGTTATCAGATAAGAGAATCTTTCTCAATGTCCTCTAAATGCCGTTTTGATGTGTTTAACCTCTCTATCATTAAGGCCTGATTAATTGCTGGAGCGCTCCTAAGATGGTTGTTATTCCAGCAGGTTTCCCCTCCCTGCAATCCCTCCAATCACTCTGTTAGAGTGTTTCTAGTGTCCCCCACCACCACTGATGCTCTTGGAGGGGAAAATGTCAAAGAACAAAGGAAAATATACTGTATGTGGACTAACAACACACATCGGCACACTTGCCTTCCTCATGTATAATATAATATAATATAATATAAAAGAATAGGTGATCAGAAAGAAAAAACAAACAGGTTCACCCCCCTCAGTGCACAGTGTTATTGATCTAAAGTTCAAACTACTCCAGGACCAAGTCTGTCTTTTAAAACTTCCCTTGTTCAGATTAGGGATTTTGTACATTTCCAAGGAGTTCAACACAGCACAGAGGCAGGTCCTAAGAGAATCACCATTTAGAATGTGAAACAAATACAAGAAATAGACATATGTATTAACATATCTATGTCTCTACAACTGTAAAAAACTGGCCCCAACATAAACAGTGCTGAAAAATTCATATTTGCAGACTCCTGTTCAAGGTGCAAAGTACATTTTGTTACTTATCTGTAGGAGACACACTAGATAAAATCAATTTTACTTCAATATCATTCGATTGTTTTATGCATAGAGTGTTTATCAACAAAATGTCACTTACTGAAAGTTTGTTAGTCTGTTCCTGAAAGTGACAAAACTGCATCATGACTGTGGTAAAAAACAAACATTGCTTTGTAAACATTTGATTGCACAAAAAGAAAGAATTCATCCTCATGTCTGGTATTTGTCTTTTCTTGAGTCAGAAAAATGTTGAACAGAACACACTGTCCATTGTTGTCCTGCTCACATACGTCTCTCACCATTAGTGTGCAGGGACTCCTGCCAATGACAGCAAAGACCATGAACTCCTGTTACCTACTCACACCTGTTTGTTTTAATGTTTACAACTACGTCTTTTGGTATAAGTCCAAAACATATGCCTGTTCACTTTGTTTCCCTCCTGCACTGACCTGCCTAAACATTCAATGTAGTGACACTGCAGCATGTGTAGGTGACGCTTGTTCAAAGGTTTTTGTTACACAACAGACTTCAGTGAGAGCTTTGTCAGCAACCACTTTTATTTGACACTATTGTTTTTTGCTTTTCACTTTATTCACTTTTATGTTTCTACGCAATCTGGTTGTTTTTGTTGTTTTTAGATTGCAAATGGGCCTCACGTTATTAAAATGTCACAACAAAGTTCAGTTCAGTTTATTACCAATTTCATTACATGAATACAAAAATAACTTTTGGCATTTCATCCCCTGGAGCTAACCAAGAAGATGAGGGTAGTTTAGCAGTTGTTGCACAGTCTAGATGTCCTAGTGTAGATGCTCTGAAGTCTCTTACCAGAGGGAAGAAGCAAAAAGAGAGTGAGATGGATGAGAGGGATCCATCATGATGTTTGTCACTTTTTTGACACATCGACTTCTGTAAATATCTGCAAGTGCAGGGAGAGAGGCACCAATGATCTTTTCTGCTGCCCTCACTACTCTCTGCAGGGATTTTCTGTCTGCAGCTGAACAGCTACCGCACCACGCAGTGGGTCAGGATGCTTTCTATCGACCCCCTATAAAAGGATGTCATGATTCGTGGAGGGAATTTGGCTTCTTTCAGTCTTCGCAAGAAGTAAAGGCGCTGTTGGGCTTTTTTAATAAGAGCAGTGGAATTGATAGACCAATCAGCAATGTGCACTGCAAGGAACTTTGTGCTGTTGACTCCTGAAATCCAAGACCATCTCCTTGGTTTTCTCTACATTTAAGCATAGGTTGTTGTTGTTGCACCACCTGGTCAGCTGCTCCACCTCTTTCCTGTACAGTGTGTGAAACCCAGTGTGCCTAACTTGTCAATTAGTTGTTGTGGACTGATTGTATTGAATGCTGAGCTGGAATCAATGAAAAGAGTCCTGACAATTTAACACCTGATACCATTAAATTACTGCTAAGACCATAATTAAAAATGAAAACACAGCCTGGAAAGTCTTTTATTGGCTCTCTACTGACCTCACATAAAGAGCGCTATACGCTATACAGTAAAAATCAAAGTTGGAATATGGAGCAGCTGTAAATGACTTCTGTGATTTCAGGATATTATCCTGTTAAAGCACTGATTAGAAGAGAAGGTATGGTATGTGGGGAGTGACATGAGGTGAGGGGCATTGTGCACAGACTTGGGTAAATTTTACTTTATTTTTAATCTTTCCTTTCAAATGGACATCAGACAAAAGCGTGCAGAATAATTTTATTTTATTTCATTAATACTTTATTTAATTGATACAGTTTGTCCTGCTGATTTTATGATTCATCTAAGGTACAAACAAACAGCAACATTCATGTGTTGCATAGCACTAAACATGGTATTAAAACAACCATGCAAAACCCTTTACATACAAAACAGTTTAATGTTTTTCTTTTTCCAAGTCCAAAAAATTCATAAAGATGCCTGTTTAACATATTCACAAACAAGGCTTCACCTGATACCAGACATTAAATGAGACAAAAACTCAACCAGTACCTCAGACAGGAGGAAGACGTGTATCTCCACCCACATCAGGTTTACACATACACAACAGAAGACTGTTGCTAATATCATTAACGATGGCTGTGTTTAATTAAAGTGGAGACTCCCAGGACTGCTGAAATCCTACCACAGCTCTCTTAATCTGCTCGTAGCTCACAAACATCACAATGTTCCAGGAGCCCAGACGAAGGAACGAAGGCATGAACCTAAATAAAAAGAGACATATTAAAAAGGAAATGTCTCAAACATTTAACTTTCGCACTGTGGACTCTGACATGCTTTCTTTTGCTGACTACAACACGCACCCCTTATAGAAAGCTGTGGGCCCCTCTTTAATCAGCATGGTTAAGGCACAGTTGGTAGCACCGCTGTACTGCCCGGGCACTGAGTTCATGAAGCGGGTTTTTACCACATCCACTGGAGACGCCACAATCGTGGTGCAGAAACCTGCTGCAAAGGCTGCGGTAAAGTGACACGTCATGTTGTCTGTGAAAAACAAAATATTTGCTTTAGTTATTAAGGGCCACAGAATAAATGCATTTGTTTCTTGTAGTGGAGCTTTCTTTCTTAGCACCTGTTATTTGTTATGTAGAGCAATCTGAACAGTGAGGTGAAATGAGATGTTTGCTGTGCTGGGGATTTAACTTAAAGAACTTGCTCTCACCTGTCATTAAGTTGTTTTTCAGGATGAGCTCTTTGATGACGTCATATGTCACCAGCTCAGAGCAGTTTACGATGACATTACGAGTGATATTTGGCAAACAACCTGGAAAGACAGGAACAGAAATGATAACACTTAATCTGAATAACCTTAAGAGTAAAGCACAGATACAGCTGTTGCAGGTCCAAAATTAGTGCAGGGGAACCAGGGAGGTCTGTCTGGAGCTTAGTCCATTTTTTTACACATAGAGTCAAGTGCTAGTATTTAAAAAGCGATAAAAATAGTTGTAATTCCTATGTTTTATAAAATGTTTCTGTGTCCAAATGTATATCTATATAAAACATACACAAAGTAAAGCTGTCATTCTACATTCAGCACTAAGAACATCTTGACTATTCAACTGGTGTTGTACAGAGTCACAATTGTGCACTCTATGTAGTCTGAGTCAGTGGACCTGTGGGCACAGACACGTTTTGTTTAGTCTTTTAACTGAAGCTCTATGTCGTCATACAGACACTGACTAATCTCACTATTGCCAGTTAAGTAATCCATCTGTGCCTTTAAGGAGGGCAGTTCTCAAGTTACTTTAATTAACACAAAATTATAAAATGTAAAGTAAGTAAGTAAACAAATGTATGTCATTATTAAACCATTTTCAATTACCTTTCCAAAGCCCTTTAACACCCTCGTCCCTGGCAATGGTCTTGTAGGCATCAATCGTGCTGCTGTATCTTGACACAGAGGTGCTCTCAGGCAGGTGGACCTGAGCCTGGAACCTGACCTTCACCACATCAGTTGGCTGAGCGAAGGCCACCGCCATCGCCCCCGTGGTGCAGCCTGCCAGGAGCCGGGTCCCAATTCCAATATCTGTTGTGCAAGCAACTCGTATTACACTTCTCGTCTTCTGCTGCCACAAGCTAACAGAGTACAGTATGTGTATTTATTACATTATCTATCAAATTTGTTTCTTTCAGATTCATCTGTTTATAACATTTCAAGTACTGTTATTAGAAACATTGTGCAAGCGTCAGACTCAAGTTTGGAATGACTTGTCTTGAACATGCATGAGCAAACAGGACATGTCATTGGTACACAGGTCTAATGTTTGCTGATAAAAATCTGTAATTTACAATGTTTCATACAACATGTCTTCACTGTATAGTGCATCCTCAATGCACAATAAAGTCTAGTTATGGTACTCTATAGTACTTTTTTTTGTTTAGTCACTGGAAATGTTTTAATGGCAAGCAATCAACAAGAAATAACAACCTGCCACAATCTACATTTCACTCAATCCTGAAGCTTAATTTCAAACAACAGCCTTATTTAAAAAGCAGGAATGACAGACTGCTGTGCAGTCAGAAACATTGTGTTCACACAGTGCCAGGCAAAGCACTCTGTTGAAATACAAACCGGTTTAACTAGTTATGAGCAAAGACACTGGATGAGGATGTAAACGTGGTTTGCAGACTGGAACATACCAGGAAGTCTTATGACTGTAAGTATTAATATTTCTGTAGTGCCTCTGGCACAAACACAGATTTCTTCCCTGAAAGAGGTATGTGCCTGTTGCCCTACATCCTGGAGCTTCTGAAGTAAAACAGGTATAGAGAATACAAGTGTCAAGCATAGTTATACAGGCATAATGTGTAGTGTAATGGTTTTGTTTGTTTTGAAAATGCAAGTAGTATTTTCTGATATTCGGGGACAGAGTTGTCTCACAGCTCCATTTCAGATCAATATAATTTGGACTCACTGGTTGTTGTAACCAGGCATGTCTCTATTTTACCAACTTATTTGTTCTAATGCTAAATTGTTTATATCTGCGACTTGTTCGACAGCCCTGAGTCACATTTGACATACTTTCTGATCCAGTGGTGTAGAACTGCTTCATGGTGTCATACAGGCCGATGCGGACTGAGGCAAAGCTCATTTGTCTCTGCAGCCCAGCCACCAGTCCATTGTAGAGACTCCTCGGGCCCTCCGTCTTCACCATGGTGAACATGGTGCCAAACACACCTTTATATTGTGCTTTCTGGCCTTTCAACAACGGCTTGGATTCACCTTGAATCTAATAAATGCGCAACAACATGTGATAAGAACTTAAATCCCTCAGCACAGTGTGAAATGAGATTAAGTTTTCAACTGTCCTCTAAAAGAAAAATGTGCATGAAGTTTGCTAAAAAAACTAATGTCTTAATTGTATATTTATCTACAGTATACATACATCACTAAACAAAGTTTGATATAAATGATTCATGCCTGGTTTCACCTATAACAACATCCATTGCTACAAATTAAAAGGTCCTCAGTTATCGAGGTCATGGTTATCTCAAAAAATGGTGTTCAGTGGCAGCTGGGCTTGTTTTTAATTCTTGAAGACATTTCACCTTCCATCCAGAAGGCTTCATCAGTTCTGACTGACTGATTGGAGGAACTGGTTTATAAACCCAGTGGAGTCATTAAGCACTTGATGGTCTCCTGTGGGGTGTTGTTCCACGTGGCTTTCATGTGCAACACTGTGACCCCCCCGAGACACAGTGGGAAAGATGGTGTATTTTAAGTGGGTAACAGATTGTGCCTTAGACCACCTCCTCTGTTTAACAATCTGCAGCACATCCTGCACCTGGAAGATAAGGGCCACTCCTTTGAAGCAGGACAGTCTGTCAGTAATGATGAAGCCTTCTGGGTGGAAAGTGAAAGATTTTCAAGAACTTAAAAAAACAAGTCCATATCCAAGTCCAGTTGCCACTGAACACCATTTTTTTGGTGTTCCTGTACAAAATTATAACCTATCATCCTGTAAAGTATTTGACACCATTTATCCCACAGTATAAAGTACACAAACATCCATGTTACCATAAAGTTCAATAAATATATTAATTTATTATATATTAAACTGATTTATAAATACTGTTTTTCCGCTGTGTCTCTAATATGAAATACAATGGGGTGCTGTTTTGGGATTCATAACCTGTCACTGACCTGCAGTCTGACTTTGGCGGTGTCCAGAGGGAAAGTGACCAGGTCGGCCACACATCCAGCTGTTCCAGCTGAAAAGATCTTCACGGCGGCTGTGGGGGCCACATCAGCAGTGGCTCCACCGACCATGATCAGTGATCAACGGGAGAAAAATGTCACCCACAAAAACTGAGCGCAGTCCTGAAATAAGAAAGCGACAAAGCAGCTTCTGTCCAGTGTCCACATCAGTTGACTAATTCAATGTTTACACAGCCGAACCGTGTGTCCACTCATGACCTAACATTTGGACCTCAGAGCCTCTGCAGCCGACGTCAAGTTTCAGGTAACGAAAAGTGAAGTGAAACTTCGAAGTCCTGCTGTTGTGCCATTAGCCGTAAGAAAAACAAAAACCCGACAATACCACGTTTAAATATGAGAAGAAACAGAAGCCGGGCAGCGCCGTCAACACCTGACGGCGACACACGCGGCGGAAACCGCACAGAGCTGCAATAACACTGAGTCACCGACAGCTACAGGTTCACGATGTCTGGCCTGTCACAGCCGCAACACACCTCAGCCCCAGTGTTTCCCAGGACGCGCACGACACCCTCACAATGACGTGTCCGAGCGGAAGAGGTTGTGATGTTCACGGCACTGGTTCTGACTGGTCCTCTGCTGCTGCAAAACTTGTGTCTTGTTTAAATGACTTCTTTCTATGTACATTAATATTATTAAAGTGAAGTACTAAATTCCATCTAACTGACAAACAGCAGCACAAACAGCCTCAGATACAGGTTCCTATCAAACTAGTGTTACGTGTATGTATTTTGAAAAACGTGTTATAAATGTGTTGACATAAGTTTATGTATCAGCGTCATGTGTTTTTGTGCTTCTCATCTTTGTTTGACACAGTCCAATGAAACTGGTTCAGTCAGGACATAAATATAAATGCAGTCTGAGGGTATTTCAGTATTTACAGTATCAACAAAATATGTCTTCAGTGTTATAAACAGAAATATTTATTTATAAAAATAAAAACGTTACATTTAATTTACATGATCTTCTTATGGTCTGAGACCACGTAACAGTAAAATCATAAAAATATGATCAGAACTGTTTCACAAACAAAACCACCAGATGCTACAGGTCGTCACTGAAGTGAGCTGCAAATATTTTTGCTATTCTTTCAGTCTCTTTCTTCATGGACGATGGCGACATGTTAGGACGCTGTCGAGAACCTCTGTGATGAGGAATGTTCTGACCTGAAGAGCTTCTCCCCTGGAAAACATCAGAGCAAAAACAACAACAACATGAGTCACACCTGAAACGCAGCAAGACGTTTTTCAACATTCATGGCATGAAAGTGAACAGTCAGTACAGACTGTTCCTGGTGTGTCTGTTACATGTTGTCCAATCATCAGATCAGCAACAAGAAGACACAATAGCTTGAACCAGTTCTTTAAAATGTCCTGGTACATCAGAAACAAAACACACGTTTTCTTATGGGACTAACTAAGGCACTTCTGGCTGTGAGGTCTGACAGTGCGGCCCTGGTAGATGTTATTTAAAGGTAATCTTTGAAGTTTTAGATAATATACCTGCTGATTAAGCTGTTACATATGTATGAGGAACATGTTTTCTTTGGTTTTGTATTAATTTGTTCACATTTCAAAGTGAAAATTCAATAATGTCTTTTGTTTTTTCTTAAACTGAGTATTTTAATATTTGATTTACAGTCAGTTTTCTATGAACCCGAGGGCCGCTGGTTTGATTCCCGGTTTTCTCGATTCCTGGCCACATACCAAAGTGTCCCTGGACAAGACACTGAACCCTTAGTGCCTAAAAAGCAGCTGGCTGTCCACAAATAATCCCAAGGATTAATTAAGTACTAATTATTATCAGTTTTCATCAGACAATAGAAGCAAACCAGACATTAACATAATTTCTTCCCAAATATTAAGATATTTTATAGGTGAAATGGCCAATTACTACATTCATGCATTGTTGGCAGAACAGTGAAAATATACTTTATTCTAACTCATTATTTCAAGGAGGTGAAACATTTTATTAATCCTGCAGTCAGACCAGATAAACGACCTAGATGAGCTTCATCTGTTGTGTTTCCAGCAGTTTGTTACCATGTGACAAAACAGCAAAATGTGCTCATTCAGATTTCCATTTACAAATGTTTTAAATTTCATTTCAAAATGTCAATGAAGAATTTAAAATTGTAACCTTAAACTTATTTTGCAGTTACTGCTAAACTAAACTATTTTAGCTTCCATGAATAATTGAAGCTGCTGCTTTGTGCATACTGGACACCAAAGTATCTCTAACTGGATAACAAACTTATTAACACATTTATAAGAATGTATAATGTTCACGACCTTAGTTTCAGGAAACAGGTGGGAAAGTAGTCAAAATTAGCTTTAGTAAGAGTAGCTGTTGCTATCCCTAACTATGTTTAACGTGATTTGTTGTTTTAGCTGTTTAGTTTTTTCTCTGTATCTTTGTATACTATATGTTTCTGCATATTTAACATGCTGTTTATTTGAAATTATTACACATTTCAATAAGAAAAATGCTGTTAAAAGGGTTGGGAATTACATTTGTGTAAAGGCTTTAATGGTAGAACAGTACGTGTTGGAGTCTGATTGTATAACAGTGGGTGGAACTGGTAATACCACACTAATTAGAGATAAAATTACCTTGAACTTATGTTGGTACACTGTGTCCCTATTCTTGACAGGTGTCTGTTCAGCAGCTGTCATATGAAATGTGACCTACTAATCACACTCTGCTTTTTCATTACAGTTGTGCTGTAATTTGAACTGACTATAGATTTGACTTGTTTAAGTTCTCGTTTGTGCACAACGCTCTCAGAAAGGTCCGAATGGGTGAATGTAAATGACCAATGACAGTGAGAATGCAAATAAGAAATTGAGCTGTTGACAAATACTCACCGGGCCACTGGCTGAGAAAGAAGGCGCTAAACGTATCGCTCTAATAGATGCCTCCAGTTGCTGAGTGGGAAGGAAGAAATTAGGGACCTCCACAGGAAGTGAGCTTAACGTAGAATGTTAAAAAAAATACATAGAGCATAACTGTGTCAAATGATTCATACACTGAACTGGTTTTGTCATCAATCTTTGCTGTGATTTTCCATATAAACCAACAACAAAAACTAAAGCAACACAACAGATCAAGGATATGGTTGAAGCTGTGATTCTTGCTCATCCAGTGAACAGGAAGCATCATGGGTATTCGTGGAGTTTTGCATAATGGGTAATGGACTTGTGCCTCCTGATTCCTCACTGAAGCTGCTGGGTTCTTCTGTTTGTCTCTCATCTGAAGCTTGTAATTTCTTTTCATCATCTCCCTCTGCGTCTGTATCATCTCTTGTTGATCCATTGAAACTGTCACTTTCCTCTGGTGTCCTCTTGTGTTTCCCACTGGAGTCACTAGTTTCCAGATTTACCGCCTGCCTCCTCCCGTGCTCGTCTCGGCTCAGGTCTGGCTCTTCTGGTGCCTCCAGACTCTCCAGAGAAGCAAGGTCAGGGTCTGTGAGGATGCTGGTCCAAGGACTGGTTTTGTCTGTTAAAGAGGTTACCTCATTTAAATGCCTTGGTTTCACCACAACCTCCTCATAATCTTCATCATCTTCTTCTTCATCATAATCATCACCATCATCATCATCAGTTTGCTTGTTCTGACGGCACCCTATCCCATCTCCATCTTCATCTGTTCTCTCTTCATTTTCATCCTCAGACACAGTGACCTTGTAGTTTCGTCTCTGCTCCTCTTCTTCAGGCTCAGAGTCTGTCTGGTCTTCAGACATCTTTTGAAGTGGTGAAGTCAGGGACGACACGTCATTTTGGGAAGAATTTGAAGCTTGTGGACTGGAGATACTTTCAGGAATAGTTTGAGGGTTATGTTCCCGATCAAAGGAACATTTAGTCTGAGGGTCAGAGTGAATTGTTTCCAGGTGGTGCCCTCGTAGACCTGGATGAAGAGGACAATGAAGCCTTTAGCACCACTGCTGTCATTATCATTTTTATTACCTTTGTATGTTATCATTCTCTTTTTTCAGGTCTTTCTTTACTTACTTAACAAGTACTGTACAGTTGCAACAATTAGCTGATTAATCGATTAGTCAACTGTCAGGAAAAAGGTCATCAAATGTTTGTCATTTTATTAATTTTTAAGGCACAAATTGTGAAGAGCTATTGTTCCGAGCTTTTTTAATGTGAGAATTTGATCTTGCTATTTAAATCCATCACCTTAGAAATTTCACTGTACATCACTGCAACTAATAATTATGTTCATAATCGATTCATATCTTAATTTTCATTTCTGCAATAAATAGATAACATAACATATACATAAAAATGTAACATAAAAATGACAATGAAAAGTGAAAAACTTTAACATTTCCCACAGTACAAGGTGACATCTTGAAATACCTTTTGCCTGATCAACAGTTTGAGTTTATTATCATGTGTGACAAATAAAAGCATCAAATCCTGATATTCAAGAAGTTAAAAACTGCAATTTAATGATGACAAGAAAAAGATTATTCCACCAAAATATTTGCTGAATCATTTTCTGTTTATTTGCTACTAGATTACTTCACTAATGGTTGCAACTCTAGACTAAGCAATAATTTGATTTATTGAGAAAATGATCAGCAGTGATTGATAATAAAATAATCGTTAGTTACAGTCATTAAGTAATGTGGAACAACTTGATTTAAATAGCAGACACACTTTTGAAGTAAGAGTAACGCAAGACTTGGCTAATGTCCACTTAAATGTGTCAGTTCTATGTTTTTAATGTTTAGTTGTTGGATCCTATGTGAGTTTTTGTTGAAATATCCAACAAGAACATTTTAACTAAATGTACATTGGTATGTAACAAACATTAACAGCTTAAAGAGGATCTCACCACTAATGATATTGTTGACTTCTCCAACTAACTGGCTGGACTTGAGAAGAAGCTGACTTGTGTCCGTCTCTGAATCCCTCTGTTCCTCTTGGCTGGTGTGACAGTCCTGCTCAGTGATGAACGGGAATGTGGGAGTTGAAAGTTTACGGCTGAAATATCTCTGGATGTTGTCAAGCTCGCTTAGTTTTTTCCTGTAAAGACAGAGTTGCAGTCAAAGCTCAGGTTAAAATAAGTGAACAATCAACAAAGCATTGATAAGAGACTGTATCTGAGGACTGAGACCTGAGCGCTGAAAACAGGAAGGAGCTGGAGGGATTAATGTCACCAGAAGTGCTGCTACAGACAGAATGAGCTGCTTGTTCCTGCAGACTTTGGTGGTAAAGACGAACTTTGTCCATGTGCTCAAAATGACGGTCACTCTCACTTGGCCTGAACATATGTAACATCAACAAATCATTCAGTGGTAGAGCGTACATGAGTGTATATTTAGCATGTGGACAAATATGTGAATAACAACCTTTCAGAGAACAACCTGTCCGCGTGGTGAGGTGATGAGATCTTCTGTTCAGGGTAGCGGCTGATGTGACAGGGGAAGCTGCTGTATGTGGCTGTGGTATGGTAGTTGAGTGGAAGGGCCTGGAATAAAGACTGTTATACACACTCACTGTTACTAATCTTTAATCATCAGGCATTTTTTAGACTCTTTTATGTAAAAATGCATTCTGTGAATACTTCTGCTCACTGATGAGTTTTTGGCGACTTCCTCATTCATGGTTTTCCTCTGTCCTCTAAGGTCTTGAACCCCCTTTAGAGGCGTGATGGACACTTTTAACTGACCGTGACACTGACCACTGAAGTCTGTAATGTTGTACCAACCACACACTGACGGGAACCCACACAGTAAAGGTGTTAGGTCTACAGAGGCAAATCCAAGCACCCTCTCCACTTCTGTAGAATTAAAACAACCAAAACAGGTAGTAAATATATATAACAAAGAAAAAAATATCATAAAGTGACAGTGTGTCACGTACCTCCTTTGTGCCAGACTTTGAACACCAAAGACTGTTGTGGGTCAACCAGTAGTTCATTTGAAAGCCTGTACATTTGAAAGGAGACATCAGCCTGACACTGTTTTAAAACAGACTCATTTTATATTTAAGATCATCTCTCGGCTATAACCTGACCTGCACTCATGCTGATGGTCCCACACGGGGCACTCACTGTTGGCTATGACAGCTGTGGACACTGGTTCAGCAGAGTCAGCAGTGACGTATGAAACACAGCAGCATGGTGCCCCTTCATTGCGCTCTGCTAAAGGACAACCTGCAAGAAAGAAGCGTGCTTTACTTTATGCAAATAAGGTGCACAAAACGTAAATATTAGCCACAGACTCACCTTTCAGATTCAGGTGCATAGCTTGGTCCACTGCGACCGTCACAGGGAAGGATTCATCTAAGCTAATTTCTGAGTGCTGCACACGTGTTATGTCTGGAGTGGTTCTGGAGGAAATGTTTTTGTGTCTTGTGTGATTATGTTTGGGTGTAGTGGGCGAGGAGGGTTGATGTGCTCTCTCCACCTCTTCCGGTAAGAACTCTTCCTGGCTGTCAGACTCCACCTGGTCGTCACATACAGCAGATGCTTCCCTGAGGACAGATCCTGCTGTCAGGGTGATATGCACCCTGAGAGCTGCTCCTTGTAGATCTGCTGCAGTGCGTCTGAACAGCGGATACACTCCTGTGAAACCAAAAATTATAATAAAAAATTATACTCTGAAAAAGCAATAATAATCTGTTACATTATACACTTAACCATTTCTTACCACTGAGAGTCTGCTTCTCCTTGAGTGTTTTTGCAAGAGAGGACAGATCAACAAACGCTGAGCCCACCAGTCGGTCTGTGTCACTGGGTCTTCTACCTTTGTGTTTTGTGAAGGAAACCCAAACCTGCACCTCCAACATCTCCTCTTGTAGATACCACATTAATGGCTGCGTGCTTCTCAGCTCCACAGTTCTACTTCCTTCAAAACTCACCGTGGCCTGGCCTTCCTCCCCACCCTCCTCGACACGAGGGTGTTTCATGTGAGAGCAAAAGGGATCCTGATCATAGAACTTGTACCTGAAGTAGCAGTAGGTGGAGCGCTCAAGTTCACTGAGGCCTGGCAGAAGTAAACAGTGAACAGGTATCCACACTCTAGGCAATGAAATGGTCAGGGAAAGTTTTCTCAAGCTTTTTTCCCATATTTCTTCTTCATCCTCCATTTGATAGTCACTCTGGGCCGTTTCCCAGCCCAAACCCTGAGCAGCTTTAATGACTCTTTCTCTGTCTGCGTGATGGGCAAAGTTGATAGAGATCTCGAGGCCCCCAACCAAGAACTGCTGGTGCTGAGATGAACTTGTTTCCAGAGGTTTATACACTCCAAACCAGCCAGATATACCTTGATGTTTGAAAATAAGAGACAATAACTACATGTTAATCAGAAAACCTGTTTGCTTTGGTAGTAGATAAGGGAGCATACCTGTTCTTTTGTGAATGAGATCAGCTAGAGGTATTTTCACTAAGCCCAACATCACATCTTTAGGCTTAGAAAGGCTTAATGCTGCAACCAAGAGAAGAAAATCAATTAGTGTGTTACAGACAGATAATACAAAATGAAAGTGAAAAGTTAATCTTTTTGAATAAGGTGCAATAAGTTCTATAAAACCTTTGCGATTGTCTCTGTTCCACACAGTGAAGACAATAGAGGCCTCCTCCAGCTGCTCAGCCAGACTGCAGGTTTCTCCACTGCTTTTCTGATTTAGCAGATCACATGACACCTCCATGTGGTGTTCGAACTCTGGGCAGAAGGTCCTGGCTGCTATGCGAGTGCACCTTCTTTCATTCTCAGGTAAGAAGGAGAGCTGGACAGTGACAAAAGTGTTCACCCCAGTACCAGCAAAGTAGCTGAACCTTTCATCCTGTTCTGATAATAACCTGCAACAGAAGCATGGCCACAATAAAAATAAACCAGGGGCAGTATCTAAAAACAGTGTTCTGAAATCTTCACTCATTTCTACCAAATTTATCAAAGTAAATTCATAAAAAAAAACAAAAAAAAAAACAGTGGTAGTAATACCTCGCTGCTGCTTGCAGACCTGATGCTCTGTGCACCTGAACCACAAGCGTCACAATACGAGAGGCAGCTCCTCGACCAGTCAGTCCTTCAGGTCTCGCAGGACTGTGCTTATACCGAATGCACACATCTAACAGACCTAAGGAACAAAACAGATCAGTCAGAAGATTAAATGAGCTAAATGTCCCCATAAAGCCCCATAATAACAGTCTCTGTGTGTTTGCATACCTGAGGGCGGAGGGTGATGTCCTGTAGGACTGTCCGTCCTGGGAATCAGGGGCAGGGAAAACATTTGGGCCTCATTAGGTTGCTGGCTCTGCATGGTGACCATGGCACACAGCTTGGACAGTGGAAGCAGTCCTTTGGCCACAAGCTGATCTCTGACATTTGGATAATAATACCTGCAGAGATGCATTACAACCAGCAGGCATTTAGCCAAACCGCTTTACTTGGTAATGATGGAGCTTATTTTACCCACATATACACCACATATACTGTTTTTATGATATTTTTTATTGAGTCTAATATTATAATGTAAATTACTTCACATACTGACAGGTATCCCTACAGAGGCATTATGTTTGCCTCTGAAATGTAGTGAAGTATGAAGTAGCAGCAATGGAGATGCTCAAGCAGAAATAAAAACAGAAATACTGTCCTTAACCTAAGTAGATGTACTTACTTTCCACTACTGTGTATAATGTTCATTTTTTGACATTATTTGAATTATGGACATTTAATTATGTGTTTATTATTGAGGTTAAAGTTGTATGGTGTATAGGATGTATGTATGACCTTTAGATAATGCAATTCTTTGATACAGAATTAGCCAAGATATATGTAATGTTAACCTTTAAAGATGAAAAATAATAACCACAAACCTGCACCATACTTCAAACTGGACTCCCCCTCCACTGCTCAGTCCTTGACTTGAAAGAGAGCTGAGCAGCAGCCTCTGAACAGGAACTCCTTCAGGAGCCAGAAGCACATGGGTTTCAGTGTGGCCAAACACTGGGTCAGGCACACAGAGAGTAGTGGTTGTCCGAAACGGTTTCAGATTCACACCTGTTAAAGAGGAGAGGAAGGTTAGAGTAACGCAGACACATTTCTCTCGTAATTCTGATGAAGTTTAATAAACTGACTTTGGCCTTACTACTTTCTATGAGGTTTTGGTCCATCTTTGTAGCAGGGTCACCTTCCTGACTGGGGAAACTGTACTGAACGTAGCAGTCAGCCTCCCCCCACACTGTGGACTGCAGAGGTGTCAGTCCATTGATCTTTTCCACTCTTATCATAAACAAATGCTCTCTCATAGCTTCCTTATGGGCTGCAATCACCTGAGAGAGAAACACAGCTGTGAAAGCAGGTAAAAGGAACTTTACTGTGCAAGACCAAAACATGTTGTGGTAGAACTTTCCGAACATTTTTTTAAATATCTGACATGAACACACAAAACATGCTGTAAGTATCACACAGCCAACACGAACACTGACCTTTGTTTGTGAATGTGGTTGGTGATCAAGCAGATGAACCGGTCTGACGAGATGAGACAAAAAATCATTTTCTTCAGCCCTTGTGCGCTGGAGAGATGCTATCTGCTCTGCTCTTCCCATAGCCAAAACAACCCTGAGATTTCCTTTACAGTTTCCTGAGAACACATCAATGACCGGCATGTAGCTGTCCACCCCTAAAACGGGGTACTGTGCCTGGAGAAGAAGATGGGCAATCTTTGGATCCCTGGACAGGAGGAAAAAAAAGTCAGGTACAGGTACAGTGGAGTCTGGGCCAAACTGGAAACCTGTGATATTTCATGTAAACCTAGTTTAGAAACAAACAATTCTAATATGTAAAATAAAGAAGAGAGTCTGTGAAGATCCTCAGTCATCCAGGTGAAGTTGTCTGGAAGTCTTCCAGATAAAAAAAGAGAGATTTAAAATTGTGCACTACTTCTTAGGTCTCTAAACCACTTCATGAATGAACAAATGCTCAAAGGGACTTAAAGAGGTAGCTACTCATCCTGATAAAGAACCTTGTTAGAAAGTGGTTTTGCTGAGTCTGTTATTCATTTAGCAACTTCTGTATATGTGAAAAAGTAGCAGAAAAGTCCTTTTGATTTGATCACGAGGGGCCATTTAGGAGATTAGTTATAGCACCTCCAAGTGGGCAGGTTAAATTGAATAATTGTAAATGATCCTGTAACATTTCTTAACTTTTTGCCAGCTCTGACCTCAATGCAAATAGCAATAACTACCACTCCAGGTAATATTTTTTTTACTTCTATTTTGATCTAATTTTTTTGTCACGACTTACCTAAATGACATGTAGAACTGATTAAGAGGTAATTTAACAAGGCCAAGCAGTCCATCCTGTCCTGAACTTCCCACTTTCTGCCACACCTCGATTACCATCACATTATTATTCATCCGCGCCAGCAGTTTAGTTGTTAAGGCCACAGGTGTCACCTAAAAGAAAAAATGAACAAAAGTCAAGTAGGTCATTAGGATTCTGTATTTATATTGCAGTTGTAAGATTTGATCTCTGAACTAACCTGAATAAAGTTAAATGTCGGGTTCGTCTGGCCCCAGCTGACAACAGATCTTGCCATTTCATCGCACCAAAAGAGTTTACAGTTCAAATACACATTTGGAGCCTGCATTGGCCCACAGCTGAAGTTCTTTCCATCTGGCACCATTAATATTGTGTGCAGTAGGACCTCAGGATCTTCATCAACCTCATTGAATGCTTTACGAGATGACTTGAAAAGGCTGGGACAAAAAGAAGGTCCTAACGAGGGTTTCTGAGGACTCCAAACATTTAGCCCAGAGTCTTCTAAAGAGGGCTCTGTTAACTCCTGCCTGCCTGTATCAAAACGCTGAGTGGGTGCTGTTTCTGAAGGCGACTTGTCCCTGTGAGCCAGCTTACTTTTGCCTTTTTCTGAGTGTTTATTGTCTGTTGAAAGTTCTAGTGATACCTGAAATAAAAAACAAAATGATTATGACAGTCTTTGAGACACAATGTTAGACTTGCTAACATTAACTGCTGATGAAAGAAACTGTATATTACCTTTAGTGGTCCAGTCTCTTGTGTTTCACTGTTCCCCCCCAACCTCTGTACAGGTAAGATGACAGACTGACTCAGCTCCTTGCTCTGCAGCAGAGAACGCAGTGGATGAACTGCTTTACCGATAGGAACAGGCTGCAAGAAGAGGAGGCATGGTCACCACCATCACTTCATTCTCAATACAGTTTTATAGTGATGCTTTTAAACCATCATTCACTGCATTTAAACTATTTCCAAAAGAAAGCATAGAATCCAGATGTTGGCTACGTGATACAAACATTATGTTAAAGCTGCAGTCATTAAATACACCTACACAAACCAGCAGGTAAATATTTGGCAAAGGGTTATGGTGAGTCACTCTTAATGCAACTACAAATAAGATTTAAAGTTGTTCAAACAAGTAATATTTGGTTCAAAACTACTAACCTTCTTCTGGTCCGTCTTTCGTGAGTAAATCTTAAAAACCAGATCAGTTTCCCACCATTGTTTTACTGTTGCTTTACTTAAGTACGCAGGAAACGCAGAGTGCTGATGAAACTTCACCACTAAAAAAAAGATGAAACACAGTCACAAATTCTGATAAAAACAAGGTTTTCACTCAAGTGGGTTTCATAAGAGAAGCTGCTAACTGTTCATACCTCCGCCTGTGACTTTACTGCCAACAGCTCTGGTGACCTCCCCACCTCCAGACTTATTATGGTCACGTCGACTCGAAGTGGAAGCTACTGGGAACTCATACTCAACAAAGTATGTGCTAAAGAGCAGAAATCTTATTACAGACTATTGTTACTCAGTGTTATTTAATCAAAAAGTTTTGCCTACCATTTCATGCTGGTCAATGGTCGAGGAGGCTTTCCTTTACTAGAGGCCTTTCTGGGTGTGCTGCCTGCAGGCACGTTTAGGGAATCAATGGTAACTCTCGCCACTCGGATCAAACTCAGCAAATTCAGCTGCTCTGCACTCAGGTCAGGAGGAATATCACTGGCATCTGCAGACCACTGATGTTCTGGCATTGGACTGGACACAGTCAAAAATAACAAAATGGTTGACCGTTCTAACTAGGTGCCTTGTGTTTATCTAAAACATACTGTATACATTTTTTGGTTGATTTTCATTTGCATGCTGGTCTATTTATATATTCTGATATGGTTGTGATCTCTACAGAACTTTAAATTAATAGTAGATATGGCCTTTCAAATCAAGAACAGGCCTGACATCAAGTAAATATTTATAGAGGCTATCTATCTATAAGGTTGAGGCATGTGAATGCACTTACCCTCCACTATTTTTGGGTCCCGACTGTGTCAGCTGCTTTGGTTGAATTTTACTCAACATCACCGTTTCTTGACCCTCTTCCTCTGCATCAGTTTGTCTGGTATCTGACATCTGAAAAGGCAAGAATGAAGAAACCACTGGTTAAATCACTTCACTGAGACCGATATCACACAAAACCTTATAAGCAAATCTACTTACAGGAGTTTTGTAGAACAAGTTTTCCAGTAAGCTCTGATCATACTGTGGATCATTCAGCTCACTGTCCCCACAAACACTACTGCGGCCAGACAGAGATTCAGGAGAGGAGCCTTCTCCAACCCACACAGGGATGGGAGATGTGTTTAAGCTAAAAAGATAAAGAATAAAAAGCTAGAGGAAAAAACAGTTTACATTTTCATTTAAATTTGTGAGTAAATGCACATATACATTAGGTACCTGCCAAGGAGAAGATCCACAGCTCTATTGTCCATGTCAGTAGGACAGTCTAAGCCAGTATCTGAGACTACAGCAACGTCATCAGAGTGCTTCAGATCTGAATCAGCATGAAGAATATTTTGAAGAAACATCCCAGAGGGAGAAGAAACAGCTCTGCAGACACATGAATAAATCATTATTATTAATTATGATTAATAATTATTATAGACTGTCCTCATAAACATATAAGTAGGTAGAAACATTGTTAGTATTTTTTTTAGAAATGCTTGAACACTAACTTAGGTGGTAGGCTGTTGTCCTTTGGGAGAGGGAACGGGGTATCTTTCAGAGCCGAAGCAGAATCCACGTCATATTTCAAAACTGATGCCACCACCATGGCATTTCTAAGTTTGTTCCCACGCTCAAGAAGAACTAAAATGAGAAAAAAAGTTGGTAATGTTTTGAGAAAACGGCCAATTTGTGTATTTGTGGTTGTATACAGTACTCCATATTATTATTATTATAATGTGTAGTAATTCTGCATCTAACCTGAGAGGACGTCACTAGATGTTTGTCCAGGAGGGTCAATACTTGAAGGCTTCCACGATGTTTCAATGTGCTGAGATGTGCTAGTAATCGGCATCTGATTCTCTAGTGACTCTTCATTCCCTTTGTCTTTTTGGCCATTTTGGAAGTATAAATGGTCTTTCCCTCTGAAAATATTACAACCAAACATAGAGAAACATTTTTATTGTCAGTTAAACTGTGAGCAATAATTACAAGACAAAGCCATTTGATTATTACTAGTAATGAAGTAACACCAACTATTTCAAACCTTGGTGTGTTTCCACTGCTGCTGCCAACTGATTCTTTCCCATTGCCAGCTGAAAACGATCTGGGCTGCGAGGGCATAGTCAGTGCGGCAACATGTGGTCTTTCAATGCTGATATCTGTGGTGGGACCTGAGCTGCTGCTGTCATAGGCTTCATTTAACGGCTCTAAATTAAGTGACACCTGGAGAGAAAAAAAGATGAGCACTGAGTGAGAATACCATGAATGAAAACACAACTGTTGCTCGGAATTAATAAATTGTATTATATTATAAAATGTCCTATGCTAACACCTGCACTCTGCTTGCTAGATCCCTTTGCACCATAACTGGCAAGGTTTACCACTTTATTTGATTAATTTTGATTAATTTCATTTCATTTTAACATCCTGTAATAGCACAACTACTTTGTATTATTCTGGCACTTTCCTCTATTTTAATCCTTTAACAATATTTAGAAATATAGTTAAAATACATGATTCATAAATACCACTATAAAGCCCTCATGCCCCCTTTTGCACATTTTACTGCACTGCAAATTTATTTTGACATGACATTTTCTCCTGAGCAATCTATACCCAATACCCAATAATAATAAAGATTTTATTTTTAATTGTCTAAATTTATCAAAATCAAAAACTGAAATCTCTCATTAGTAAAATTATTCACAACCTTAATTCAAAAACACCTTTGACAGCAGTTACAGCTTCAAATCATAAGCCACTGCTGGCATCTGAGGCCACTGCTCACAGACCCCTTCAAGCTTTAAAAATAGTTTTATTTGTATTGTGTTTATCTATCTGTATAATAACAACAACAATAATATTGACATTCTACAGACAGTACATGTCGGCACTACCACAGGGTTTCAGGGTTTCCAAGGACACCTCGACATGTACCTTGAAAGGAAATGGGTCACCATTTCCAGCTGGGTCACCCTCGAGTTAGTAGACAACTGCTCTACAGGTGTCTACCGTTCTAAACTATGTCAAGTCCTTTCAAAGTGCCACAGGTAGACTCCAGTCAAATTCTAGACCCATCTCAAGACAGATCAGGAAGAAGCTAATTGTATGCGCGTCACCACAACAAAGTGTGTAAATATCTTGTTAAATGAGAGATTTCAGTTTTTAATCTTTTATAAAAATGCAAATTTTTTAAAAGATGTGTTTTCACACTGTCATTTTTGCCATTGTGGTTCTCCAGAGAGCTGGGAACACTGCAGCAAGTTTATAGACTATGCTGCCATCTGTATGTAAATAGTGTAGATGTTATTAAAAGTCAATCATATATTACAAGTGTGAACTGCTGCTTAAAGCCTGCTGAGCCACACAAGGAGTAACACAACCATAAGTACAGCTCCAAACCAATACAGTAGGCACAAAGTATTAAACGTTGCTAAATTGTTAAATAGATTAATAAATGAATTGTCCATTGTATAAAAGTTGTATAAAATACATTGTTTTCATAATATGATTAATTTATTAACCCATGTTAACACACTCAAATAACCAAGAAGACCCCTAAAATATTGAGTTTCCAGTCACAGAAAATAAAAAATATCCACTTCTGGGAATTACAAACATCAAATCAATTATCTTTTACTTAAAAGAGAGCCTTTGTTAATGTTAAATTTCTCTCGTTTTACCCACTAGTGCATTTTATTGGTTCATAATATAATGACATTTACATTACCTGGATTAATATATAAGGTTTTATGATAAAGGAAATAGCGGCAATAAATAAATATAGTTAAAATACTGCAAAACATAAGTCAAATTCTGTGAACACATCCAAAAAACATTTTAGTGTTTCTCTAAGCCAATGCTTTGCTTTGACATTACCAGGAGAGGAAAGCAAAGCTGGTACAATAATGCTCATTATCAGACATCATGTAGTGACTTGTAGAACGTGACGGAAAGTAATAAATGTCAGTATAATGAAAAAATATCTGCAGGTTCACCTGTAGCTCTCCCAGCTTTTCAGATGTTGGAGATACAAGCGTGTAAAATCCACTAATTGCGCGTGACAGAGAGAGACTGGAGATGCCAGCAACCTGAGCCCGAGCAATCGGTAAATGATCCGGTTTAGTCAGAACCTCCAGCACCAAAGAGTCCATATCTGTCAATGAGAAGTTAGTTTCAGAGTTAGAAATACGTGCTGTCGGCACAGCAAAGTCAAACAAGTCTTCTAGGGTACAGTACCTGTAAGATATGAGGTGAACTGCTTCGGCCCACAACGGATGGGGAAGCGAGCTGTTGTCTTGACACTCTTCTGTGAGACCTGAGACCCATCTCTGGGAAAGAAGTGTGTGCCGTCAGATGACTCTCCCCACCAGCGCAGCCTGACAAACGTTGCAGAAGGAGGCTTGTGGACCGTCCATAACACCCTACTTATCGTCACCCGCAGGAAGCATCTTAGCTGGCCCTCGACCAGAGGGGGGAGGCTGGTGGAAGGAGATACATCACTGGGGACTGCAAAAGAATAATTTTCGATTATAGCAGAAATACAGACACTAACAGTGCGAGCAGAGTAAATACTAATGTCATTGATTAAGAGTGGTATTTGCTGGATCTTATATCGATTCCAAACTAATAAGAAGAGGAAAACTAAAATTCAAAATACCATTTTCAATGGAAAATATTGGTAACTGATTTACAGATCAACTCGATTCTTTTTTGTGCAATTCTGCAAAAAGCACTGCTATGTTGGGATATATCATCTAAAAATATTTTTAATTTGGATAATTTTTCAATAAGCAAACAGTTCAAATCCCTGTTAGAAATGCCAGTGTAACGTCACGTGTTTGTTATGTTTTGCAGGAGCCCAAAACAGAAGCATGTTGGGGTTTTTATCATGTTTTAAAAAAGAAAAGAATACGACTAAAAGGATGATTCAGTTAACGGCAAATATTCATTTTACATAAATTAAATACACCTCTAAGAGTATCTTACGTTGATGCTAAGTGGTGCAAATCTAACGCTGTATCTTTTGCTTTTAGGGAACGGATCTGGATGCTAAAGTTCACTTTACTCCTTTGACAGACCCATGTTGTAAACAACAAGGGACGTAATGCATAGCCAGCATTAGCAATACTGACACGCACAACGGACAACACAAATCAAGAGGCAGGGAGAGAGTACAACTTTCATAACATTAGCTAATATGCTAACACACGTTAGCCTAATATGACAGCTGACACTAACCGCTAACGTTACTTAGCTTAGCTGTATAGCTAGCAGGTAGCTAAGCTAACAACAGTTTACCTTTCTTTTTGCTGCTTCCAGCTTTGACCGCCCTTTGTTTCTTGCTCTTCATCCCTCACCTCAGTAAGTACAGATGGAGAGCGATGAGTTGACAAATGTTGTGACTATCACTGGGCATGATTTTACCACACTGTGGATAAGTAATAATCCGTTTAGATTGAGCAGCACTGAGCAGCACACACACACCCACATACAAACGGCAGCGCGCAAAACTGTTCCCGAGCAACAAAGTCCAACCGATAACCTTTGTCCCGCCTCCGCTGCCGCCGTCTTTCACAGAGGCATGCTGGGAAATCGAGTTTATTTTGCAGCATAAAATATATGGTTTGTGCACACAAAAAGATTTCTACACTGTGGTAACTTTTAGGTAGGTTTATTTCAGATATAAATTAGTAACTGTGCAACCTTGTTTCTGTAGGTGGAGTCAAAATCTAGTTCTAGTCACTCAAATTGAGTGGATTTGTTGTACAATTGACTTATCAATCTGCTTCAGTTTTACTGTGTCAAATAGCAGTAGCTAGTCAACACAAGAAAGCTGCTGTAAGAACACTGTAATGACATGTTATGGGATAATAAATGGATTTCTCATTGTATAAAAGCTGTATAAAATGCATTGTTATCATGATTAATTAACTTGAGTTTCCAGTCACAGAAAATAACTGTAACTAGCAAATATTCACTTTTGAGAAGTGACCAACAACTCATTGCCAATTAACTGAGTACTTAATTTATCAACATTTCTGCTCCATATCACTAGAGTCTAGAGTCCAGAGTGTTCATTTTCTCTCATTTTACCCACTAGTGCATTTTATTGGCTCATAATGTAGACATATTACATGGACTAATATGGACCTTTTTCCACAAGGGAAATAGGGGCAATAAATAAATACAGTTAAAATACTGCAAACTAATTAAACATAAGTCAGATTCCGTGAACACATCCCAAAAACATTTCAGTGTTCCTCTAGGGCAATGCTCCCTTCTTTGACATCACCAGCAGAGGGAGGCAAAGCCGGTACAAAAATTCTCATTATCAGACCTCATGTACTGACTTGTAGTGACTCTCTGAGTCTAAAAGATATTATCAGTAGACCTACTTCTGCTTTACTTATATTTCTGTTGCTGGTCCATTTGTCAATCATTCATAGTCAAGCATATTTTTGATGTGATGCATATTTTTTCATCACTTGTGCAAACTCAATTTTTTTCACAACACAGGAAGGTATTAAAAAGTCTACCTCTTTATGTGCATAGTTACTACATGCACTCAACAGTGTGTTGAGGTAGAGCTGCCATATAGTCGTTGTTGTTTAAGGTAACTTGGACAGGGCCTTCGCATAGCAACAAGTTCCTCTGTAGGCATGTTTGTTGTGGTGATCATGGTAACACACAGTGAGGGTCACCGAGGTTGCACAGGAAGAGTGCAGAAAGAAGCCCTTTCAGTACTGGGAAAAGCTGGGCTCCAGGTTTTAAGATGGACACGGGAAAAGATTACTTTAAACTTCTTCAGTTGATGACAGTCAGCCTCTGAAGCTCAGCACAAGGCTCACAGATCTGGTTCATCTGTTCCATGACACAGATTCGTCAGTTACATCAACCAAAGCGACAGACGCTCCCTCCCTCACAATGACCACATCATTCAGTCAGCTGGGAATAAACAGGCACACTCACAATGACTGGTTGCTGTGAGTCATTGCAGCAGTCTGAACTGTGCTCCTGAGCTCTGAGATGACCGAACACAGAAGAACTCTGAACAAACTCTTTGTTTAAAATTGGAAAGTGCCAAACTGTCTTCTTGTAACACAGATGTTGATATAAAATTTTCACATGTTCTCCATGTATTTGTTCTAACTCTTCATAGAAGCATGTTCACACATATATTCAGGTGAATATTTACATCCAAAAAGAGGATTTATTTTGGGTGCCACATCACATCAACTTGAAATCTTCATGCGTCGACTTAACCCGGTACATCAGATGTCTCTGTAAACATCTGCATCTACAAATGTTAAAATAAAGTTCTGAGAGTCTGCACAAATTGAGTTGTGTTGATTTGTAGTGATAGACCCTTGACTGGGCCCAGCGTAGGAAAACAGCTGCATAATGCATGTTTTTAAGCAAACAGGAGGGAAACAGCCTTGCATACTCAACTCAGACCAGCACAGTCTGCAATGGCAGAGGCCTTTCACCATCTGTGGGAACTGGCCAATACAAGTAAGAGAGGATTTGCCTCTAGGGGCTCATTGGCAACTACCCCACTCCTCTTCTACACCACCGCCCTCAACCTTGCAATATCTATGTCCACTGCGGCAATGTCCACATTATGCTTCAGGCTCCCTCCAATCACAGATCCAGGCTGCCCTTTAACAGCTCTCGCATCCCCTGCCTGTGTGCTCACTTTCTGGCTGCCTCCCTCTCTCCGTCTGCAAGTGTGCCTCTCAATTGTAGAGGCTGACGCTTAAACTCCAAGGGGCCCAGCTAATGCTCCACCCCTGTCACTCTGCAGGATTCAGGCTGCAGCGATGTAGGAACTCTTGGCCATACTCGTGGATCCATTTGTTTGCCACTGGAACACACAGAAAGATCCAAATTATGCTAAAATATCTCACACATTGTTGCTTGAAACAACACTGCCACCAAATGATTCTGCAGCTGCTTTGTCATGATTAATACAGTTCTGTTAGTTTAACCGGGTCCCTGACACACGTTTCAGTGTTGGGAGTTCAATGGTCTGGGCCAAGCAGCAGCAGATGTTTAGCTTCCTCAGTGTCTGAATGGAATTCTTTAACGTCTCTAAATGCATAATGAAGCACAGATGTGGATATAAGCATTTAATAATGCAAAAAGATAAAAAGAACACATTTTGGCGCATCACATCATACTTTGAATCTACTTCCTATCTTACCCCATTTGTCCCCGATAAGTACGGGGCAGCCAGCATGAAGGCTGTCTACGTCGCCTTTACCATTTCTGTGGAGGTTCCACCAGAAGATGGCAGCTTTCTGAAATACAAGATAACGAAACTCTTTAGTTTTACCACTTTAAAACATAAGTAAGTACTGTGAAATGCTGAAGGTAAAGATGATTTCAACACATCTTTTGACCAGTTTACTATAATACATCACAAAACACAATATTGAAAAGCCAGATGATTATTCAGTTATCAGATCAATAGTTAATTAATAAATCATTACTGACTGTATGTTGAGTGAGCAAAGCGTAAGCATGGAAGATTTAGACACTTTCAAAATGTATAAACGTAGGTAAAACTCTAGGGATTGGCCTGATAAACCGTCCACTGCAGCTCATTTATCAACCAAATAAGGGCCTAACTGTCGGTACGATAGCAGCATTGTGGTGAAAAAAGTCTCATGTCTGTTGTTCTGGCCTTTCAGCATGCTGACAGCTGTGTCAGTGAGAATGTGAGGGAGGTGAAAAAACAAGGCAAAAATGACACAAACAGACAAAAGAGGCTGCTTCCAGCTCCTCTGAGACATTCGCAGTGTGTTTACCTCCACGACAGGAACGCTGAAGTTGGCGTAGATGAAGGCTGTGGACCCACCTGCCTCAACAGAGCTGAGCTATGGAAAAGACACATTCCTTCTGAGTGGTGTCTTGTGTTTATGTGTTCGTGTTACAAAAAAGCTTTGTCTGGCACATTGTTTCTAAAGGCTAACATTAAATCCTTCTTTTTGTAATCACTATCCAATTTTACTTAAATCCTTATGTCTTAATTATAATATTAATAATAGAGTATTGCTAATAATACATAATAATACATAACAAGTTTTCAAACAGTTAAAAAGGTCATAAAAGAACAGAATAAAAAAAAAATTTACAGGCCAAAAAGAGAAAAAAAAAAAAATCAAAACTATAGAAGACTTATAATGGAGGTCAAAGACAAGATGTGTTCTGGGGAAGTTTCCTGCACAATAAAACGTCTATAAAATGTAAACTATGTTTTGAGATCTCTCCATAGCTTCTAAAATCCTAAAGCGCAAACAGCACAGGCCTGATCTCTTTGTTTTTAATGTAGACTTTGGAACTGCAATCAGTGACCTCTAGCAAGACTTTACTCACATATATCATAAAGGTTGCCGCTCGATTCCCGGTTTTTAGCTTGAACACAGGGCTTGACGGTGACTGGATGCAAAGAAATGTAAACAGACTTTATAAATGGTACCTCAAGCATTCTTCACATTCACAGTCTACAAATTATAAAATAAGACTAATGATCAGCTTACGGTAGCATGGTCAAAGTGAGGCTCGTAATGACCACCAATCCCATAATTCACCACTTGGAGATACTCGCCATAGGGATGCTTCACATTCAGACCTGTAAGCATAGAGATCCTCTGGTCCAACTTCCCAACAATGGAGTTTGCTGAGCCCTTCAGCCATGCACTGTAAACAAGGCATGTTGATAAAAGTATTAATGTTTTTGCTTGTTCCAAAAAAACATAGTTAAACCATGTTCAGTGTGATAACACTTTGTACCTCTTGCTGATGCGATAGTCTGCTGTTGCTTGTTTCTCTCCTGCTGCCACTACAGATCTTCTCAACTTGTTATGAAAGACAGAAAACAGCAGATGTATTGGATCTGCATTAATCTTCCCATCTTACTCTGAGAAGCGAGTTGGCGAATAAATGAATAAATGCAACAACAGCAAGAAAGGTGCAGAAATTGGCATACGAATAGTGATGATTTCACCAATGCAAATTTGTGCTTCTTCCCCCTGAGATAACAGTTTCACGGTTTCTTTTCTTTTTTTTTTTCCTTTCCAACCCAATTCTGACTCTCACGGGGAGTCTGGGGAAGTCCAAATGTTTTGGACCAACTATGCCCCTGTTAGCATCTGTGATTTATTTGGTCTACAGAATCCTCACGCTGCATACTACTCATTTCATACATGCTTCTCAATTTGCAGTGGGTACATGAACTCGCACAGTGCTCTATGCAGTGGACTGCTACCACAATACTTTGCAGATCAAACTGATGAAGGCACCTTATAGCCACAGTTACTTACACAGTTACAGTTACTTAAGGAGCTTATATATTAAAAGAGGGTGAATGTGCAACATAGGTCAGCTTTTCGGTTCATACATGAATAAATCACAAAGAAATCCATATAGTGACAGATCTGTTAAGTTAGAACAGACCTCAGTTCTTTGATTGCTCGTGATAAGTGAATGCTGCTCAGCACTCAAAACTAATACCATATCCTAGGTCTGCTTCTAATCCACCCACAGGCTGACATAATGGTGAAATAAGTACAGGGGTTTCCATCTGAGCAAAGCATGAAAAACCCATTGAACAATGCCAAAACCTCACAGAAACTATAGGGCTCCAACTGTGTATTTCATTCCCTTGGGTAACTGAGTCAGCATACTGTAGCTGCTCTGAACACTGTAGCTTAAATTAAAATTGTGTTGTCTCAGTGATAGTGGACTGGATTTACCAGTGCAGAGCAGCAGGGTTGTCTGGACAGTTTGAAGCATTCAGCCAAGTTTTCGTAGTAATGTATCCTTCATTCCTTTAAGCCTTTCTAAACGTTTGGAAGCAGACCAGCTCTTCCTCCATAGGTTTTTCCAGGATCTTTCCAGCAGGGAAAGGTTTATGACTGGCTTGGACTCAAGCAGCCAGCGAGCCCCAGAGCAGAGCACATTAGCAAGTAATGTGTGTGGGTTTACACAAATGTTGCTCTTTATGGACACCTCCTTTTAGGTGCATAAATTGCCAGAATGAAATGTCAATCAGTGAAATGTATTTATATCTATCAAGTCCTCATTATGTAAAGTGACCCTATCATATATCTAATATTATTATTACAAAAGAATCATTTGTGAGCACTATTTTAGTTCTGTATTGGTTAGAGTGGAGCTAATTTGGTAGTTCATATATTGGCAGTTTAGATAAAATGTTGCAGAGTTACAAGTTGTATAAAGTGTACTTTAAAGTGTACCGGTTGTGTACAGTGCAGATAAATATGTCATGGAGTCCTCGGAGTTATTGTATCCTTGGATCCTGAGACAACAGAAGGTGCATTTTCATTCATGAACACCAAGCAGCCACAACATCAACAACACCTGGTGAATTTAATGTTGTGGCTGAGTTTCCTTATGCAACACTCAAAAGACAATACACTCTATTTTAAACAAGCAATACAAACATGGGAGTGGTATGTGGTACTGATTTGAACAAACTTTAATAAACTCTGTTGAACTCTTATTGTTGCCAAGAAAAGACTTTGCAGCTTCACTTTTTGTGAGTCCCATGTGAAAGAACCAGCACATTTCATCTGTTTGTTCAGAAAACTGTGCAAACATGAAATTACAAAACCATTTGCAGAAGTAACCACAAAATGTGTGATGTTAATTCTAACAACATGTTTCTAACACACACTGATGCACTTTGAGTTTTCAACCACAAATAATGAGGAAAATGCGCATGATGGCACTTACTCTTGCCTGGGCAACCCTCTTAATGTCTTCAGCTTCTGTGTCAGTTACAAAGTTGTGGTACAGGACCACATACGGCTGCAGGCTCAGCACTTCACGTCTTAGTGGCAGCAGTAGCAGCCCAGGGTTGTGGTTGGTGAAGAAGTCGCAGAAAAGTCTGGGGTTTTCAAAATGCACCGGCTGTTAGGAGAAACGGGCATCTGAAGTCAATTAACAAGATCAAAAGAAGAACTGCTTGTCATTTTCATTTACAAACAATTACTGTTAACATTGTTCTACACCTACATAAGCTTCGAGGAAAACATTACATGTCTTTTTTTATTACCAAGGAAACTCCCGTTACCAACTTGCATTTTGGGATATTTGTTAAAACATGTGGCAAAATGCTAGGTGCAGTTTAAATAACACTGACATGAAAGGTTATTTTTATCCATCTAGTGCTAATATAAATGTAGTAATACTATATAACCTAACAATATAGGTTAGTTCCTGATGCACTGTATGCTATCAGATTAATTAATAGTGCTGTACATGGGAGCCTTGGGTCTGGCACAGTCTCTCGTAAGTGTCCCTGGTCCTTAAATGCTTGGTGGTGGGTCTTCTCAACCCATTGCCCGTGGGGGGAGGAGCAGCAAACAGCAGCTTCTCGTATTTCTCTACATTCTGCAAAACTCTTCCATTTGTTGAATCTGTGAAAAAAAGGAGAGCATAGTCACACAAATAAGTCACACTGAGGGAAAGATACAATGAGTAAAGAGGATTTTTATTAACTGTTTATGTACAAGGGACGAAAAATATTTACCATACTGCAGTAACTCCTGAGATAGACTGAGAGCGTAGGAGACGTTTCCTGTCTGGAACCATCAGAAAGATTAGAGAAGTGCAATCCATCAGTCATCTGCATTTTGTAAGTGTCCTTCTACCTACTTTAAAGTGAGAGAAGGCCAAATGATCTAGAGCATCTTCTAAAGTGCCCTCATTCTCAGGGCTCCACTCGCCTCCTGTCCCCCTGAAGAGACGCACCGACTCTTCCAACCACTGCACTGAGTGGTAGTAGTCTTCCTGCTCATAGGCCACCTGTGAAAAAAAAACACCTGGGTTAAATTACTACTATTTGGCAATTACAATATCTTTTTTTGATTCCACCAAATATGAACTGAATATTATTGAGTTTAAGCTCTAAGGGTTGTAGACTAGGAAAGATGTTAGTTTTTTTGCAGCCATTTTGCAGCCGTAAAAATTGTTTCAAGTCTGCGTCAGACCAGGTTCTTCTGCCAATTCATGACATGCAGCTGGCATAAACGTCCCATCCTGACATGCTGGATTAATTCAGCCTCTGGGCCAAAACGACTGAGTTTAATTACAAAAGAATGGCCATTTTCCAATTGATGCAGAAATGTGATGCGAAATTGTTGATAACATACACAAATAAAAAGAGATTTTAAAATTAACCTTTACATTTCTGATATTTTTCAAATGACTGCAGTGTATATAACTGATGCTGTTTCTATGTGCCTCTCTGTGCCTGGCTTGTCACAAATTCTAATAATAAAATAAATGAATCATTGTCTTACTCATTTTTGTTTTCTGATATGTCCTTTACTATATACACTAGTCTGTCAAACTAATCTATCATCATTAATTTCCTCTGCAGCGTGTCTGTTTAAAGAGGAACTCAACAGTACAAATTAACGTCTGTATAGACGTACATTTTTTCCATTGCATATGTCAAGAAAGATTGCATAAATCCCCCTGTGGCTTCAGAGGGAGCTGTGTAAAGTCCGGTAAATTGGTTGGGACTGCAGCTGGCTCCTCTTTAGGCTAAGGGCTCAAGGCTACATTAGCTGCAACTCAAATCGTAATTTTAATCCTTCTTATGTAGTAGTTGAGTGAAAAGCTGATCTGACAGCACCCACACAGAAACGAGCTGGCATGTGGCTCCTCAGCACACAAACAAAAACTCCAGTGTAACTTTTACCCCTGAAACACACAAACTCACAACTAAATAATCATACACACTTAATTACACTGTCACTACATTACACCTCAACATTAGGAAACTTTGATTCTGATTTCTGAACCGATTAAAGGTTAAAGAACCAACAAATAATTAACAAATAGTTCATATATATTGAACAGATAATTTATATTAATTGAGGGAAGCTTTGGCTCATAATCAGTTTAGCTTAAAAATTCCTCCCAAATAAATGGTTAAGCTACAAGTTCCTGTACACAAACATCTACTGGAGCAGCCTTATAAAAGCTCATGCAGTCTGTAAATGCACTCTTTTAGCGACAACACCCTATAACTAAGTATCTCTGTTTACAGATAATCCCAGCCTCTGTACATGTGAAGGCAGGTTTTGCTCTTTGCTCCGAACACTTCCTAACATGTGCTTCATGAGATAATGTCTTTTCCATACAAGAGAATGTCTCCCCCACACAGCACCCTGCCCTTTATACATCACCACTGTACATAAACAGTGGAATCCATTGTGGTAAAAACCTTGTTTTTTTCTTTTATACTGCCATTGAACAGTATATTCCTTTTCACATGAACCTAACAGTCAGGCATGCAATGGGAAGAATATCACTTCTTCCAGGCAGACTGTCTGGATTCCCACCACCCAAAGAATGACAGGTCTTTGGAACAGGATTTTAATCAGGAAGGAAATTTTTCACAGCAACATCTTCCAAATATCTCAGGATTTGATCTTGGTATGTTTCAAATGTCAGTTCTTGTTTCTCCATTAAGTGAAAGTACAGTAAATAAAGCAGTTAACTCTACATCCACCTCAACCAACACATTTAAGTTTCCACTAAAGTTATAGAGTAAAACAATGCAAATAAGCAATCAAAGAAAATTATGTATTGTCTACCTTTCCGACCAGAAAGCAGTCATCACCAGACAGCGGGACAGACACTGCAGGCATATAGATATCTACAGGCTTTCCATTGCTGACTCTCTGGAAACGACCCCTCACAAGGCTTGCAACTTGGAGGGCATAAACATCCTGCAGCCTCATCAGCCCATTAGCAGCCCCCTGGAGGTCTTCCAGTTTGGGCAAATCATCTTCTTCCTCCTCAAAACTGGACCTGAGAGCTGGACAAGAGAGGCCAAAGGCTGAAGTGATGACAGAAGAGAAAACAGGGGTGTGTGGTGTTTAGTCATGAACACCAGATGTGTCCATGAAGAAGGCTCTGAGCCAACCTTGTGCATTCTCCAGGGCTTCGTTGCTGTAGACTACATTCAGCCACTCTGAATGCAGGCGCTTGATCAGGGTGAATGCCATCAGGGGGTTTACCATCGCAGCCTCTGTGCCTTTGTACAGTTCATTGTGCAGGTCAGACACTTTAGCATAAAAGCTGCGGGAGAGATCATAGACTGTGGTAATTAAATTAATAAAGACACCAAGTGCTGAGGCAAGTGTAGTAAGTGAATCCTGGGAATGTTTAGGTACACTAAAACTGTTCATAAAGAAGAACAAGCTGCTCATTGCTCTTTATTTAGGAAAGTACTGTACATTGATTTAAAACTAGTTTCACACTCCCAGGATATTTATCAGGGCCAAAAGAGAAAAACACATTGAATATAGACTAGATTTTAAAACTGGTTAAGAATGATGGAAATATCCATCTGAAGATATTACCATGATGATCAAATCAGTGCAGATGATTAAAGCTAATCCATGACATGACTCATTTTCCAAACCCACATCACAAGAAAGCTGCCACAGCTGAGATACTGTTTTAAATTTCATGGTCAAAAGGGCTCATCTATGATTTTAGAGGCAGTTGTTTCCACGTGGGAGACTAATGAATCACAGGAGAAATAGGTGCGATAGGTTTTCTGATCATTTTCTTTATACTCAAGCTATTAATTATTTTCTTAGAGCCTCATTAAAAAAATAAGTTATGTGTTATTCCAACAACTGGAAAATCCTCAAGTCGACGTGACCAGGTGACATGTTTGGACTCTGGGGATCCCAGCTGTGCTCTGAAAATGTGGACAAACTTCTACATGTGTTCTCATCATCACTGTCCAAAACATGTCCCATTATTATTCACTTAGTGAAGCAGAAGTCACTGGGTGATGTCATCACTCCGCTCCTGTCTTGTATATGACATGAAATTCATTTCAAACTAACCAACTAAACTGTGAATTACAGCGATTTTGCTCCTAAAACTCTCCAAACCGATCAGAGCTGTTGTGCAGTTTCAGATCCTGTGGAAATCAACGGATGATATAATTTCTAACATACAAATGTAAAAGTGCTTCTCTCTCATAAAAAAGTCTTCAGTCTCCAGCATGCATGTCACTCACCGTCTGATATCCTGCAGCCTCTCCAACTCCCGGTCAATATAAGTCCTCAAGTAATCGATCAGCTTCCGTTCAACACTAATCGCCTGCTTTACGTTCAAAAGCGACGTATACATTTCTCCTAAGGACACGGGCAGCACAGCTCCAGTCAGGAGAACCCAACTTAAGTAGAAACATGTAGGACATTTCATCTCCAGTGCACATAAACTGCAAATAAACTAGTACCGCAGCGTGGTCTCACTTTTCCTGCACAGCGCGTCAGGATTTGCACCCTGACTCTTTGTGCGTCTGCACCACAGGGGAGATCTGGGATCAGTTTTCACTAGGATCAGCCTGCAGCCCGGACTCTGCCGGGACAGTTTCTTATTACAGCAATCACCCGATATTTTTATTTGCGTTATATTAACAACAATAAAGCGAGAACATTTATGGAGTTTGGGGCCAATTAGTGGAGTCAGTTTCTGATTGAGCTGCTCTTTCAGTTTGAGTTTGCCTTCAAGTAAATAAATCATGTCATGTTATGTGTCTATAATTTCATCTCGTTATAATATTATGAACTAAGTAACTGTGGTAAAGAAACGAGGTTTAGCAAACTGTTAAATTAGGAGTAAAAGTGACACCTGTAGGCGAAAGATATGTACAACTACAAGCTTCAATAGCCTAAATAGGCTTTACATAAAGATATTAGCATGAAGAAATCTCTAAAGTTTTGCTTATAAAGAGTTTAGTATTACAGTATTTTACATAACAGATTATGTGATTTATACACAGTATATAGTATATGTATAATTGAGGCCCATCAGTGTGCTAATGTGCACAAATGTCATGAAAGACAATGTCCACTACTGTTTGTCATTTCAGGTTTTTAAATGTATAAACTGTCTAGTTAGTGTGGAGGCTGAAACCGTGGGCCTTAATAGTTCGAGAAGTGAGCTTGTGACTGGAAGGTTGTTGATTCAGTCTCCTGGAACAGCAGCAGCGCCCCCTCCAGCAGGTGGCGCCCCAAGCGACCACATAGGAGACGAAGAAGTAGAAAGGTTGTCCTCCAATTGGCCTCTGACATGCGATTTAACTTTGAGCAGCAGAGGAATGTTTTCCCAATGCAGCCCCTGAGGCTCTGATCCCTACAGCTGTGTATGAGTGGTCTAAGGAAGTGTGGGGTTAGGATTAAACAGAAGCTTTTTAACCCTTATGTGCCGGAAACTCAGTCACATGAATCTTAAATCCTGCATGATCAGCCCTACAGGTTAAAATGGTGAATCCCTGAGCTGTTGCCAGACTTACTGTATGATACCTTAAATTCACTCAGACAGTTGAGTAATCTGTATTGATTCTGCTGGCACAGATTCACTTGCTTTGCCCGGATTATCTTTAAGAACAGCGGATCTATAAAACTTTAGACTAAAGTCAAAAAACAGTGTCATGATTGTTTTTTTATCAGGAAATGAAAGGCAAAAAAAGTTGAATCAATTCCTGATTTATTCTTGTTCAGCCCTTAAGTTAGCTGTTCTCTAAGTATCATATTTTTATCATTTGTAAAGTCTGTATAGTCTGTAAACTAGAAAGCTGAAATATTTACTCTATTTTTGTATCAAGACAATTAATATTTCACAGACATACTAAATACAGTATTAAATGCAATTAATTACATTCAATTATCGAACTGTCCTAAATATAAATGTATAATGAAAAAATCATTAGGACCACTATGGCTTTTATTTGTTAGTTTTATATTACATTTACTTCAGTATTATTGTATAATAACATGTAACAATGTTCCTATGACATAAATAAGTCATTGCATGTCACCATGACCTGGATAACTGCAATAAAAAGGATAGGCTTACTTATGAAACATCATTAATTTATTCTGTATTACAAGTGTCATTTAAAATTAACACTAGTCATTAGAGATTATAAACACCATGTCAATTCCACTTTCTTCCTCAGTAGAAAAACATTTCAAACATTTATGCCTGTGTCACAAAGGAAGAAATAGCAAAAGTAAGGTTTTGTGAATAAGGTTTAAGACATTTTTAATACTTTTTAATGGCCTTTTTTGGAGAAGTTAGTCTCCATTTCTAATGCATTTTCTGAAAAAGGGAAGTTAATTTTTAGCAGTTTGAGTTATTAAAATAACAAGGACATTTTCTAAAGTTACAGTCTTTATTATGAAATGACCTTAACAGAATTTCCCTGCAGAACTACGGCACAGTAAAGGAATAATGACAAGGGTAGTATTTTTACTAAAGACTGTGATTTCCACATTTATTGTGGATTGGATGTTTTTGCCCATCACTTAAAGTGAGTGTCACATTAGAGGTGAATGTCTTTATCTTCTTCTTATCTTTTAAGTATAAAAAGAAAAGAAATTTAGCAAGAAACCAAAAATCTGTTCAAGTCTTGAAAAACTCTGAAACTGCTCATTAAGACTTTTCAAAACACATCTGTGAATTATTTTTGAACATTGGAATTGACTTTGTTTGAGCAGCAGAGGAATGTTTTCCTGATGTAGCTCCTGAGACTCTGATCTCTAAAGCCATAGATAAG
>JAUYWH010000005.1:6898288-6910122 GCA_034779795.1 Ctenopoma multispine | reverse complement strand
CCTTACACTGTGAAGTGCCCTGAGATGACTTATGTTGTAAATTGGCGCTATATAAATAAAGTTGAATTGAATTGAATGCATAGCTGACCAAAGATCAGAAAACATCAAAATCTCCACTTTGCAGATCCTTTATTGTTTATATGAGGTACATGAGACTTATGAAAAATGAAACCTGAGAGAGTAATGAGGCCAGATATAGAACTGAGGCCATAAATTAAAAGGATGCAATGCAGAGCACTGTCTGTGGTGCACAGCGCTCCATGGTATATAGTGTACATAGCATTCCAGACTCATTGCCTTAAAATGTAGATGATGAGGTATAACCACATCTATAGGGTCAGATCAAAATACCGAAAGAGGAGCAGGAAATGTTTCACGATTAAGAGCAGACAATCAGATAATAGTAAATTAGCAAAAAAAGATGTAGGGCATGGTTGTGTAGAAGAAAATCTTCATTAAAAAGTTTGTAATTAGCATAGAGTTGATGCATAGGAAAGCAAAATAACCTTATAATTATTGCTTCACATTAAAGCTTCAGCAATTGAAGACATGTTGTTATCCATATATTTCTCTGTTGTAACCAAAAGCCCAATGTTAAAATTCAAATGCCCCAACAACCCTACAAAAAGAGCACAACAAAAAAACAACTTAGGAGTTAAGGACCTTAAAGCTACAACTGTCAGAATTTAAACTAAAACATATCAACACGTCAAAAGGCATACGATCTTTCAGTTTACCAAACCCTGCAGTAACATGGCACTATGTCACACTGCTCCATATATGACTCTTATATGTCTCCTGCTGAGCTCTGGACATTCTTCTTAACAGCTTCTTAACAGCTAAATCAATGAACAACTGAAGACTTTTAATACTAGTACTTGTGTGCGTGAAGACAAAACGCTACAATAATTAAGTCTGGATGACTAAATAATGAATTAACATAAAATAAAATAAACATCAGGTAAATGGACAGTGGCTGGTGTTGAGGCCCAAACGCCTCAATCCATTGGGGGAAGCTAAGGAACTCAAGCAGGGGCTGGGTGACTTTCACCAGTTGGACGAGGATGTTGGTGGCTTTAGGTGCCCTGTGGTGCTGTTGATGGCAAAACTGGGATGTTTTTCATTTTCATTTTGGTTACAGTGTGTAACAGATTGTTTTACATTTGTTGTGTTATCTATATCGCAACTGGAGTGTACCCATGAAGTTAAGACAAGCAATAGACTGCTTTGTGGAGTTTCCTTGTGATCAAAAAATACAACTTATAGCTGATAAGTTATTACTAGTTCAACACTCTGAACTCCTACTGTGAAAGATGCCATTGAATGCAATCAACTCCAATCTACTCTAATCTGACCCTAAACCAACATCACAAATCACTTTATCTATCTTTATGTACCCCAGGGGTCTAATCAATTAATTTGGCACAACAGCTAAAAAATGTATGGGAGAGATACGTCTCTATACTTTATTACGACTATATACCTTATACATTGTTCCTTAATTCATAATGTATCAATATGAATTAAAGAGGCAGATAAAGACAGTGTTCAATAGTCAAAAGAAGCTGTTGTAAACAAGCTTCCAGTTTAGTCATTTTATATGCACCTGAAGTGAAAGTAAAGTAAAACTTCGCACAACTATATTGACTATGTGTACATCTGTTTGTTTTGCAAATCCATTCTGGATTGTTATTTTCTGGTCTGTGCCCTCAGCAAGTAGCTGCAGTTACACACACAGTAGGTATCATGAGGGAATATGGTGGTAGTGGTGCCACTTTGCAGTCATGGTTTGTTTTTCTCCATGTGGATTTAGACTCCAAACAGCACTATTCTCTGATGGTTAATAGACTCCTGTGAAACTCATTAAACGTGATGGTTTATTGGTTCATTAATTATTTAACTCTGCTGATGAGTGTAGATGGATGATGCAACAGACGTTTGTAAAAGTTGGAAAACTTCTGTTTCTTTAAGAATTCGGTTGAGTTATGTAACTAGCATCAAAACAATACATCATGTATAACAAGTTGCTTCTCCCTATGATCTATTCAGCATAGTTATTCAACTATCAGATAAAATGGGAGAGGACAGTGTTTAATCTGTGCTCCGTGACATCCGTGACAGCACCAAATTATTATTTCATATATTTTAGTATTTCATTCAGTTAAGGCTTGAAATTTTCACAAATTTTCTTTTAATTTTTTCTTTATAAGATAACACATAACAGAAAACAAAGAGATAAACAATTAAATAAAACAGGCCATATCAAAAATACAAAACTTTTGACAAGGGCAACAAAACCAGAGGCAATAATTTATCAGTTTAAGGCAGTATTAAGTCTATTAATATATTTTTTAATATTTCAAAACTGCCTCATTCTCACAGTGTCTGGGCCTTTTTGGAGGACTTTTTTTTTTCCTTTTTCGAGTTTTTACAGTTTGAGGAACCCATTCATCATGTAGAGCAACCATGTGCCTTTCTAACCTGTAAAATTTTAGATTATTACTTTGAGTTAGTTTTACACAAATCAACTTCAGCTGAACACACTTAAAATAATTTATAGCGTAGAACCTCTGCTGGTTTCAATGCTGGGTCGTGGTCAACAGGTGTTGGAGGAGTAAGTAAGGAAGGAGTTCACAACAACATTAAAACCACCTGGTGCATTTAATGTTGCAGCTCTACATCAAGTGATTCAGTAAATGTCAAAATGTATGTACAGTATGAGTGTAGATATGCAAGGTGTTTTATTAATCAAAACTACTTACACGAAGAGAATAAAACTATTTAAATCTATAGATTTTAAACTATTCAAATCTGGCAAGATATTTAATAATACTATTTTAACCCAAAATTCTTCTACACTATGATGCAGTCGTCTTTACACATTAAGCTCTATTTTTACACACATTAAGTAATATTAAGTAAGTTGTAACATGTTTACTAACATAAATTAGACTGAATAGACTGAAATGTGGCTCTGTTACTGTGCGACTATGACTATAACTCTCTTATTTGTGATTAGGAATCTGTGGCAATGTGTCTCTGGGAACAGGAAAAATAAAACATTCTGTTAATGCAATTTAATTTTTTTGTATATTTTGCTGTTATTTTTATTTTATTTTTGTAACATTGTCACTTTACTGCTGACAGCAACTTCTGATAGTTCACTCTGAAGTCTAATAAGGTGATGTTACACTGATAGTCTAAAGTTTTGTTTTTCATCCGATTATAATGTTTTGATAATGTTTTCTTAACATGATAACATGATGATAATAATTAGCCAACTATCTCTATCCCTGAGTGTAATGAAAAACTCTAGAGAAACTAATTAGAAGTGATGGTTTATGGCTTCATTAATTATTTACCTGTTTTGTTGTTTTTGCCTCTTAATTAATGCATCTGCAATAGCTGGAAAACAATCTCACAGTGAATAACAATATATGAGTTCAACACTGTTAACAAAGTTTTAGACAAAATGTGTTTGATGCACGTAGTTGAAATGGACTTTTACCTGATAACTGTTAATACAGACAATTAATGCATATATTTTTATTTCAAACATGACATGAACCATTTTATGTTAACATTACGTCAACAATCAGGCCTTGGATACCCAGCAACTGATGTCACTGCAACTTTCCACAACCACACTGGACCCCAGAACCCCTATGGATTTCTAGTCTGGCTTGACCACTCGGTCACTTTCCCTTATGCAGTTATTGCAGTGCTATCCACATTTCTTTTTGTTTAACACATTAATTTGCATTTAATGTTGAGACACAGCACAAGTTTTATGTCTGTCTATTGTATAGTTAAGGTTAGTGGTTAAAGCATTAATGCTTTTTACTTTTAACCATCCACCAGAGAGCCTGATACTGTGTTTTTATGTCATATCCCACCCGTCTCTTTAAAACTACAAGACTTGACATGGTTGTGAGAGAATTTGGGAATAATAGAGCAAATGCACATGCCGACCAAATATCTATTTTTGACTCACAGTGTTGTTTAATTATAACATTTAATATTTACTGCAGCATAATGAGATGAGCACAATAAAAGTCTTGCGCAGACGTTGTAGTAATATAAAAAAAAAAAAACTGAGTGTGATGTTCTGTGCAATTTCCCATGTACTGCCACCAGAAATCTTGAATTAAATTTACAAACAGCTGCTGCTTTATTCACCCTACTGCAGTGGCTCCCTCTAGCGGTAGGCAAGAACACCTGAGAATTTATGACGACAATTAAATAGTAACATTAAAGACATAATACTACTATAGTTTACAGGTGATCATCTGATTATCAGGACTTTATACATCTTCATAAATAGTATTAACAACATTAGAGTCACAACACGGCATCTCGAAAAACAAGTCTTAGCCCAAACTGGAAGAGCCAAATATTTTTTGAGGTGGTAACCGGTCTAAAAGGTTTGAGAACCACCACTGAATCATTGCATTATATTGTTGTACATTGATTGTTTATGTTCTATTTATTATTACTATTGTTATTATGTTTTTTATATATACATTGACTTTTATATAGCCTCAAGTTGTTGTTTCGAACATTTGTAGAGCTGCAAACCAAATTTCGTTGCACTGCATAAAACATGTATAGAAATGACTATGAAGATATTTTATTCTAAATACTGTTGGCGTGTGGTTGTGCTTAGTTCAGTAGATATGACAGATCATATTTAGTTATCTTTCACTTTATGTACTGCCCCATAACTTATTATGTGCCTGGAGAGTGGCTGAGCGAAATATGATGCTACCGCTTCCCCCACTAGAGGGCAACAGAGTTTCGTGTTTACACTCAGTACAGCAGCGGAACCTTTGCTCCTCGGGCAGAGGAACACTTTATTGTGGCGGACCAACATGGCCGCACTCAAGAGGGTAACAGCGTATTTCAATTTCCTCAGGTAGTATGTATTTTAACTCGTAAATAGTGCTATATAGCCACAATTTGTAATTTAATACACACACGATTTATTATTCTTAAAAATTAAATGATACTTTTGACTGTAATACTAGAAAATAACAGTGTTATGCTTCGTAACAACAACGTTAGCAACGACAACAGGAAGTTGAGAAAGCATTTTTTCTAGACTTAGCATTAGCGTTGTATAGAACCAAATAGAAGTGGCCTCGTAAAAATAATAAATTACAGTAGTATTAATATAACCCTATTTTAACGTAGCTTAACATTTAATCGCTCGACACTTTCACTCTAGGTGACAGCGTTTCAAAACCTGGCTGTAAATTTCCTGGGTCTGATGTTTTTAATCTGAAATTGGTTATTTGTGTTATCTAGGAGTCCTGCTCGTGTCCTGCTGAACAGCAGAAAACCCACAGTCCATAAACCGGGGAAATGGACAAATATTTTGTACACTAGTATAGCGTCTTTGACCGTCGGTGCTGGACTGTGTGCTGTACCTTTCAAGCAGGTGAGTCTTTCTTAAGCAAAGCCAGGCCGACACTTACAAACAGTAAAGCGGTCATTTTCGTTATAGCGGTTTATTTGCATAGCTAATCTTCGCTATAGCTCCTTCTTTACGTAAGATAGTAAAGGCTTTCAAAATGTTAAGGGGAAGTAAACATTTAAAATCGTATTTAAAAGAATAAAACTAGAAGATAAAAGTAAAATAGATGGAAAAATTAGAAGAGACCCAATTACTTTGTAGTGAAAGATACAGATAAATTATTCCATTCTTCATTACTTTTAAATCTGAGAGGCCTGTGATTCATAATGGAGCAGCAGTTCAAAAAGTGTATTATGTCCCCAAGTCTTTAAGTGCTTCACACAGCGACACGGGAAAACAGTGAAAGGGTCCGTTGTCTGTTATTCACTTTTGTGGCCTTAGTGAGGGCATCTACAGCTGATTTAGGGCTTAATAAAAATGAACACATGAACAGGACATAAGTCCTTTAATTCTTGATTGTTAATCAGGTAGTGTTTGTAGTTTCCTAATGTTGTTATTCAAATATCTTGGTTTGGTCTTGTTTTCTACCATTATCAACTGAAACTGAGTGCTGACTTTAATTGTTCTTCTTTGAGTCCAAAAATAATGATTTTAGTTTTATTTATTTGAAGAAATCCAATCTTTAGGTTGTTCAGTTTACTAACTGTATGTTAATGAGGTGATAATTTCTAGAATGTGATGAGGCCCAAGGATGATGCTGTGGCGAACTCCGTTTGCTCCGTGTGTTGTATAAACTGTCACAAACTGACACAATGTATCCCCTGTTGTGACTAACTGTATACACTTAGCTTGTGTGTTAGTTGTTATCCTTCTTTTCTTCTGTGTCTCTGCTGCAGGTTGAAAACCTTTCTCACGACTCCCTGATCAGACGAGCTGCCTCTCTGGTAACGGACAGTTCAAGCACTTTACTCTCACAGTCCACTTTGGCTCTCATATATGCCATAGTAGAGTACTCAAAAGTAAGTAAGTAAAAAGTGAGAAGAATCTGTGAGAAGTGGTAGTTAATTTTGTTAGAATGTTTTGAAAAATGTACTACAGGAAGCCTCCCCCTGTGTTTGTCTGCCTCAGTAGTTATGTTTTAATTTTAAATAGAAACTGTGTGTCTGCCCTCTGTTTGCTAACAGGCGGTGCACACACTTATTGCACTTCAAAGACGATATTTGGCCTCACTGGGAAAACTGACACCAACAGAAGAGGACTCGATATGGCAGGTGATCATTGGCCAGCGTGCAGAGGTTAGTATGTGTTTCTGTGAGTGTGGTGTTCTTTTAATTTATTAATAGCCACACAGTAACTCTGACATCACCTTTGTAGACAAACAGCTGTAGAGCTGTTTGAGTAAAACTTTGTTTTTTATAAATCTCTGTCTTCTGACAGGTTAATGACAGACACAATGAATGCAAGCGTTTTGAGTCAACCTGGGTCACCACAGTCAGGCTTTGTGAAGCAGCAGCTGAGGCAGCGTACACATCAGGTGTGTAATAGATAATGTGTAATGAGTTGCATGGCTGTGTAACTGAATGCTTGGGCTGTCATGGTTGCATTGTTCAGGCAAGTTTTTGCAGAGGTCTTGTTATGAGGTATAAAAGGCTTAAGCTGTAAATCACCTTCTCAAGCTTTGTATTATTGTTTGTGCCTGTTTCCATTCTGCTCCTGTCTGTATTTCACTTGAGAGAGTGTATGGATCATTTGCTGCCACTCAGCAGGACTTTGTGTAAGACTACATGGATATGATGAACAGAAGTGTCTGCTTCATGACCACACCTAATGTCTGTGGTGTTACATCAACCCTTGAACCTTCTGTTTTGCAGGAGCTGATCATGCGTCCATCACAATGAGGACAAACATTCAGTTGGCCCAGTCGCAGGTGGAAGAGGCACAGAAACATTCAGCGGATGCAGATAAGAAGTTGGCTGAGACTAAAGTTATGGAGATTGAAAGAATGGCACACCATGCTGCCTCCTCAGAGAATACTAATGATGAGGAAGAAGTGCCTGAAGCTTATCTAAGAGAAGACTGAGGTAGAAAGCATTAAAAAGGTTGACACAGTGTGAAGATAAATACGTTTTTAAATATGTCTTATTTTGAGTGTGTTTGGTTCTGTGATTTACCGTGTCTCGTTCAGGGTAGACTGTGTCTGATTTTATATAAATGATTTGTCAAAATTGATGAGAATAAAGTGAATTCAATAAATTAAAAACATTTTATTTTTGATATGATCTAGCATCAAAAAATGAATTTTGAGTTCACTAGATAAACATTTCGTTTACTGATATGACAATTGCATTAGATTGTGTTTTGTGTTGCTAGGGTTTGTATTTTGTAGCATTGTGTTGATCCAAATGGCTGAAAAACATGTAATCAGTGCTAAAAATGTGTCCACTTATGTTCATCGTAAGACCGTCAAATAGACGAGAGTTGAAACCAGAAACCTTTTCAGACTTCTTGGTGAACACAGGAGATGTCTTTGCCAACTATGTGAACAAAATGTCCCCTACAGTCCCATATACTAAAATGACTAAAGTCTTTTTGTAAACACTGTAAAGTCCAGAGACACCACACACTTGGCCGAGTAGTAGTAGTTTTAATTCTGCAATTGGATTTCCCACTGATTTTTTCTCATGTTTTCTTCTGAAAGCATCTTTTTTTGAAGGTGTTGTTTTACTTACTTTATACCTCTCTTTTTCACTCATCAGCTCCACCTTCACTACAAATTACCCATGTCCTGACTCTTTACTGCACAGTTTTTTGACTTTCAACTACCTGCTGTCATCACTTCATCCACAGGGACATCTCTTTCCACACACTCACATAACCGAAAACAAGCGGGTCGTCATTTAAGAACTTGTTGAGTTGTGGTGATTTTGTTGAACTGTTAAACATAGAAAACATGTTTTTCAGATATTTTTATTTCCAGGACACAAGATACAAAATGATACACATTTCTTTGATTCCAATAAAAGTGTACAGCTAAAGTGTGTTGTGAGATGATAAAACTGACCTTACTTGCTACTTGCACTTTTTAGGGGAACTGCAGAATTAAACATGGTTCACAAATTTAACTGCCAAGGCTCAGATCAAACACTCATCCTCTGTGACATGCCTGTGTTGTTAAGCTTTTATCCAGCAGATGGCGATCTACATCTATTGCCTCAATTTTTTCTCCACTCCATTGCATTAGCAGTTTCATATCTTGTCACATAAATTACATTGTGTAGTCTGTTTCATATTTTATTTTTGAGCTGACAGTTTGTAGTAGTGAGAACACACACCATGAATATACTTGTTACACACTTGCATACTAATGTATGCACAAGTATACAATATTCATTATCAACAGAGGGAGTCACAACACATCAAAATTGCTGAAATAGAAAACATTTTATTTACTACCCTTTTCTGAGATATGTTGCTGCCATAAATTTCAAAATGACCCCATTCTTTTCTTAAAATCCCAGATTTTCTCAGTTTAAACATTTCATATGTTTTCTGTGTTTTATACAAATAGTACAAATACTTTTTATAGTCTGCTATGAGTCCTTCTATTCTTGATTCAGGAATTTTCATCCACTCTGATCTGCCAGATTTCTAATGATATTCAGGTCAGGGAACTGAGAGGGTCGTTCCAGTGGCTTCAGCTTGGGTTTCTTGAAGTAGTTTGTGGTGGATTTTGAGAAAAGCTTTAGATCATTGTCTTCTAGAAGCCAACCTCTTTTCAGTTTCACTTTCTTGACTGACTGCAGAACATTTGCATCCAGAATTTGCTCATATTTAGTAGAATTCATTATTTTTCTCTCTCTTCTCAATGCGTCATTTGCTACCGGCTGCCATACAACCTTAAAGAACAGTTTTACCACACCCTGCAAGGTGAGGTGTTCTTTTCCTCAAATGCAGCTCTTGCATTTTTCTCCAAACACACCATTGTTGATTAGGCCAGAAAGCTCAACTGTAACTCAACAGTTTTTTTTTTAATCACTCTGGCCTAGTTAGATGTTTTGCATCCTGTTGATTTTTGTGGTCAAGTTGTGGGTACAGTTTTCTGTTGGTGATTCTTTTTACGTAGACAGTGCATTGCTCCCGTGGGAGGTAAATCTAGCTACAGCTCCATTGCAGTGGTATGAGAGTTTTGTTTTGCTTTCTGCCCAGCAGGTGAAGTTTTCAATTTTAGCCTCAGTTTCAACTCCAAAAACTAATTAACTTCATTTAACATGTATCTGTGTATCTGTATGCTGTATTGGACAAATTCACTAAAGCATACAAGGCATTTGTCTTCAAATTTCTTGTATTTACTCCCAGTGAGTTGTTGTCTTGAGTGTATAGCTTTCAGTAAAATGAACATGTCCTGGTACAGGTACACCGTCTTAACCGTCTTCACAAATACCTTCCAAAGGTCAGTGTGTACTGCAGAGGTTTATTTCAGAGGGAGCTCATTATTGAGAAGACCTGTGTGGAGCTGCAAACACAAGTGTGTAGTATCAGCAGTGAGGTGACCTCTCTCTGCTCTAGATGGTCAAGCTTTGGCAGGGGATGGGACCATGAGTGTGGTTATGGGCAATGGGGGGTTTTGAGGTGTGCAAGGACTGGCTCACCAATGTGACTGGTGAGGAATGTTGTGTTTAACAAAGGCTGTTTTCACAGACTGTAAAACCAAATGTCCCAGACTGTCTGTGTGGATGTGCACCCACTGGTCACAGGGGAGGTGGTGCCAGTGCAGCCTTGCCTGCCTGAAAAAAAATGTAATAATGCTTACTGGGAAGTATTTCTGCTGTATAAAACCTCAATGAGGTAACCACACAAAGGTCATGGGCCATAAATGCTCATAAACTATTTAGTGCTACTGTGGGGGGCTTTAATATTTATGCACCACGAGTTATGCCAGAGGTGTGAAATAATCCTCACTGACTATTTCACTGAAATTGGTGATATGCATGCATTAAATGTTTTGAGGAAGAAAATAAGTGAATTATCATCTCATAAAGACACAAGCCTTCTCACAGCACAGACTTTACTATTCCAACACAAAGTAGCCCAGGAGTCAAGATTGATTGGTGAAAAGGGCAGCACTTTCACCTGGGGATTTATAGCTCTTTGAGGATATAAATAAACCACCAGAGGGAATAAAGGCAGGGGGTATAGTGTGGTGACACATCATGGGTCATGCTTTAATCACAGTGAAGTTGAGCTGTAGGACTGGAATGGGGAGTGGGGTGTATTTTTGCAGGAGATGGGGGCTCCCTGCAGCAATCACGTCCCCTGATGAGGACAAGGTGTGCTAATAAAGGCTATGAAGACGTCACTGCAGAATGAAATGGGAGTGAGGGAACCACATTGAAAAAAGCTTTACTGCTTATCTATGGTGAAAAAAAATGACATCCTCCTAAAACTGTTGAAAGAGCAACTTTATCAGTTCATACAGTGCATGATAATAACACCGTGCTGCACACAACACCGGATTCCTGAATGTGTAAAAGCTGTAATTATCTCAAAGAAAAGAACAATGCAAGAGAGTTTTTCACTACCACTTTGTTTTAGCACAGAGTAGTTTCGATGTGCTGTGTTGGAGATGGAAGAACAATCAGTGAAGTACTTTAGTTGCATGTGACTGTTTTGTCCTTCAGCAACTGGTCTCCTGGGTTTTATATTAACTTTCCCCTTCACTTCCTTGTTATTTCCCACTGTTTTAGAATAGTTTCAAAACACTAGTTACACATTGTCTACAAAATGTGTGGTTCAACACAATAATCATTGATGAAATATTTGTGTGGAGTTATGTCTGGTTAGTGGTACAAAAATGTTTCTCCTTAGTGGCTTTTTCATCTAATTTACTAATATGCTAAACAGACAGTGGTGAGTGAGACAGCCTAAATAAGCTCAAAAATGTCTAGATATCTATATCTTAATTTCATCTTGGAGATAGATTAAATATGCTGTTAATGTAGTTGAGGTCAAGTGGTAGCAAAGAGTGTTATCCATATTTTGACCGACTGAGTTTGTTATGTGTATACGAGTCCAAATGAAAATAAGATTTATATTAACTTTCAGTTGCAAACCTGACTATAAACAATTTTATCTAGAGACTACAGAAATACTTATTTTAAGTGAATGGTTATTTGTACAATTAATGGTTTCAGTGGTTTAAGTATGCCAACATACAAATGCCTAACACTAGTACTAGTACAAAAGAGACTCAAAATAACCACAAATAAATGCAAAGCCTAACATACAAACATGCTAAACAGACCATAAAATAAAAACATTGAAAAATATTTACACTTTACACTGCTGCTGTGACACATGGGGGGGGGGGGGGGGGGGGGGGGGGGGGGGGGGGGGGGGGGGGGGGGGGGGGGGGGGGGGG
>JAUYWH010000005.1:6833099-6898278 GCA_034779795.1 Ctenopoma multispine | reverse complement strand
ACATGAACCCCCCCCCCCCCCCCCCCCCCGGAGGATCAAGGAAGAGCTTCTACTTTCATACCCTAACATTTTGATAGCAGAGTATTTATACTCGGTTGTGTTGATACTTTTACTTAGGTAAATCACATGAGCACTTCTTCCACTACTGCGTGTCTGTTTTTCGGTCATTTTTTTCACTCTGTGGTCACTTTGTGATCTTGGGTGTGTCCATTTTGGTTATTTTTTAACTGTGCCCATTTTGTGCGTCCTTTGTTAACGTTTTTGTCTCTTTATCGTCATTTTGTGTCTTTCAATAGATTTCTGTGACTTTCAAACACAGGGCCTCTTGGGCAATCCATTCATAGCACAAAGAGACACAAAATACAGCTGTACCACAACTGTATTTACAGGTGAACTAGCATGTGCATATGATAAACAGAACAGTATGACTGTACACATCACTAATCAATTTCTATCACCCGCCCCTTCCACATATCAAAATAAGCTTTACTGGCCAAGTTCACTAACGCACGGTACAATATATGTTTAAGAATAAACAAGATACAGACAATGTAAGACCTATATGACAACTACAAACAATATATGAACAACATAAAAGAACAAAAACTAAATCCAAAGGTCATGTGTTGTGCATTTTCAGACAATGATAAATAATGAAGAAACGTTTCCGTCATTTTCCATCTCTCTGTGGTCACTTTGTTATCTTTTGATCTTCGGGTGTCAATTTTGATCATTTGTCAACTGTTTGTGCCCATTTTGTGTGTATTTTGTGGTCCGTTTTTGTCTCATGATGGTCATTTTGTGTCTTTCAATAGAGTCCTGTGACTTCCAAACAAGAACTAGCCTATCAACACCTACAGAGGGGCCTCTTGGGCAATCCAAATGATGCCACAAAGAGATACAAAGTGACTACAAAGAGATGCTGCACAACCACAAAATAAGCAAAACTATAACAAAAACATGCACAAAAACATGAAAAAACTACCACAAAATGAAGCAAAACTCCTACAAAGAGACACAACAATGGCCACAAATAACACTAAATGTCTGCAAATATACAGAAAGGAGTAAACAGAAAGGAACTACAAACGATGTATGTAGGAGGGGTAGGGGTCCAAATCCATCCGTGACTATTGAGAAAAGATCAAACGGGGATTATTGAGACCGTGCGTGCGTGCGTGCGCGCGCAGCCTACGTTCGCGTCGTCCTGCAGTAGCGGTACGGCCCACGCGGCTCGGTCGCTATGGAGAGCAGCGCTACAGGAGCGCGAGGGAGCCAGAGTGAGCCGGAGGACGAGCGAGGAGGAGGACGGAGCAGAGAGAGTGCCACAGCGCACACAGACACAGAGGAACCATGGAGAAAAGACCACCGAGGAGGTGCTGGCCCTCTAACGTTAAAGGACTGCGACTTTTAACGTCACTTCTCACCTTATTCGGACTTACCTGTGAGTTTTTTTTTTTGTCATTTCGCCCGTGCTACTTCTTTTTTTTTTTGAGCCCAGTGAAAAGTTGCCGTGGAGCTACTCGGAGTGTCCGCCGTTACCGTTAAGTTAGTTGAGTTCAAAACGAGAAAACAGCCGGTCTTTGTTGCTTTAAAATGGGCTGTGTTTCCCTCAAAGCATGCTGGCTTTATTGTAGCTAACGGATCTTGCCTGTGGACAGCCATCGTATCATTACGTCGGTAGGAAAGTAGCTGTTGGCGTCAGTTCACCGTTAGCTAAACGTCGTTCGCCTTTCTCATTGAATGTCACTCCGTTACTAACAATAGTTAATGTTAAGTTACACCACACAGAGGAACTTATAATTACACGCATTGATTTTCAGACTAACTAAATTACCCCACTCGGGACAGGAGACAACTTTAGGCGCAGCACTGATTTGGTGGTAATTATACGCACATTTTCTAGCTAACATTACTTCACATCATGATTTAGCTAACATTATTCAGGGAGTGCTGGGGAAATACCGCCTGCTTCTCTGCCATGCCATTCACATGGATAGAAACTCATTGAGACGCAGCAGTGATTCGTGGTGTACAAAAATAGAAACGAAATTGAGTGTACTTGGTGTCAGATATTGTGAGTACCCTTTGTGAAAAGTTTGCCAACTGGTTGGATGTAGATGAGGGGATGAACGTTATGTGATACTGAGGAGATGCAGCGTGGACTTCTCCGCTTTGGGCGTGAGGTGTGTCAGGGGAAATTAAGACATATTTCAAGAAAGGCACTGCAGTCGCAGAGTCTCTGGAAGTATTGACCTGCAGTTGGCTGCATGCCAGCCAGAGCATCTTCCAGTCTCTGTACTGTCCCGAGCAGTGCAGCTGGCGAGCTTGGCTGTATCCTAGACTTTAGCTGGGATTACAATTCACAGCTAAGACAAAAGAAGGGACAAACACAGATGGATACTAAAGTAAATACTGCTCAAGAATGCACCATTTGTTTTATTCCAAAAGCAAGGGCAGTAAAGACTTTGCAAATATGTTTAGTAGTTTCTAAAGAAGGAAAAACAATGTCTTCTCTGCATGGGTAATTGTAATAAGTGACTCCTACTATGACAGTCACAAAAAGGTCATTTTAAAGTTGCCATCACCAGTACCTTTCATATAATGTTGCAAAGCAGATTATTTTCTTGTTTAATCACACAGCTGTTTGACATATAAATTGTCATGGCTTTTTTCACAGTTGCTGATTAATTTTCTGTTTATCAACTAATCAATCAACAGATCGTTTAGGCACTTTTTCAGTCTGTGGTATTGTCTGACCAGTGCTGGAAGTTTGAGGCAGACAGTGATGTACTGATATACTGTATATATAAAATAATATAGCACTTTTGAAAAAAACTGAATTGTGAAAAAGGCATGCACTGAGTGGGACTTTTTTAGGCCGTGACCGACTATGTAATGTAGAAGCTTTCTAAGTGAGCTCTAACATATGTTTGTTTTTTGTGTATTATAATGTGTTGCTACTATATTATCAGTCTGACACATTGCAGTAAGATAATATTGGCAGATGTGTTGGCCTGGCACGATCATCAGACTTTCTCTGCTGCCATAGGTAACATATCTCTCTTGTTCACACACACAAACTTGCAACACATGCTTTTACAGAGTCCTCTTCATACCGTACTTTTTCTGTCTGTAACCACAAAACACTGGTTCATAAATCAACACATGGATGTGACAAACAATATGCTGTTGCAATCTATGCTGATTAGCTTCCAAACAAGCTGTTTGGTGCTTTATGTGTTTCAGTCCAACTAGTAACCTTGACAGCCAACTGCGTTAATTATTAACACAGAGGACAAATCAGGCAGTGTAACGTTAGTTTTGGTGCTGTATATGGAACCGAAACATTTATGTTTTTGACTCTCAGTGACATATGGTCGGAGCCCATGTGGCTTAGGCATACTGTTGTGTGTTTAGGAAAGGACATGTGTGCAGGGGGGCACAAACTGTTTAGATGTAAGTTTCCTTGCCAATGTCATTTACGGAATTCAGTAGTGTTGACAGGGTTGTGAGAAGGGGATTCGTTCAAGGCGTGGCTACAGGCTGTGAGGTCTGTAATTGAAGACCATAGTTTTGAGGTTTCTTCTCCTGGGCCTGCATGATTCACAATCTAAATAAATAATCTAGTAATGGAGCCACCGAAATTACAGAGTCAAAACAGAAATAGATTTGAAAAAAGCAATGCCCTAACTCAGCAAATTTTGCTTAATGTATTTAAGTCTTTAATAATTGACAGATAGATGTGGCGAAGAAAGTAAGTCTGTCTTATTCAAATAGCTCCAGCTTTGTCTCCACATGACACAGGGCAGGTCAGGTCACATCTTTATTGGGATCTTCTGTTTGGGGGAGGCATTGTTGTTAATTTAACGCAGTTGTCATCCTGAATATTGTGTTATAGGTGTAGAGGTGCAATATGTGTCAGCCTTCTTGTATTTTTTGTGTTATCAAACCCCAAATCTGGCATAATATTGACACAGTTTTTCCAGTTATCTTTTGGCAAACAATTTGTTATCCTTCAACATAAGTAGATCAACTTATGATCCGCTGTCTAAATATATCCATAGATGCCAAACTTTCTCTGATGGTTGGTGTAAATTATCTACACTTGTTATTACTTCTGGATTGATGTGCAAGAAAGGGATTTAAAGTAAGTTTTAGCAGTTGGGTGAACATCTGTGTGTCACAGCTGTTGCATCCATCCGATCCTATCATTTGATGTTAAATCTGAGTTGTGAAGCAGCAGATTGAAAGCTCCTAATCACATTAAATGCTTGCAGCATTTTTCTTTTTGAAGGAAGGCCATCAGGAGATGAGCGTACTGCTTTATTGTGGGACATGGAGGCTGTGTGTGTGGGGTTCAGGGAGCAGGCTGTGGTCACCAGCTTCTGTTGACTCCACCCTTTGCTTCCTCTACCCCGACAGATGTGACTGACTGTCAGAGGCTTTGTACGGAAAGCTGTTCCCTGGTGGGCTATCAATGAATTCAGAGCTTTAACCTCCAGTTTTAGCTTATCCCTGGACATGTCTGTAACCAGCATAAATGAAAAGACAAAACGACCTGTGAGACGGTCAGTTGTTTTAGTTTCAGCCTACTGCTTTCAATAAGAATGAGCATCAATCACTTGTCCATTTAAGACTGCCTGCAATAAAGTGAATTACCCTAAATAAAGATTTAATTGTATTTCTAAGCACCTGTTTTTGTGGCTACTGTCTATCAACACAAAAGACAGAATAGAAAACTTTAACTTTAACCAGTCACTCCTGTCAGCTGTGGACATGACTGTGGCATGACTTTTTTCTCACACTGATCCCTGTCCACCCCAGCATTAAAACCAACTGGTGGTGCTAATGTTGTGGGTGATCAGTGTAAATACAGAGAGTTATATTTGACCCTCTTTGCAGTTTGCTCTGTCCTTGTTAATTTTTACACATTAATTTAACACATATGTAAAAGAGGATTTTACTGCCCTCATAAATGTTTTTAATTTCTTTAGTCAACAAATCATAAAAAACACATGAAAAGATATAGTTAAACTGTTTTTATAATCAAATGAAATAAGGCCTGATTAGAAGATTGTCTGTAGGAGTGAATGGATTTGGACCTGAGTTCCACAGACAGATTAGTTAAGTTGGAAAGAATTGAGAGACAAACACTAGCATGCGATTTAATGATAACGAGACAAATATATAGAATCAAACCAGCCTAAAAAATCTAACCTAACCTAGCCAGTCACAGTCCTGGTGGCACTCACTGCTTCGCGTGTACTTGTGTAGTCATTACAACCACAGCGCATGGGTAATTAGCCATTTGAAATTGGAAGAAAGTGGGGGAAATTCTGAAAAATACAAAGCCAGTACTAGTATTAGCAGTGCTATTTTAGCTAGTATGCCTTGTCTACTGAATAAATCTTAGAAAGACATGAATTGTATCACTGAGTCAGAGGAAGCTGTGCTGTATAAATGGCTTCCAGACAGCCCCATAGTTAATTACCTACTGTGAATGAACAGAGGGAAACGTTTTATACAGTTTTTTTGCCTGCTGTTTTCAGGAATCAGACATTTTCCCCTGAAAGAGTGTAAGAAGTACATGAGGTTAAGGTCACCTGGATACACTGTGGCTTCACAGTCCATATTAAAGAACTATACATGCAGGATGTGCACAGTCAGCAGTTGGATCCCCCCCGGGAGAGGAGCACTGGGGTTATGGGAAACAGGTGTGGCGGCTTTTCACCAGTCTTATTTGTTTCACTTATTCAGCTGTGGGGATGTTACGGTGTTTGGGATGAGCACACAGTGTCAGTTGTGTGCACTGCCACACCCCCTGCCACCCAGGTGGGAGATTATTAACACCCACAAGTCGAATGCTGGGTAGTGCTGGCTGTATATCTGTAGTGTTGCCTCATCTGTCAGTACATAAAGAATGATGACAGACAGTATGTTGTAGCAGATTAAAAAAAAAAATCTTTTGTTTTTCCACCAATGTTTTCACCATAGCTGCAGCTTGAGTCCCCTTATGTCTCCAGCCTGTATGTCAATATATTTACATTTGGTGGTGTGCTATCAGTATTACACCCACCTACACCCTGGATCTAGTTTCCAAACAAGTAAGATGTGTTGACAATGAGAGTTTAGAGTCAGGATATCTGGTTGATTTCAGCAAAGTCTGTAAACCACAAGTCTTTTGTTGAAGTTTTAATTCTCCTTAATTCTCCTCTGTTATAGTTGATCATGTCTTCTCTAGCAACGCCTCTGTTATGGCTTCTCTACTGACACTGATAATTCAAGCCATTTGACTGTGACATACAATTGTATTGAGCAGTGAAAACATAGAAGGTATCTGACTTACACTATCCCAGCATCACAGCAGGAAATGTTCTCTGTATGCATTATTTATAATAATGGATCAGCTCGTGAGTGACGTTTGAGAATTGTTAACGGTCTTGCATTTCATCCGGGAACACTCACATCATTTGAAGTTGATTGTTTCCCCTTCAAACAATAAACTGATACGACCAGTTTTTTACTATTTTATCAGAAATTAAATCTTAAATCTTAAGTTGTGTCTCTGAGTTTTCTACATTTTATAACATTCACTACCTTCGTATATGTGATAACATCAGCCACCAAATCCCAGGAAAAGAAAGACCTGTGCCTTACATCTGAGTTTCCTGATTTGTCTTGCTGATCGGGCCTGGCACTACTTTTGTGAATATGTTGCAGTAATGGATTTAAGTTGTCATGCCTCTTTTCGAACTGCAGGTGCTCTGTTCATTTTCAAACTGAAAACTTAATACATTTCCCTTCTTTAACTTAAAACATTGCAAAAAGACCAAATAAACTTAAATAAACTTCAGTGATTACTCAGCAGTACTGATGAAGGAAGTTAGTACATAAACTCTCTGTTTTTTCAACAGTATAGTGCCCTGTCACACAGGAAAAAGAGTCGTAGATTACTGCTCATTTCTACCATAATATTACACAGGACACGGTAGTTCAGTGGGGCTGCTATGTTCTGCATCTGCTTGCATTGCGCAAGGGATCACAACAAAACAAGTGGCCAGTTCTATTTAGGGCTTAAAAACAATGTGCGAATATCAGATATTGCACAGATTGAATGTCTTCGACGAGGGCAACCATGTTTAAGGGGATACTAACACTACAACGTAGAGCTGATAAATCAAGAATAAATGGGTTATTAGGGCCTTTATGTATTCAAAATGTATGCCTTTTTCATCCAAGTAAGCTGCACATTTTGGGAACACTGTCAAAAGAAACATGTAATCTGAGTCCCTTAAATACCCTTCTTTGTTGTCTTACTTACTTTGTTAGTCTTTTGGCAAATTGAATCTACAGGGACTCCTGCATATGTAGGATTGGGTGGATCTTTAATTTTTGTCTAGTTTGTAGGGCTCATTTAAGTGTAATAGTTTAGTAGTCAACACTTTTCTTAGGATAAACTCTAGAGATAGTTTAAGATATTGAACAGTAAATGACACCATATGCAGGGTAGACTGATAGATGTGTTTGTGTCTTATTATAGCTATATTTTAGTCAGTTACGACCCTTTCTTTTTCTTATTTTCTTCTAATCATGTGTCATAAGTGACATAGTCAGCCAACCCTCTCTGTTCTTACTGTCCCAAAGGGTAGTAAGTGAAAATGAAGGGTATTGTTTCATTTAGTTACTGAAACTCTTTATGTCCTGGGAAATGTGGGTGTACCGGGAAAATGAACTTTTCTAACCAGGATAAGGCTGTAGAAATGACGCACTGACCAAACTGCATACTGTTTTTATTGACCACTGGCTACACGCAGTACAGAGGCAGGTTTTTGTTGGACTGTTTTACTTCCTCCCGTTTTGTGAAGTGATGATTACAGATGGTGCCCGAAGTATAAAGGATCTTCTACCATCAGTATTCCATATTTTATACTAAGACAACACAAAATAAAAAATATCAGGAGTGTACTGTAAATGGTAATAGCATTTTAAACAAATGTGCAAAGTAAACAAAAATATCTTGTATGAATTATTAATTATTACAGATATGCAGAACAGATCTTGCTCTTACAGAAAAGTCTAATAAGTTTTCCTATATCAGTAAAAACCTCTGAAAATATATTAAATATTGTTTGCTTGCATTATTCCTACAGGATATAACAGTGACTATATTAAAACACAAACACAACCTGCTATTTATTCAGAAGGGTTATGTTTGTCTGAATACAGCCAAATACATAATTCAGATCTCTGCACATTGATAGACTATAGTGTGTGTGTAGCCTACATGTGGTCTTTAACATCATGTAGGAGCCTTGGAGAAAAAAAAAAGTTGTTGCTGGTAGTTGGCAGACATAGGCATCACACAAGAAATCTAAAATTGGACAATCATGGGAATCATTTTAAAGAAAAACAGTCAAATTCCCTCTAGGGGCTCTGTGGCATGTGGGAAACTGTGTTTCCATTATGTTAGATTGGCTTAATGAAAGTACAGTAGCCCATTTAGACCCAGTCAAGGGCAGTGGAGTCTGTGATTAGTACAGGACCCATTCTTTCTTCTCTACAATGCTACACATACACACACCCAACAAGGGCCTGATCTATTTCTATCCAAGTGAACTTGGTGTTATTAGATATTTTTAATTAAATAATTTGTGAAAGGACAGTGATGTAAACAGTAAATATGGTGAAAGCAATGTGTCTAAAAGCGACACATAGTCTCATGTGTCGATATGCATGTCGCTAGTTTTACTCTTGAACATTGTGGAGGGGCCTGCTGTTTGGGAGCAGTTTGTTTTGTTTTTTTTAACGTTGTGTTGTTAGAGTTTTTGCAATAGAGATGAGCTTAGAAACGCATAGAGGCAAGGTTGAGCGTATGCCAGTGAAGCAGTCAAATATACAGTTAGTCTATTAAGCTGAACTTGTGAATAATGTACTTAGATCAATTAAACAGATACAAGGCCAACCATAAAACACCACTTGTTCTGACAGCATAGATGCTTCAGTTGTTTTTGTGTGATGTCTGGATAATTGTTTTATATAGTAAGTGTTGAAGCAATTCATGGCCGTCAACTGCAGAGGCAAGATAAAGGTTTTTGTGAACACTCAGCTATCTAAAAGTAGTCTAGAGCAGTAAGGATGCACCTGATGCAGTAGACCATGGCGTGAACAGCACTTCTATCCCAGTACAAATTTCAGCACTACTTTGGGGCAATGTGAATGCAGTGTAGTTTCCATTAGCATCTACATGCCAGGGATTTCGTACACTTAAGCTCTAATTTAGTAAGACTCCTGTTGTAGCCTGTCCTCTTAAAAAGAACACCCCCAAAATTAGGATACACATTCACACAGAATATTCAAATGTTGTGACTGTCTGTGACTTTTGCTCATTGTATTTTCATTCCAAAATGACTAAACTAAAATAGCACAGCTTTCACAACAAACAATAACAAATCTCATACAATAAGCCAGGATGCTGTAGGAATGTTTGTGTTGCTTTTCACACAGTGGCAGGCACTGTCCTTTGTAAGTCCTACAGCATAGCTCAAGTTGACTCGGAGGTTGCAACCTGTCCTGTCACTGTGTGTCAACACGATTGATCTTTTTCTTTTGCACACATCTTTAATCAAATGTGACTCGAATTGGAGGGGCACAGAATTCTACATTACTATGGGAAAGAGAAAGAGGACAGTGACATGTGAAAGAGGCCCGCCTGCCCTTTTTTTTAGGGCATGTCAGCCTGTATTTGTCTCTACCATGAATTAGCTCACTGAAACAACCTCACACCCTCTTAGGACACAATGCTAGGAAGGAAGGGGGTAGATTAGAGCTGGTGTAGGAACTATTTTCTTCACTCTGCACAAATATTTCTTGCGATAAAGACATGCTATAAAACAGGCAGTTTGCCACTTGCCCTGTCCTGTCTAACTGATTAAGACTGAGTTATAGGCCCTACAGAAATAAAACATAGGTTTCTGGGTCTGTGCTTAGCTTATAGGCATTGTCTGATTTCTCCCCCTCTTCCCCCCACCTATTTAGAAAATAACAATACCAAACAAATGGCTTTCATTCAATTTCAATTGACTTCATTGAGTTTGCAGTGTTTAAGGGCACAGATGACTCTAGTGCAGGCTGAAGGAGAAGATTTATTAATAACATTTTCAAGTGGCGTTGTGTATTTCAGACTGTTATCATTTTTCCCATTACCCACTTACAGCATTTACATGCAAGGAATGGAGATATGTCTTCAAATTCCTTCTTTTTTTATGTCATAAGTTTGTTCCTTTGGTCTACTAAAGTGACTTGGATTGAGTTGGGGACTGTTGCTGCTGTGGGCTTTAGTCCATTGAGACATTACTGAATAATTAATTAATGACTGTATGTGTGTATCGGAGATTAATTTGGCTGCTCTGTGTGAGGTTGCCTGTGCAGTTTTCAAATGCATGTTAATGAACATTTTTGAAATGTGACCTTGATAATCAGATTGAAGTTTAATAGTCAGCTAATGTTGGCATTGGCCTATACTAGTCTAAAGGACTTTAGTTCCTGGAAGGAGTATAAATTACTGTTCACATTAAACTGTAATGAAACACTGCCCTTCACTGCCTTCCATGTGTCCACCTCCTACACACACACACAATTGAAAATTACCGAAGCAGGGAAGAAGATGAGGCCACTGTGTAGTGTGATGTGTTGCAGCATCTTCAGTGATCAAGTCCACCTTCCTTCAGCTTGGGTTTTCTTAAATATGGGACCACCATTTCCCAGTGTAGGGGTTATTGTGCATTTTTAATTTGCAGACATTCCTTATGCAGCACAGGAGGACAGTATGTGGAAAGTTCAAAATAATTTACTGTCATACTCTGACCGATTCTGAATCTGTGACGGGGACAATTAAGCTTGCATGGACCTGTTCTTAAGGAAAGGAAACCTCGAATGAAAATCTAATGAAATAAAATTTAAATTTTAATTTAAATAAATTAAAACTTGTGATTCAAAGATCCAAATCATCCCCCTCAAAGAGTGATTGTTACTGACATTTTCAGTTTTTTCCTCAAAATAACTAGCTAGCCAGGAGACGGCCTCCTCTGAACTATTTCCGTGTTTAGTGTAAAGTGAACTTTCATCTTACATAGCTTTCACAGCTATAATCTTTGCACAAATAAACCCTCGTTTGTAGTGCATACCGTACATGTTTTTATATCAGCATAGTAGTGTGGATTGTTGACCTGGTTTAGCAGCAGACTTGGTGGTCTGAACCACTCTGTCATACTGCCATTGCCCTTCATGTATTAATGAGTTTATAAAAATGATTGCCACAGCCCAGTTACATTTTTATGCCCTTACATAGTTAACACAGTGGTTCAAAGAGTTTCTTCTGTCCAGCTCACTCCTGTACTTCCCATGAATTACTGTCTTGTTTTTTTCTTTCTGTTCTTATTGATTCTCTGCTCAACTCTTGAGTTTTCCTTTTTCCGAGTTTTAGTCCTTCACAGATCTCATGTCTGCATTCTTCTCCTGTGAGGTCTTCAGATCAATCCCTCATGAGAGCTGTTTGACATGATAATCTATGCATGAAGTTTGTCTACATGAACATGACATATTGTCTATTTTGTTGCTGCGTGTGAACGTTTCTGGCGTTGGATCCCTTTTGTCTCGCACGGTGCTGACACATACTGCAGGCTTCATTGCAAGGGTCCCTAGCCAGGAGACGGCCTCCTCTGGGGAGGTCAGGGCCAAAGCTAGGTCAGATTTAGGTAGGTGGAGATTTTGGCTCTTCAAGTGGCCAACGTGGAATGTTTGAGCTGGTTGCCAGGCAAATAGGAAGGTTTTGATTTACCATTGCATCTCTCAGGCATCTTGTCGCAATTAGTGATGTCAGGAGGAAAAGAAACAAATACGAAGCATTTCTTCAAAGGGCAAGCATTTCCTTCCCATGAGTTCATTCTTTCCTTGATTTTTTTTTTAAAAGAAAAAATGGGGAAAAGTGCAGCCTGCTTTTCTCTGGTCAGATGAAGTTTTGCAGGCCAGGGTTCTCCCTGTGGTCTGCAACAGAGTGTCACACACAGACTTTACTGAGCTGAGGGTTACACAGAACCAAAACAGTGACGCAGCATAAATATGACCAACGACATGAGAAGTGTTTTCATGTGACTTATTAAAAAGTTACAATTATTTGTTTACTGGATAAGATGGATAACCACTAATGAAACTATTGACTTGAGCTGTGCCTCAGCTCTGCGGCAGTGTGCCTGTTTCCTTGATGAAACTGTGTGACGGCTTTGTTTAACACAGTGCTTACATTTCATTTGCCTGCAGTATTTTAGATAATATTTCACGGTGCTCTAGATTGCGAGCTCTGGCTGTGTCCTTCTTGGTCACAGCTAGCTGTGCCAAGTTTCCCCACTCTCCTCCTGGCTGTAGGTATCCCATGCAGAGGCCATCTGTCTCTCCTCGCTTTATGGGAAGGGTGGAGTCCTCTTTAAGAGCTTCCTCCCCCTTTCTCACTCTCCATTCCTAGTTACTCCCAAATGCTTACTGTAAAACAAACAGAACATCGTCCAGTTTCTTTGTGTGCTTTGACAGAGCTGACACACTGAGATAGATAAACTACGTACGGTAGCCGTTGGAGTGTCGTGTCAGGTAGCTACAGTATGAAGAACATGTTGAGGAGAAACTCGGTCTGAGACACGTGTCTGCATATATCAACATAATGTCACGCATGCCAACCATGTTAGTTTTCTCCTCAACCAGTGCGGTAGCAGAATCTACACAGTAAGCCACCTACATCCTTATTCTGGTTATAGACATGCAGTATATTTGTAAATATTTATCTCACTGTAAACTTTTTTCTCTGCTGTATATTTTTATTCTGTGTACCTAAAAGTTATTTTTTGTCAAGCAAACAACAGAGCTGCGCTACTAAGGTGACAACAAACAGCTGTTGTGTCAGCTCAGACAACCATTGAGTCGAGAATGCAAAGCCCACAGGGATCTGACCCTGATTCTCCCCCACACCAGTGCACCTAGAGGACTGTGGCAGATGCTGTGCAAACACAGGGTAGCACATGTACTGCAAAGCACATTGAAGCAGAGTGTGCTTTCTTTAGATTTAATTCAAAGGTGGGGAAAAAGATGTACATGGATTTCTAAATTATTGTGGAGAAATAGAATAATAACCCAAACTGACTTTCCTATGTTGTCTTTCCAAGGGAGTGTGAGTTAAATACTTCCGGTTAATAGTTAAAACACCTAAATTCAATGTAAAACTGTGCTAGATTAGTTTATCCAGCAAGGGAAGAACCTCAAGAAAAATATTTTACAGATGTGGGTCAGCAGAGAAGAAAACAATCAGGAAAGCCCAACTATTACAGCACAGCATGAAACTTCACAACACAAAGCAACATACATTTAAAACTCAGCAGCCATTCAGATAAAATGCCTGAGTCTTCCACACATGGTCACACACTTATTCCTTATCCTTATTTTGGAAAACAGAAACTCTCTCTATTTCTGTGTGTGTGTGTGTGTGTGTGTGTGTGTGTGTGTGTGTGTGTGTGTGTGTGTGTGTGTGTGTGTGTGTGTGTGTGTGATCACTAAAATTACAGGGGACGTAATGGAGCACGGGGAGCCTCAGCCTCCCTGGCTGTGTTCCTCATAAAGCAAGATAGCATTGCTGTGGCTTACCACTCACATTCATGCCAAAGACTCAAAATACCAGCCAATGGACCACTTTTATAAGCTTTACTCCATACACATCCGAGACTATGTACAAAGTGGAAATTTATTGCACCCAAATATAGCTAACTCTGACTGCATCTGTGTCAAAAAACAGAGGTACTGTTTGAATATTTTGAATGAAATCAGCTTTTTACATTTTATCTATAAAACTAACGTTTTTCATAAGAATTGATCTGAGTATTTCGACCACTGTTGTAAATCCTTGAACGGCCTATTAAAACAGTTTAAGCATACATGTTTCTATTAGTGGCTCTTTTGTGTGATTATCCTCACAAAAAAACTGAGACTAGGAGTATTTTGTTTTCTGTTCAGAGCAGTATCCCTGACCTGCAATTTAGGATTTATTTCAGGTTAGTTTCCCAAGATTCTGCATTCACTGCCAGTGAGCTGTTTTGAACAGTAGCACATCTATCAACTGTGACATGCAGATTACTGTCCGTACAGCTCAAACATTATGAACACAGAATCACGCTGTCTTCGTGTTTATTTCCATCCATCCATCCATTATCCTATTCACCATGTTTATTTCTTACTTTTCTATTTATTTGTTGCCCTGATTAATAAAGTCACATGCTCAGATGTGTTCACATGTTCAAAATACATTTACATGCTGAATTTGTTTAAAATAACTCATTAAAAACAGCAGTGGGCTTCAAGTCAAATTAAGGGCCTCATAAAATGAGCGAATAGCCCCATCAAATTGCTTGTTTTGTTTCATCTCCTTCCAGAGCTTTTTTTTTCCTTTCCTGCTTATAAGGTGCTCTGATAATTAGCAAGAGGGACTGTCTGAGTGTCCTGTGGTGAAAGTGTGTTGCTTGTTTAGAGGGAAAACAGAGCACACAGCATAACCCAGATGAAGTCTACTATGTCCTTCAACCCATGGAAAAACTTAAATGAAACAAATGATGACCGTTAATGGGACCATGGGAAGATTAGTAACAGTTGTAATGAGCGAGGGAAATGAATGCATGTTGTACGCTGCATGTGCAAACAACTATTTAATTTTACTGCAGCTTTGACATAACTAATACCAATATTAATAACACTGTTGATCTTTGTTCTTTCAACCTATTATTCTCACTCAAGATTTAAAAAACGTCAAGTTATTTTGGCATGTCACAGCAGCTCTCAGTTCAAACGGAAAGAACGAAAGAAAGAACGATAACCAGAAGAGACAGAAAAATAAAATGAGTTTAAAAATATTTCTTAGTATTGTCATCAGAGTGGATGAGGAGAATGTTTGACAAATTTAATCTAGATTTGAATTTCCCCCCACTGCTAGACACTGGTGAACAATAACTGTAATCTTTAAATCCAATGAAATGACACTTTCATGAGCAATCAGATGTTCCAGTTTAATTATAACGATAATGATGTGGTCGTCTATCTGATTCTTTTTTGTTGTTTTTCTTTTTCTCAGCAGGTGTAAGCAGTAGCCAAGTGGATGTTCCTGAAAAAGTGAACGCAGTGCTGGGGAAGAACATCACACTGAGCTGTAAAATAGACGTTGGCTCCAACCTAAGTCTTACACAGAGCTCCTGGGAACGTCGTCTTCCTTCAGGCACCACTACCTTGGCAGTGTTCAACCCTGAGTATGGAACATCATACCCTGAACAATACGCCAAGCGCATCTCATTTGTTTCCCCTTCAATACAAGATGCTACCATTACACTTAAAGAAGTTGGCTTTACAGATAGCGGGGACTATATCTGTAAAGTGGCAACATTTCCTCTGGGCAATTCACAACGATCTATCACCGTCAATGTATTAGGTAAAGTAGAGCTATCTAAATGAATAGAACGCTTCTTTATTCTAAATCTATTCTTTTCAAAGCAGGACATTGTTGGTTGTGATTAGTCAAAGCTTAAGTGGCCAGTAAGTGTTTGCCCTGAAGGAGTGAACTTATCCCTGAAGCCCCCAAACTTTTTAAATTACTACCTGGACAGAAACCATTTATATTTAAATCCCTGCAGGAATCTCCAGCTGTGTAGAGGCTGCTGCAGTGTGGTCCCTCTCCTTTTACTCAGTACAGCGTCACTTACTGTATAAAAAAAAAAAGTGCTACATTGGTTTTAAAATCACAGCATTACATTAGTCCATTTTATAAATGGTGTTTCACTGTGTCTCCATCAGATCTTTGGCAACATCATTTGCCAATCCTGTAGATAGACACACACATACAGTATGAAAACAACAACTATCTACTCATGTAGCAAACACTTAAACAGAATGCAGAAGGTTCAAACCGCTCCACATGATATAACTTAGTTGCATGCAACAACAAGTTAATTGCAGGGTGTGATACACTCATAACATTCAGTTGCATTAAACCAAGCTGCATCAAAAAGTTTGACATCACTGTTTTTGAAACTACAATGTGCAGCTATTTCCCCCAGAGGCAGTGATCATTGTTGTTAGTTCTGCCTTCTTTACCCCTTTGTCACCAATTCTAAATCTTACCTCAGTCAAAGTAATTGGTATTTGGAAAACTGTCACAGATACTGAAGAAGCACAAGTCAAACCTGGAAATCTGCAGAATAAAAAAAAAAAAATATATATATATATATATATACTTTTAGTTGTGTGCACACTTCATAATCATTTTGGACTCCCTGCTCTTTGAGGAGCTTGAACGTTGAACTTTGTCTGTGCTCAGCATACGTTTCAAGCTCTAAATGGGTGATTACTTTGCACATAGAGAATTGCATGAGAATAGGAGATTGCACTGCAGGCAGTAGCTTCTTGTCTCCCTGCGGAGACTGAAGGAGAGTCTGATGACTAATGAGAGGTACATTAAGTGCTGCTATGACAGCCACAGTGTCTGGGACCTCACAGAGTTCAATTACACCTTGCTCTGCTCTCTGGACATCTTCTAGGGCAAGTTTTTTCTTTTTTTGCAAGAACTGAAGTAAGCAGATAAAAGTTCCCAAGGAAAAAATGACATTTTCATTCTTGAGCCTTTTTAACTGACAAGACTATTTTTTTAGATGGAACAGCAGCTTTTAAAAAATTGTGAATTAACTCATCAGTGCACGAACAATGTATTTATTTTAAACCGGAGTTGTTTATCATATTGTTATGTGGACTGATAGTTTTAGGTTCAGGTAAATGATTGCACCCTCAACCCAATGAATAACAGATCAAAATTTACAACACACACCATAATGGTGAAAAAGTGCAGTGGACACTGACTTATTTTCAAAATTCACACTTTTGATACAGGCCTTGTCTTGCATTTAACCAGTATCATGAGTGACTTAACGCACAGTGTTTGTATTGGCCAAACATGTTCTTTTGCTTTTTTTCCCCCAGCTTTGCTTAAAACTGCTCATAGACAACGCCTGATCTTTTAAAATTGAGGAACAGTTCAGCAGTACTTAAAATGTTCCCACAAGTAAGCAATACTGTAGGGTGGAACAGAGGCAGAAAATATGACACAAATAGGAAATGAATTAAAATGACCCTTTGTTTTAACTGCTGCACAGGTCACTAGAAAATCTACTCAACACTAGACCGAGTAGACACACATGCGCACACACATTTACAAGTTAGATGTGAAAACTACTGCAGATAATTCTTAAACCACATAAATTCCAAGTATTTGAGCTTTATCCACCTACCATAAACTACATTCTTGTTTGTTTTGACTTTGTCTGTCCTTTTATGTGGCCGGTAATGCAGCTCTATTTGCTGAGTCATAAAATTGAGAAATCAGCCCCACAGAGAGATGGTTAAAGTTGCTTACTCATGGAAGTCACAATCTGAAGTGCCTGCTTTCTGTCTTGTGAAAAATGTTGCATATCTCCTTTCAATTTATTAATACAGTGCTGGATTTTCCTCATATTCTGTATAGAACATATATAGTAAAGTTATTAGATTGTATCTTGTCAGCCAGAGAACAACCTCATCTAACAGCATACTTGCAGATATTCCATTGGTCTTGTCTACTTGCCAACTGTAACTTCATTTGCACATCAATTTGTGGTTGTTTCAGTTTGCAGACTTGCTTTTGGCATTTGGCAGCATTTTTGCATCAGAGCATCCACAATGTAAAATAAAAATTTCTTTTTATTTCAAAACTGATTTAGATCATCATTTCAAAGGGGGTGCTTTGAATAGTACAAATGTCATTTTTTTATGCTTAATCTTACTCCAAAATTGTCCAAACATGATTCATGACCAGTGAAAATGAAGTCAAATCCCTTTTTTATAGCGGTCCCCACTTTGACGTCAGTGTTTGGTGTGCACATGTGGATCCGTGAATATGTGGGCGGGAAAGGGAAAAGCCTAGCAGTCAGTCTGCTGAAGGGAAATCGTTACCTTTCCCCTAAAGCATTTGCAATCGTCCAACATGTGCCCCTCCCTTCCCGACAGCAACTCCAAATTAATGTGTTTCTCTGATTTAGTTATTCTGAAGTTTCAGACAGCTCGCCTCCCAACATAGAGAAACTACTGTTTATAGTCGGAGGCCTGTGAGGAGGGGCATATAGAAGGGAGTGAAGAATGTGAGGTGGATGACTGTGAGCAGTGTCCCCACCCCTGCACGGGCTACAGGAGACGGCAAGTTATTTTTGGAAAAATGGGGTGCCGGGAGTTATTTGTATTTGTTATTGGACCTCCTGCTTGCCTGCGTGAAGGAGGGTGGCAGATGTCTTAAGGGTGATTGCCTTGTCTTGTGCATTAATGTGGTGTGTGCTGCCACGTGCTGCCTCTAAAACTGTCACCATTGCAGTAAGTGGAACAGCTGTTACTGCTCTTTTAAGACGGACAGAGAAGGGGGAGGTAATGTACTGCAAGACAAAAAAGAAGAAAATAACATAAAAGGGGAAATTTTAAATCGGTGACACTATATATGGAAATGTAACCTTGTGTTTCCGTTGTACTTCAGTATCCCACCATTGTGTCCTCCTTCTCTTTTAGCAGACTCTCTTTTGTATTTGGATTGTCCTCCTTTGTCTGCTGAACTTTCCAAAGTGTTATTTCTGACAGTTTGTGATTATTAAACAGGGCCCCATATGTTTTTTTAGGCCAGTGCAGCAGAAGATAAACTGCTCTTCTGCTTTGCACAACAGGTAGAGGATTGTGTTATTCTGGTCACGTCCCTCATGCATGGATCTGTTTTGGGTCTCTGTTAAGAAAATCTTTGTTACATCTAAACCTCAAGCCTGTTTATGCATTGATGGGTCATAAAATATGATCTGAGCTTCTTAGTCAGTTATAGACAAACACAATTGTGCTAAAGCTAATAACAGTTCAAAAACACTTCAGTTAAACCATATTCTAAGGAGGTCTGCTGTGAACAGCTTTACTGAGGTCATTCCACAGCATCACTATTGGGTTCAAGTCTGGGTTCTGAGTGGGCTGCTACAAAAGTCATATTTTCTTTGTTTGAAGTCACTTTGTAGTAGATTTACTTTAAGGGTCATTGTCTTGCTGCGTACTACATTGTCTCCACTTCTAGAAGGGTTTCCTGACTGTGTGCTGATGGTAATCTAAACTCTTTAAGATGACTTTCTAATGCAGCTACATGTAAATTCTTGAATGGAAGTCTTCTGAGATTGCTTTGTTGCAAGGTTTGCTTGCGTCAACTTCTTCTAAATTACAAGACCTGAATGTTTGGTCTTTTTAAGTCAAATTAGCTTTAACTCAAACCTAAAATCTGTTTTTATTAATTGTACTAATTAAGAGAAATACAGCAACGTGTGTTAGCTAATAAAATATATAGTGTCTTCATTGTTGTAACACAGATTAATATTTCAGTTTGATTTTAATTTATATAGAAAATGCAGATAAATTGAATGGGTTCACTAACTTTTTCTCACCTCTGTATCCTTAGGAAGCCATGGTAACATTATCCAAGCTCTAATGCACTGAGAAGTGTACAGTAACTTAGCTTCACATCTTCCAGTACAGTCAAGTATACACTTACATTGTTGACTGTAGGCAGCATCAGATTCTGTAATATTAAGTTGTTTTTTGTTTTTTTCACAAAGTCATATGCACATTTCTGGCACTGATATGCTTATCTAGAAGTATCTATTAGGACCAATATATGCTACTTTTGTGTATTACTTTTTCACAAATGCACTATATGAATGTTTGTCAATATAGACACCATAGGTCTGCACTGAAATGCCTCCATATGATTGAATAGCATAGTTCATCAATTGTTAATGCATACATGTGTAATGGAAGTCGATCTGCTCTTGGGCAGTTAAGGATACTGTGGCCACATCCTTTTGTCCATACACTATATGATGGACATTATTTATTCATACAAACACAAAGAGATCAATATGTATTTCATAATCTTTATTCCATTCTGTCATTTCCTCCCTTCCTCTTTCTCTTCACTCTCCTCTCACAGTGGAGCCAAAGGTGTATGTGTCCGCTGGCCCATCAGCTCTACTTAATGGTGGTAACGAGTCACTGGTGGCTACCTGCATCGCAGAGCGTGGCCTTCCAGCTGCAGAGGTTTTCTGGGAGACAGAGCTGTATGGGCGAAGTGAGAAGCAAAGTCAAGATGAGCCTAATGGCACCACCACAATACATGTGCGCTACATGTGGCAGCCGCAGAGCTACGCTCAGGGGAAGACACTCACCTGTGTGGTGCGTCACCCCGCCCTTCAAACAGAGTTTCGCATACCCTACGTACTTAATGTTCAGTGTAAGTGTTGAATTACAAGATCCTCTTAAATTCCTGTGTTGTCTTTCTGTCTAAACAGAATATTTTTTGTCAGCAAATGTAATGAAAAAAACAAAATCATAAATTTATTGATCCCACTTCTGTGTGTTTACATTGTAACCAAAGCCTGATGTGGTTTGTGTCTTAATCTAGTTGTCCAAAAGCTATCGAAGACTGAAGTGAACAGAGTAGCAAAATCATAATATATTAATTCTCCAATATTAGTATTACAGTTAGTTTTTCGGAACTGAGATTCTGGACAAAGCAAAGTTTTTTTTATGTTTCTTGTACCAAAAGAAACATTCAGGAGATGTTTTAACATAAAGTTTAGAATGAACAGATTTAGACCTGAGAGCTACATATCTACTTGGTAAGTCAAGAAGCATTGAGAAACACAAAGACATTGTTGGCTTTGGTCTTTTCATAAGGTTTGGTGACAGAAAAATGTCAACCAATGTCTGAACAACAACTCAGAATGTATAGAGAAAGATGAATCAAATCATTTTTTTCCTAGATGGTTACTAATCTAAACTTTAAACAACACTTTAAACTAAATTTCTTCGAAAAGGTTTGCTTTGAATAAGGTTAAGTATAGGTTAATTTTTGAATGCCCATGTTAGTCAAACCGTTTGCATTCAGCAAAATAAACTTATTTCTGAAATAATTCAATAACAAAATAATTATCATAGCTCTAACTCTGCAGTCCTAAAAGATACAGTTTATCTTACTAACCTTTATTACCCCCCTTGATTCATGAATAACCTGCTCACACTGCTTTTACTTCTTGCCCACAAGGGGACCATAAGAGTCATCTAAATGTTATAATTATTGATGCGTACTTCCTTGCCGAGCAGTACAAAGGGCTAGTCTGTGTTTAGATTGCGTGAGTGCAGGCTAATGAAGGTATTTCATGAAATATTGATCAAACCTCAGCAGCAACAGAAGTAGCAGGAGGGTGGATGGAGACGCAGAAACACCGAGGTTAATACAGGAAGAAAGAGCCTTTCCAGCTCAATAAATCATGTCAAATGCAGAGACAAGGGATTTTAAGTGCAAAAGAAGCACAATTTCAACGTTGAACTGCTTGAAAAGGGTCAGTGGACACGATGAGCGGAGGCATCTTCTTGTGAGCTGTAATGAGTTCCTCATTTGTCCTCCAGAGAAATCAAAATGAAAAATTGGATATCTAAGTCGGTGTTTGCCATGTTTTATTACAGTGGCATGTTCTGGGCTTCATTTAGGCATCCACTTACCTTCCTTTGTGTTTTTCTTTGTCATGGTGTTTATTATTAGCTGCAGTACATTGGCTGTCTGAGTGAGTCTGTCATTTCTAACTTTCCACCAACCCAGAATCATTTGTTTGTTCTCTTGGCTCCTGTTCACCAGAAAGTCCTGTACCCTGCTACAGTCCTGCACAGCCTTTGTTTTTGTCATCACTTGCTACTGTGTTTATAATGCACGCTTTGTTACTGCTGGAAAAGCTCATTTATCATGAGGCTGCTGGGATCAAAGTGACTGATTATTAAGGCCTCGTCTTTTACCTTTTGAAATAAATAAAATTACTTTTCGTCTCAATGTTTCAAGCAAGCAAGACCAACCTTACTGTTGTAGGGTATAAAAAAAGCAGCCTAAGTAACTTAAAGTATCTTTTCGTCTTATTTTGTTTTACAGTTGCACCAATGGTATCGATAATGGGACTTGACAAAAACTGGTATGTGGGTCAAGAGAATGTGAAGTTTATCTGTGTTGGCAAAGCCAACCCGCCTGCCCGTCAGTTCAAATGGATCAGGTCAGTATTCCCAAGATGTGCCTTCTAGTGTAAAAAGATCAAACACTCCGTTCTGACCAGATTTTATTAGATTTTCATCCATTGTGCGAGAACAGATGTACCAAGAAATGTCATTATTGTAATTCATGAATTGGATTTTTCAATACAGAGTATGTCAAACACGTTTCCTGATTCCAGCTTCACTGTTCTTTTTAGCATGAACAAGTTCACAGTTCATGTGTTCAGGTATACCCTCTGTGAATGAGTTACCTGGGGTATAATGAAACCTGGCTGAATCCTCGCTTTTTTTTTTAAGATGAGCAATTCTGACAGATCTTGAAAGGTTCTAAAGTGATGATTTATTTTTTGTATGAATGCTTGTTATGTGGAACGGTTTAGATTTGACTGTATTTGTTCATGCAGCTTCTGTCTATGAATTACCTCCAGTGTAATTTTGGATCCTGCACATTGGAGCTGCTGAATGCACCGCTGCACCCATCGGGAAGACTCCGAGCTATAAATAAAAGATTCCGAACAGTTCATGCATCAGAGCAACACTGCTCTATTGGCAGCTCTTTGTCATTATCTTAGTCTGAAAACAAACAAATAAGGTTATTTAGCCAGCCAAGCTCTACATTTTCTTGTTTTCTTTTTTTTTGACCAGACGTTGAAACTTCCTTTCTTTCCCCTTGACTGATGGAAAAGCAATCAGCTCAAATTATTATAGTCATGTGATCATATAATAGTATATGATCACAGCACAGCAATGACATCATTGCAAGTCAGTGTTTAGGTTTTTCAATTATGCTTTGACAGTTATGTCTCCTAAAATAATAATAAAGTGTGTGTATAGTAAAAGTTTATTTTATATACATGGCTGTTGTACTGTACACTAAAATGTTGTATTTTTGCACAGGTTGGATGGATTGATGCCTGAGGGTGTTGATGCCTCAAATGAAAGCTTTGCTTTTACACGCCCACTGGAGCGTAATGACTCTGGAGTGTATCGCTGTGAAGTGATGAATGACATTGGTCTCCGCTATTATGATGTAACCCTCTGGGTGCAAGGTACATTATAACTTATTCTTTAAATTGTCTTAGTTTTCGTTTTGTTGTTTTTTTTATCCATCTGCTCACTTTTTGTTTTACTATAAATGATGTACACTAGCTGAGAAACCAGTGTCCTTATAACATAATTGACCCTTTCTGATACAAATCACCCTCTCAGTGTGATTCAACACTTCTTGCAGAGCTAATTCTCCTTATAAATGTCCCTGCCCAGATCTGCTTTCACACATTCCTGGCAACAGAGGAGCATGGAGTTTAGATAAAGAGTATAAGTACCAGACGTTTCCAGTGTTGTGGTTTTGGCAACATTTGATTTCTCAGATAAGGAAGTGAGCATTTACCCCTGCTGGTTCAGCAAGGCATGCACCCATGTAGCCTTTTTCTTTGTTTTATTTAAGGTCAGACTTAACAGTAGGACATAATAAATTGTGTTCACAGAAATACGTGCTAACCCCATAAAATATGTGATTGAGTAGAATTTCACGCTTTTAAAGCTGCTGTGTATGAAATGTTTAGTTTAATTCAACATTTTCATTCACATCTTAAATTGGGTTGATTCATTGACATAAATAAAAAAAAAAACTTGCAGCATACTAAACTACTTACGTCTGCTTCCTCTGTCTGTCCATAGTTTGCTACTTGAGTTCATTATTATAAGTTCAGGGTGTGGATCCTGAGAACTCTGCATCTCTTTTTATTTTCATTTCTCCTCTGCTGCTTTTAATCCTTTTCCAAACAAAGCAACTGCTTCTTTTGGACATGTACGCACACACACAGATCTTTTGGTTTCTCACTGTCAAAAGGAAAGAGCTGGAGGAGCCCCAAAAAACACGGTCGGGCCCCATCTGTGTACAGGCTTGGTTTGGAGTCCTGCTCCAAATGAAAGCACAGCCGACATCCTGTCCAGGATAGACTTGCATTGATCAATTATCTTGTTTCTCTTGTCAAATATTAAGACTTGGGTATGCGGCCTCTCGCCTCTCTCCCCCTTGGAGATAGCCAGGTTTAGCTGAGTGATATTCCCTCCCCCTTCATGGGTGCCTAATGTAGCTGTTTCACATTCCCAGTTGTCTCTTCAGCCTTGTGATTGTTGGCTGCTTGTGATAAACTACATGGTTGCAGATGGTGATAACCTGCACAAGGTTAAAATGTTGCTGCAGGGTGGGATTGATGGTGACTGACGCAGCAGACGATCATCAGTGTATCAGCTCACTGACCTGATCTGTTTCCATTATCCTCCCTCATGCTTTTAGGCTCACACGGTTTAATTGCAGGTAATTAGATTCTTATTCTGTTACACAAATTGTGGAAATCATTATAGCTCTATGGGGATTTCAGTTTTGATTACTAGTACCCAAAACCTCCTGGAGATGCAGATTTCTATTAGAGTGGGTCATATTGCTTTGTAGTCAGGACTTTGATGTGCCTTTGCAGAGATCGACTAGTGGTATCATACTGCTCTGAGCCCCAGAGGCTCGAGGTCAAAATGGAGACACTTATCCTGACCTTGAGCTCCACCCAGCCCTTTTTTCTCCTGCTCTGTCTTCTATCACAGACTCTGTTGGAGCATAAATTAAACGCAGGAACACCACATTGATCAATGTTTCATCTTCTCACATGGCTTCCCCATAGCAGGATTTAGAGAACTCACTCAGATGCTCATGAGTACATGATTCCTGTCCTCCGATCCCTCTCTGTCTCTCTCATTTTCACACGCACAATCACATTTAGCACTTAACCTCTTTCTGCCCCTCTCATCTTCTTCTCCTTGCTCTAAAGCACAGCTTTCAACACATTCCGTCGGTCTCAGGAGAGGCATGTCCCTGCTCCAACACGGCACAGTGTTGTTATAAATTAATGTAAAAACCATTCACACTTGCTTTGTCAGTTGTTACAGAACATGAAGTGTAGTCTTTCTCTTTTTTAGTTTTATTACTTCTCACTCCATCTCCTGACCTTCCTCTCTGGTTTAAATATTTTCTTCACATGTTCATGCTGCAGATCCTCCCCCCACCACGGCAGCCCCCAGCACCACCACATCCCTCCTGCACGGCACCCCTGGGACTGGCACTGCGGCTAGATCACCAATCACCTCCCCGACTTTGGCATCCTTAACTGACAACAACCTGGGTACTATAGTTGGTGGGGCAGTGGGTGGAGTTCTGTTCCTGATCCTCTTGCTGATCCTGGGTGGGGCTTGTTTTATGCGCCAGCGCAGAACCTTTAGAGGGGACTACTACACCAAGCAATACCTGGGACACTCTGACATGCAGAAGGAGTCTCAGCTGGATGTGCTGCAGCCACATGAGCTGCAGGAGGTCTATGGTGACAAGACTAGCAAAGGCAGCCAGGACCTGAAACCCAAACTGGGCGGAGACATTATTTACCCTGACTACACACCCGAGCGCAAGGATAGAGATGACTGGCCTGACAGGGGGGACAACCACAGGGGCCTCAAGGAGGGAAACTACTACCCTGATCACTACAATCCCCAAAACATGCATCCCTGCGGGCCTCCCGTACACAGCACCATAGTAAACAACGGCTCCCCTTATCTCCCGGAGGACTGCTATGATAATGGTACAGACAGCGACTATGTGTCCCACATGGACGGATCTGTAATCTCACGCAGGGAGTGGTATGTTTGAGGAAAGTAGCAAAGATAAAAATGGACAAATGACTGAGAATCATTTAACAAGTGAGAAATGAATCATCAAAGGTTGTGTTATTTGGGTTAAAGGATGAATAAAATTTCTCAGCTCAGTTTCACAATGAGCTCTTTGAACAAAACTGCTCTGCCTTGACTGTAACCACTTAACCTTAAGGACATGTTTGTGGATCGTATTACACTTCTGTAGCATTTCACGGAGCTACAAACAAGCTGGAACGCCTGATGTTATCTGTGTAGGCTTAAGAGGCTTTGACATACAGTGAGGTTTCAACTGATGTGATGAGGTTTTATATTCTGCTTGTTTGCCTTTACAGGTCAGGTGTTCAGACCCTTGTTAGTGAAGTATTTATATACCTGACTGACTGAGCTCTGCTTCTATAAAACCTCATGACTTCTGTGGCATTTTAAAAGTGGCCTATTGAAGGCTCACAGCATTTTCATAGGTGTTGAAATGTTTATCATGGCCGCAAGTATTTCAAGCAAATTGTATTGCATGAATTTAAATTGAAATTGAAAAACTAAATGTATCATCACGTTAAAGGGAAAGCCACGATTAAAAGGGAGAATTACAGAGGGAAAAGATAATGACTGATGCTACACTAGTACATCATAAAAACAGCCCCTCACAGGCTGTTGGTGAAGTTCTGTAGCTTTCGCCAACTTTGAATATTGTTTAAAAACAAGTCAGTCACCTGACACAGAGAGAGGTCGCTGACAGTAATAGTATGTTCAGTTCCAGCATCGCTTTATCAGTTTTAAAGATAATCCTTAAGGTTTTGGTTCTGGTTCATTTGTCGACACCCATGGTGGTAACAGTAAGTTAACACACAGTTAGTTGGTTAATACTGTGCAAACACCTCTTGAGCAGCTACATGAGAATTACAAGAGGGACTACTGCTGTTATTTGTTGAAATGATTTCACCCAAGATTTGACAACATGCTGCACACAATCCAACAGCGGGGCACAATAAATATATCTTGCTGAGGACTGTTTTTGATCACCAATTATGCTCAGCACCAACTATGATGACAAGTACTTTCCATTTTGCCAACACTTGTTTCGCTTGTGCTTTAAATGCGAAACAGCAGCAGCAGAAAATACTTTATTGGCATTAACAGTGACTTAATACAGATCTGATGCAGGGTAAAGAGAATACAACATTGCTGGATTAAATGCATGAATTGTTTTACCTGTGAGCCTCTCATGCTTTGGTAGTCAAACCTAAATCAGCACAGGAATAACGAGTCCATCTCTACCTGTAGAAAGTACTGTAATGAGATAACTACTGAGTAATTAAATGGCAACTGCAAAAAAAAAAACGTAAAAACTTAACCGTACTAAGCTTTAAAATGAGTTTTGATTTGATGAAAATCTTAAGGATAATAACTTTAAGCTAATACACTATTATCAGTATTGAAATGTGTTCATCCGGTATCGCTCTTACAGTGGAAAAGCACAACTCCATCATAACAGTTGTGAGCGAACATCAAAGGAAGTCAACCAAGCCTCAGTCTAATCCACTTAGCCATGATAACAGGCTGCATCGCTGTCTTTTCCATTTTCCCTCCTTCGTATCCTCTGATTTCAGTCTGCAAGACTAACACCCTATTGGTCATTATAGTTTTTATTTAAACGCGAGATCAAAGAAATGTGTTATAAATACCAGATGTGACCATAACAGCTGTCATCATCTAACGTTATGTGGCTCCATAAACCACCATCAGTTTCGCTGCTCCCACTCGACACTCCACAGTTGTGATTCATGATGGTAAATAAGCAAAATACTGAAAAAGAGCAATGATAAACTGATCCTTCAGCTTTAGTCTGTATGCGTTTGAAGTGTGATTATTCAAAAACCTTGGAAACAGTGTAAGCGGCTGATCACAGACAAGGCTGTAATGTTGGGGTTTGGCTCCTCTGAGGATACACAGTGATCATGGAAACTAGAAATTTAATCCATGATTGAAAAAAGTGCGTTTTAGAACTATCTAGGTTAGAACTGCCTGTGTAATGGCTCCCTAAGGGACTTTTTTTCCCCCTTTTCTTACAAACAAACCCAGTGAAAGTTGAAACAAAAAGAGTTGACATAATCAGTGATCTCATCTCTCACTGCTGCATTTGACCTTGCACTTCTTTTTTTTGTTTATGTTCCTCAGGAATGATACATGTATCAGTGGCCTCTGCAAAGCTTCACATGAAAGCAAAGGGAAAACATCCCCCTTTTTGGAAAGATTCCCTTTTAGTCAATCTTTGAGTATGTTGCTAGAAGCAGGAACCATATATGTGCATTACAGTGGGATTGGGACGGGAAGTTGCGTACATTTTGAGGTCTTCTCTTGTATTGGGGTTTTATAGTTTGTGGGTGCACATTTTCTCTTTTTTTTTTTTTTTTACTCAACCCCTCTCCACCCTCATTTTCACATGCCAGGGCTTTGGTCAAAGGTTTAGATGTCTGAGAATAAACTACTTTAATCTCTTCAGCTCGTTCTCACTCTCATCGTCGCACACATGCACCCAGGCCGCCGCACATCTGCCACTGCTGCCCACATTCAAAGAGCACTCCTCAACTCAAACATCCAGCTTTTTAATTAACTTTTTTTTCTCTCTTTGCACTTGGCAATGAAAGTGCTTAAACTCAGTGATATATAGCACATCCATGTCAGCATGCACACTTTTCTTTTTTTTTAAATGGCTGATTCACAGCTGTCAACTTGTTTCCTATTTGGGAAAGTTGTTCTATACTAAGTCCTGCCTTCGTTCTAAAAATGGTCTTTTCAATCAGTTTGTGGTTCATCTCTAAAGACTGTTTGACAAAGCAAAATGAGCTGAAGTGATGAATGTTTTTGTATCTGTCTGGTTAAGTTTTGGTCAACCGGTTGCATGTAAATTAAGTTATTTGCTCCCTACTGCGCTCATTATTTCTCATCACTGAAGTTTGTATAGATGTACATAATGCTGATAAGTTAGTGTAGGAGTAGCTGTTCTCTCAGTTTGATTCATATGTTCATGTACAGTTTGTTCTGGACTCCCCTACTGAATAGTTGGTGCCTTAAGACGGGCTGAGTAATGCACAGAAACTTTAAAAATATGGCAGTTACTGAAAGGATTCATGTAAAGGATGTTAATATCAAAGAGGAGCGCTGGTCTGTTAATATGTCTTCCAGCTTGACATCTGAACAAGACACAAGGTTGATTGTCACGCCTTACACACTTTGAAAAAGACAAATGTAACAAGTTTGTTACTGACAAAATCGTGATAAGTTTCACTGGGAATTTAGGCAAGCCAGATTCATAGAAAATATTATTGTCTTGTAAATAATGCTGGCTGTTTTTTATTATTATTGAAAATTATTTTTTGTATGAGGTCTGTAGTTTTCACAGAGTATTAGTTTGTCTGAGGAGCGTGTGTCTCATGATAACATAGAGTGGGATCCTGTTTTCACTGCATTTTTGTATTCGTTCTCGAGAGTTTCTGACCTATAATTTTTTATGCTTTTCTTTGAATGATTGATGTCTCACAGGAATCAGAGATGAAAGTGTGGTAGATTGTTTTTTTTTCCCTTTGTTTGTTTGCAATAAAAGACCACCATTATTGCACCAAATGTGTCCTGGGATTTAAATTTTTCTTTATTGTGTAATAAATCCTCCATCAGTTTTTATTAAGTAAATAAATGCTGTGTCATCGTGGTTTTTTAAATGCACACATCAATTTAAAGCTTATTGACTACATACAGGTAGAAAACTGCAGAAACAACCTAAAGGATGGCAGAACGTGTCTGAATTTTGTGATGGTTTTAAATAGCCTGTAGGTGGGATCGTGAATGGTTGTTTGTCCGTCCTGTGAGAGACTTCCGACCTGTTTGGGGTGCGCCCCCACTATTCACTCAGTGCGGCTGAGAAAACTACAGTTGGCTTTAGGATGTTTTTACTTGGACTTTTATGGCATTGTTTTATTTCATACAGTACTTTATGTGGACTCGCAGTATGCCTGGTTATAGGCCTCCCCTAGATTTGCCTGTTAAGGTTGAATGTCCTGATTTGTAGCAGTTGCCACATTTGCAGCTGCTGTATTTGTCTGAAACATTTGTTTTATTAGTTGAAACAAATGCATTAGAGTTACAAAATGAGTGTGAGGATTTCACATTCTCCCTTCGATGCCAGTTTTTTTTTTTTTTACTATTAACAAGGCCCTTGAGGTAAGACTTTTTGTGTTCTGTTTCCAAGATCAAGCTGGTGTCCAACAGAGAATTAATCAACAGCTTCTTTTGAAATACATGTTTTGTGTGTGTGTGTAATTTCATGTCCCCCACCACAGGAGTCTGCTCACAGCCTCTTGTTAAACGCAGGAAGCAGTTTCATAATGCCTTCATGTACTGTGACATGTGACATCCCTCCCGCTCCGCTTGCTGCTCATACAGCTGGTTTGTCTTGGGCAGTGCGGGGAAGGCCATCAGTGAACTACATACACCTGAGTAAATTGGACCTCAGCTCATTTAAGTGGCTTCATCTCTAACCCAGGTCCCCACCAGCTTGGTCATGGTTTTGTTTTTGTTGCACACTACATTTGGATTAACTACTGACATGCATGTTTAATGTCATTGCTTTTAGCTTGCAATAAATTAAATATAATCTTTATTTGTGTTTGATTTGCTTATATGTTGCTAACTTCATGACAATATGGAAGCTGCTTATTTTGTTACTAACTAAATCCTGTGTCATGTAGAGTTGAATTATCTTGGTGTTATCTTGGTGTTTGTTGATATGTCTATCAGTTCAGCACATTTGTTAAAATGTTTGGTATGTTGTGGGGTCTGCACTGTCTCAATAAAGTAGGTATTATGTTGCCATTGTGGAGGAGATTAGACACATAAAATTGAATGACCTTTCTTTATTAGGGTAGGAGTGTTTATCTGCTGGGGTATGGGCTAGGAGGAGAAGCATTTTGCTTCCTGTTGTGGTTTAATTTCCTTATTTTTTCCATGTTTAAGTGTTGCACTATTTAATTGTAACAACTTTGTTGGAGTAGCCATTTTTGTTACACACTCATTAATCCTCTGTCAGGTGTAGATGATTTTTTCCAGGCTAAGATAGATCGTGTAAACGTTTAGTGTGGCTGTGAATGTGGATAGAGCAGTTGTCCTGGGGGCACGTCCTGGCTGCAAAGGGGTTGCTGGTTTTCCAGTTGCTTTTCTGCTGCAGTGCATAAGTACCTCCCATAAGTAGTTGCACTACAAAGACTAGGGTTAAGTTAAGCTAATTGATTTTGTCTGGTAGACAGAGTTGTGGAGGGTCAAAGTCAGTGACAAGTGATATCGAAAGGCTATCATGGTCTGAGGTCTGTCCTTATCTAAAAAAAGAAAGTGGGTCTGTTATGCTAAAATGAGGATTTGCTGTAGCAGTTTTAGCATTCAGCAGTTTTAAAGATGATGAATGGATAAGTGGTGTGCTTGGTAAGTCATTTAATCCAGCGGCCATCAGTCTCTGTCACCTTCAGCCTCTCCAACTGTCCACACCTGTGATGGTAACCAACTGACCCATTTCACACAGCGCTCCATCCTGTCTAACTCATCACTCTCTTCATCACTAGTTCACAGAGTGAAGCGAGCAGCGCTTCTCGGTTTTTCGTTACACCTGCATCCACTGGAAGGCTGCTGACCACCCACAACTCCTTCGTGTCACCTGTCAGTACTCAAGACAGTAGTGTGTATCCTAAAATACTGTGAACTCCTCACACTGAAATTATGCCCTCAAAACATTTACAAAGGAATTTACTACGGACTCCCTAATCCAGGCCCTCCCACTCTAAGTGCCAGTGTTTAATCCACGGTGTTAACCTGGCTTTGGATGTGGCACAAACACTAACAATGTGTGTTGTTTAGTAAAGTGACAATTGTCCCCTCTGGTCCAGATTAAGACCAGTAAGAGAAACCAGATCCTTAATCCTCTGTGGCATGCTGGACAGAAATCTCCCTTCTTGGACGTCACTTTCATCACTTCAGCTTCCACGTCGCCCCGGTGCAAAACCACTCACTTTATTATCACAGTGTTGCCTGACAAACCCCAACCTAATCCATCACTGCTACAACTGCATGTTTGTGCAGGCACTGTGGGCAAATAATGCCGTGTTGGTGGGCTTAGGTTACCTCTCCTTTTTCCTTTCTGAAGTTTTTGGCAGATGGCTTCAAGGGGCTTTTTTTTCACACTTAATGAATCCGTCAGCAAATGTGTTTAGTTTTGTTACCTCGTAAAACAGCAGCGTGTCCTTTCAACATTCTTTGAAGACCCCACCTAAAGAAGCAGTTTCAGCATCGCGTGTTAACCTTTAGAAATGATTCTTGTTTTCTTCTTCCTGCTAGTGACTATTGCTAGTGTTTATTAATTCAGACGGAAGAAAAGAGAGGTGGCCACTTCTAGTTTGTGGCTCTGGCTCCCTCCTCCTCTCCCAAAACACTGATTGTTAGCTAATGAACACGACCACAGCACCGGGGAGCTCACATCAAAGGCCACAGCTGACTGAGCTGAGCAGACAAATTGTTTGAGGTCATGGGTTTGGAAATAATGAAATGCTGGGAGAGTGCAGAGCAGTTACAACAGAGATGTTGTCACATGGCCCCCGGTCTCACTGGCCCTCTTCTTGGTGTGAAGCGTGTGAGGCTTCAGGGCAGCAGTCACCTGTAGCTGAGACAGTTAATAATAAAACCTGTGGTCTTCTTTAGTTATAAGCTGTTAACTTTGCCCTTCATATGAGAGAACCGAAAGGCTCACTTACTGAAATAATATTTTCTGCTGACAAAATAATCTTGCAGCAAGATCCACTTAGTAGTTTAACTTAAATAACTTATATAACTTATATTAGCATTGGATCAGTTACATGTTTATCTGAAAGGTGTCCCATGCGAAAGTGAACCCTTCCTCTCAGCTTTCAGCCTGCAACTCTGTTGTTATGGTTCGCTCTCAGCACCTTCTTTTTTTCGTCTGGGACACATTAGACCACATATCTCTTGTAGTGTAAATGCGAATGCCTCCTGATGTGTCCCAGACAAGGATGTTACAGGAAAATATGTAATCAATGCAGGACACGGTATAAACGGAGGTACGCAGGGATCTGATCATCTGAGATTCATCAGGGAGTTGACAGAGACCAAAACAGAGATTAACAAAAGAGTGAATGTTCTCATTAATTTTAAAGTGGAAAGTACATTTATGCAGTGGGGACTGCCCCAATGTAATGTAGCTTAATGTGGAGAAAAATTTGGATCTGGTACAACCTTTTCTAAAATGCGACATGACATCATCCAGCATGACACTGGTTTGGCCAGTCTGTGGGATAACTGCACATTCCCCATGGGTTACTAAGTTTTTGCTGTTTAGCTCAACATCTTTTTGTACTTGTACAACAATAAAGACATATCTCTCTATAATTACCAATAATGAAACAATTGTCATTGTGTTGACTTTACAAACTTGTAAAATCCTGTCTGTTTTACAAACCATTGAGCTTCGTTGTGCCGTCCGCTTTACACACTGTGTTAATCTTGTAAATGTAACAACACAGCCTGCTGGTATTTTAATATAACTCAAATGTCTGTTTTCATTTTCCTTACATTTGTCATATTGTGCAAAAACAACTCCAAATGACATTTAATGTTCTGTAACTGCAGGATTTGTAAGTAGGCTAACTCGTTACCACTTTAAAAGCTGCTAATATTTCTGTCAGCCCCAGGTGGTCATAAATCGATAGTAGGTTTGATGATTCAGGTTCTTAACATCTACATCATCTTAACATGACAAACCTGGCTAAAATAAATCGGTGAGTAAAGAAAAGATGTAAATGAAAGAGCTCTTCACACAGCCTGTGATTAACTTGAAATAAAAGTTGAAACAAACCTACAAACAAAACCTACTCACAGATAAAAAAAAAAGCTTTTGTAAGGAACATTGCAGCATGAAGCTGGAAAAAGCTGCGGCCTCTGGTCTGTCTGCGTGTAGACTGCTACTGTTTCACTCTGTTTTTGTATTTTACAGGCCACAAGTGTAGGTTTTCACTGTGATGTACAATGGGACATTTAAATGATGCAGTATTTCATCAACATGACAGTCAAAATGTAAGCACTCTCGGTTACTGTATCTGCGTTGAGCTACAGCGTTAAGCTCCGAAAATCTTTCCTACAGAGATTTTTCCATCACTTGACAGAAAGTAAAGATTTAAATCATTTGGCTGTTAAAAATCTACAGAGAGAAATGATACTCAGCTGAATTTCCGATATATTTCGAAACTTTCTTATGTATCACCTTCAACCAGTAAATGTGACTTGTTTGCTGTATAGCTGCAGGGTATGACTCTGACCAAAACGAGAGGTTGGGCACGATGACAAAACCTCCTTTGTGCAGCGACTCCTCTGAGACAGAAAGCAAAGACAATGACGGTTTTCATGGATGAGCCTAGTTACTCTAGATCGCACTGAGGGCCTTTCACAGATCAGATCCAGTGTGCTGTTCCCATCCTGCTCTGCCGCAATGGAAAAGCCTGCTGCTCTGAAGTGCTGTGAGACTACGTTTCTCTCTGCTGACTCAGTGAGTTTTCCAGAGACGGTTTAAAGAAAAGCACTGAGAGCAGCATATCTCACTGCACAATATGAAATTAAACTGGGATGATAGAGTGGTTTCCTCTGGGGTCTAATAAATAAAGTACAAATACACAGATTGGATCGTGACAACGGTAAGAAAATATCCATAGGGTCATTCTTCCTCTTAGCAGACTGACCACCTCCGTCGCCCACTCCTTTAACAGGCAAAACCGTGCACATTAGAGTGTAAGTGGCAGACAGTTACATGGTTTTAGGCTTTGAGTTTTTCTTATGGATCAGCCTCTAATTGGGCTCATGGCATGGCCCAGGCTCTGATCAGAATGGGTGGGCAGTCATCTTACTGGGCTGTGACAGAGGGACCCCACATCCCTCCGCATTGTTCTGCAGTGCTGGAGCAGATATAATCTTCAGTGAATTTTAATCCCTGCAAAACAATGCAGTGTTCCTTGGGAAATGTCCATAGGGTATATAAAAGAAAACAACAACACACAATTGAATGGAGCAGACTAAAATGCAACCAGGAATGGGCTGGACCTGCAACCTTTTGTAGTGTGTTGGAAAACTGTGTGAGGAGGTTTACATTCTGGTGTGTCTACAGCCATGATAGCAAGTCTGTGAGGTTGCTATGAGGCACAGTTGTGGTTTGAATTGTTTGCTGTCAGCTGCATGGCAGCATGCTCACAATGTCAATGACAGACTGATATTAAGTTGGTATAACGTTCCCCATGTTGACCATTTAAATGATGGTGCAACATGAAAGAGCAATAGATCAAAGTTAGTAACACTTCATCTTTTGTGGACCATGAACGCCTGTACTGAACTTCAGGGTAATCCATCCAGGAGCTGTTGAGACATTTCACTGTGAACCAAATATGTGAACCTGCTGGTACTGGCAGAGGAAGTAGCAGGATCATAAAACTCATTAGAATCGATCATCTGGGAACCATTAATGTGTGTACAAGATTTTGTGTCTATATACGTTTTGTAGATGTGGAAACATTTTATTGTGAAAACTTCATTCTACATGAAACTTTCAAATTTTAATTTTATAGCAACACATGCAGTTGTTGTCACTCTGAATCACAGATACCAATCTCATGGTGGTACGATGGGAAAAGTAAGTGAATCACCAAAGGCATAAAGGTTCATCCTCTGGGGATCATGAATACTCCACAAAATCTCATGGCAGTCCATCAGTTATGTAGTTGTTCAGATATTTTAGATATTTCAGCCTGGACCAAAGTGATGGACTGACACTGTCGTCCCTGGTGCCGTGACTTAAGAATTCCACCATCCATCACTTACAGGGACTTCTGTCTGTCTACACGTCTGCTCGTCTCTGTTATATTTAGTGTTGAAGCTATGTCTCCTTCACCTGCCTGCGTCTGTCAGCCTGCGACTTCTACAAGGCCAAAGAAGCGGCATCTAATCCAACTGACCAGATGCACCCTGCTCCCCCTGCATGTTTCCTGCGAAACAGTTGGACCTGGAGGTGTGGATTCAGTCTGACAGCCGGACCAGCCGGCCGCTCTCCGCTCTGCTGCCACCGACTGTGTGTATTTGGGCATGTGACGTCGCTCGTCATGTGACTGCTGCCTGCCTCGGTGTCAGAGCTCAGCAGCCAGCAGACCACCAGCAGAGGCTGTTGTTGTTAGTTCCAAGTCTCTGGAGCAGATGAGTGGTCATAAAACTTCATCTCACATTTATTCCCCACAAGTTCATCTCATTATGAATCAGTCAGCTGGTTTGTGTTTTATAATGTTTTATCACATGTTTAGCTCTGGTTATTTGCTGCCTGTATTTTTCAGCCTTCCTGAAGTCTTTTATCTAACACGGAGACCTCTCCTGACTTGGACAGATGAGCCTGTCACACTCAGCTGTTCAGCTGGATGATGTATCACCAGGGCCCGGGCTTACAGTCAGAACATGTGCTTTTTTGTTACAACATCAGCACAGCTTTAAAATATCTGATTTATATCTCTCACTTACTACAGAGGCAGATAGAGCATCCGCATAAAGCAGATAGAAGTCTGCACTGTTGCTCTGGTATCGTTGTTCTGATTAATCTTATTGTTATTTTAGTCCCATTTATGTTTGATATCTTAATTGTGTCTCCCTCTGCTTCTTGGGTTTTAACCAAAACACATTTTCCTCATAGACTTTTCTTACACCTTTTGTACATCTTGTTTGTTTTTCTCCTTCTTAAAGTTTATTGCTGTGTACTTCCATTTCAGGATTTTGACAATTTGCCCCAGGTATAAGATATTTCATTGCTTATTTACTATTTTCAATTGTGTGAAATAAATATGTAAATGTAAATTATACATAATAAATACTGTATGTATTTTGGACCTGACTAAAAAAAACTGTAAACAATGTTACTAGAAGCTTCAAGTGGCCATATTAGTATGTATATTTATTTAGGCCTATTGGTAATTTGCATTTTAAACATTTTGACCTGACAATATTGTTTTTAGAAAACAATTTTGTGTTTTGGGTCCAGTGTGCAGTCTCTCTTTTTTTATTGTTAAAATCAGGAGGTCACACAACCAAAACAAAACTGAAATTAACTATTGCTAGATCCGAGAGTGTGTAATGGTCTGAAAATCAACAAATACTCATTATCTTAAAAAAATCAGCACAGCAGGAAGGAAATGTTTTCTTTCCTTTCTTTGTCCTGGACTTGTTTTCTTCTTTTTAGAGGATTTTCCAGATTGACTTCTTTACTTCCTAATCATGTGAGATCTGCTTTAAACTGAGGCACTTTTGACTTAATCAAAAGCAACCTTGATCATATACAGAGGCAGGGATAACAAAAGCAAATAGAAACAAAAGGAGGAGAAGAACTCCATTGTTCCACCACAACACAGGCGTGTGTTGCAGGAGAGGAAAAAACGCGGTGAAGCACAACTCATGTCAAATCGAATAAATTACTTTTAACAGGGAGGGTTGGGGGGGCTGCAGGAGGCCCATTTAGGAGCTTTTAAAGTTGAACAGCGTGAAGTCTTAATTACTGAGACTTAACACTGGCCAGCACCGTGCTCACGCTGCGACGGTCAGGAGTTGGAGGCTGCCGCAGAGGAAGGAGAGAAGACCAAAAACTAAAGACAAAACAGAATATTTCCACTGTCTTGACCAGCAGGAGGGAAAATAAAGGTTGATTAAATTTCATTTCACTTCTGGATCGTTAGTTAAAAGCAGCTACAGTCTCAACCTGTTCTCCAGTTGGTGTTGGGATGAGAAGGATTTCCAACAAATGAAACTTTTTTCCAAGTTTTAATCCTTCCTGTCAGATTGAACCTTCATGCACACTCGGGTTTATTGGCCGTAATGATTCTAGGTTGCCCCCCACTGACAAATCACATGTTTATCTTTGCTGTTCAGATGAAGGTGATGGTGTGAATGAGAATAAGGCTATACATGCTGACCTTTGACCTTTACTTCTTCTATCATGTTTAGGTTCCCCTGAAGTGGAACCAGTTTGATTTTATGTAATATTATTAAAAGTTTAGTTTACTAAGAGTCAATTTATTTATATGCAGATGATACACCTATGTCTACCTATGTAGCTCAACAGATATTTTTATATCTCAAGCTCCTTTCCTTTTCACAGATTAATCAAAGATGTCTCTTTTAATATTAATTAACTATCTGGGGTCATTTGTACTGTTACTGATGCCACATGTGGTGTAAAAACATTTTTTTGTACTGTAAGGTACAAGCAGGTTTTTTGGTTTGACGTGGTCTTTGAATATGTTCACTGATGTTTTTGACAACAAATGTTCACTGTCCTCACATTTATAGGTCAAAGAAAATATTGTAAAGTAGTTCAAATTAGCTCCATACTGTAAGATTATTCATTTTAATAATATGTGCCACATCACAATATATTAAACTATCCCATAGTTAAAAGTAAAGTAGACTAAAACTCACTTCACCTCCTATAGTGTGACTGTAAAATGCTGCTTATATGTCAATGGATTTGAAATCATTAGTCCACAATGAATCAACAATTTCTTGCTCTGAGTATTCCTTTATATATATGTTTTACTTTTATAATGTAGTATTTGTTCATATAAACTGATCTCAGTGCTTCCTTCACTTGTCACACCTTTAAAAGTTTCTCAGGTTCCATTTTGAGTGTTTTACGTAGGCGTTTACTTCTTTTTGCTGTCATTCTGATCATGTCTTCCTCATAAAATAGATAACATTACAAGAGTAGTGTTGTTAGAATAGCTTCTTTGTAAGTAAACATCTCGCCTGACTTGAACTCCACATCATTCTGCACAGTTAGGGCTCTTTTTGTTCCTAATTAGCTGAATATCCGAACGCCTCCTGCAGAGATATCAGAACAGATGTCACGAGGCATTCTTCTTTTGGCCAGGCTGCATGTTTGTTCTTGTATAAACCTCTCCCGGGGCTGTGTTACCTTGAGAGGTCATGCATTGGCCCTACAGCAGCCATGAGGATCAGGGGTCTGGTAGCCTTGACAATACACTTTGATTTCAGCCAACTAGTAATCCCACGATGTAATAAAACTGTCTGGCCCCTGTGTCGGGCTCCAGGAAGACCAACTGTACTCACAAAAATGTCCCAACCCCCAACCCCCAATATTATTAAGTGCAATGTAAATCTCTACATAAAGATTTTTAGACTTTTCTCTCCCAAAATCTGACATGTCATTAAAAAAAACTATTGCACTGCAGAGAAGTCAATAATTATATACAGGGAGAGAGTCATATGTATTATAATGAGGGATGAGGGCGTGCATCTCAACCAAACCAAGACACCCGCGGGGACAGAGGTCACTGCAGTCTGGTCGGGCTGTGTTTATGTTGGCGAAGGAGTTGCAACTTTGGTCAGAAAGTGTGTCTCTGGGTTTAGACTTTATCTCACAGTTGGTTTTGGTCAACTTCTCAAAACAAACAAGTGGCCTATGCACTATCCTTTACTGTCCCTCACGTTGTTTTTTAAAGATGAAAACCGGCCTGAGTAAATAATAATTAACAGCAAAAAGTCTCAGGAAATTATTACTTATAAATTTCTTTCCCTTAGTGAGTTTCTGAGTGGCAAACAATTTGTTTTCTCATTTTAGAGAAGCCACTGAATATATTCAGTGGCATTATATGACTATTATATTCATATAATATTTGTCGTTCTATTTGTCGTTCCCACCAGAAGACAGCACTATCTACACTAAAATCTCGGCCTGCCTCTCAGACATATCCGCGTGGATGTCTGAGCAACACCTCCAATTGAACTTATCCAAAACTGAGATTCTGTTCTTTCTGGGTGACAGCTGCCCTCAGCAAAATATCTCAATTCCAATTGGCTTGCTACTGCTAACACCTACAAAGTCAGCAAAAAGCCTTGGGGTCTGGATCGATGACAAACTGAGCCTGAATGATCATGTAGCTGCGATCTCACGGTCCTGCAGATTTACCCTTTTCAATATTCAGAAGATTAGACCTTTTAGGTCTATTAGACCTAGACTATTGTAACGCTCTCTTGGCTGGGGCTCCTGCACTCACCATCAAACCCCTCCAGATGGTCCAAAACGCAAATTTAATGCAAATCAGTTTCATACATTTCACAGCCGGAGTCACTGAAACCCAACCCTATGTTAACCTTATCTTCTGTATCACATATTCAGTTGTTTTTTAGCTTAAAATCGGCTTCTCATCCTGACATGAACCACGTCTAATTATAAACGCAGACCATGTCAGGCAGTGCATTCCCTCGACCTAATAATTCATTTGAGAACCTCACTCTTAGCCCTTCTCATGAAAACTGGATAAGTCAAAAAACTGTTCTGTTTGTCTCATACTCAGTGTGTTGAACTGAATTCTCAGACTTTCTATCTGATTTACGTCTTAGTACAGATAAAGTCATTATAAATGGGTAACTGCATTTATTTCACTATTACTATTACTCCATTGGTTTTGCTCAACATGTTAATAACCCACTCACAGTTTTAATCACACCCTCTAACTTATTCTGATATATGGTGTTTAAATTCATTACTTAGAAGTTTTACCCCAAAAACCTTCTGTTGTCTGTCTATTTTTATTAACATTTGAATTTACTACAATGGAATTTACACTGCAGCAAAACAGTTTCATCTTTTACTTCATATTATCTTCATCTCATTATTATCTTGTAGATAATGCCAAGGTTTCTTTTCAGCACCAGCCCAGCTGACAAAGAGTCATACCTCGGAAACTGCAGCTAGAGTTCTTCTGACTGGAATTAGTAAGAGAGAGATCATATTTCTCCTACATTAGCTTCTCTCCAATGGCTCCCTTTAAAATCTAGAATAGAGTTTAAAATCCTCCTCCTCACATATAAAGCACTTAATGATCATCATAGCTTAAAGACCCATTTTATCCCAGCAGAGTACTCCACTTTTGTCTGCTGCTTGTTGTTGTTCTCTTATTTCCTGTAGTTCTTTTCTCTCTCCTTTGTCCACTCAGCCCAACCCGTGGAGGCAGATGACCACCCACCCAACAGGTTTCTTCTGTTAAAAAGAGTTTTTCCTTTCCACTGTCGCCTAGTGCTTGCTCAAGTAGGATTGTTAGGTTTTCTACATAGTTCTACATATAGTTATATTCTGTAAGGTCTTAAACCTTACACTGTTAAGTGCCTTGAGATGCCTTTGTTGTGCTATGTAAAGAAACAAAATTTTATTTATTTGAATTCCATGTAAGAGTAGCTGTAGTTATGTCTAATGCTCATCCACTGAAACGCTTGTGCCTTGTTTGATAGATAACTTTGCCTCTCTTCCCATGAAACTGAGTGAAAAAGACCTTTTTTACAAAAAAATTTTCTTAATAAAATGTATTGGTGATGAAAGGTTTACTCACTTGCAAAAAATATTTTATTTATCTTTCAATGATAAAAAAAATATGAATTAATCCAGGGCTACAATATTAAAATAGACTTATTACTTACTTATACTTTAACTATTAAGTACAAACATATTGTATATGGCAAAACATATTGTTAATCATCATGTTTCATCCATTATAGGAATCTGTTAGCTTCTGGCCATTGAGTCCAGAAAGTTGGGATGGTTTTTTTTTTAAGGTTTTCCAGGCTTTTAAAATGTGGTTACGAGGATGTTGTACTGGTCCTTGACAGATGCCTCTCACACCGACTGGGCATCACCAGCAGCATAATCACTTAACATTAAGAGGTGCTGAGTCAGTATAGGTAAGATGAAGGTCAGGCTGTGTGTTACTGGCGGAGGCAGACACAGCGGTCACTCAGGGACAATGAAGATATCTATTGATATAGTATAGATATTGATAGTTTCTCCAGTTAGAAGCAAAAACTGTGGGAACTCCTCTTTAGTTTCTGTTGTCATTGTGATGAAACTTGTGTTAACACGGGAAGCCCGACAGTAGAGTGTGCTGCAGGAATGCAGTGGCTGATGAACGATCATTGCATACACAAGAGGCGCCACAGGGATTTCTGATGGCCCCCATCCTCCCTGTGTGTGGTTTATGACTGCATATTCGAGCAGGTTATTATGCTGCAACTCACCTCAGGAGCTCACTTTGTTATCATAGACAAGTGATTTCATATGTTCACACTGCACGCCTGGTTGATTTAGGGTTAATTTGATGTAATCTGATCAGTGACACCAACAATTTGAAAAGTGCATCCATCAAAGTGACACTGTCCTTCAGGATGTCTTGTACAGAATCTCTGGACAGTGGTGGAAGAACAGCCCACATTTTTTGCTTAAGTAAAAATGCTAATACAACAATGAATGCATTTTTACCTCATTAAAAGTAAAAATCAGGCATTCAAAAAGTGTTATATGTTTGGTATCTGTATTTTAGAAATATTTGTTTACTTAGTTTGTGTGTTAAACCACAACTAAAACTCTTATCAGTTATCATTTCTACCTATAGATGGCAGCCATGAGGTTTGTTGAACTGCAATTCAAAACTCTGTCCTCTACATATAGTACTTTTTGTCTTTTACATTTACAACCTAAAACTCTACAGAGCAACGTGTAATAGATTCACATCAACTATAAAACCAGTCAGAATAAAGACTTCACATCACCTAATGGAGAAGGAAAACATCACCATGTCCATCACAGTAGTGTGAAAGTCTGTGCTGCCTCTCTCCTCCCCTGAACAGCCATAAGATATATGAAAGTATCAGAGCTAAGAAGGAATATTTAGGCATGATCCAGGTCTATAAAATCGTATTGATTCTTTGCTCGCCTTCCTGCACAGTCCCTGCCTGGCCGGTGCCAGAGTAATTTGTCCCCCAGGTCTTAGGTTGCATGTGAATTTTCTGTTGTGTCAGCTGAGTTTGGTGCAGTACATGCTTGAGAGGAGGTGAATTCTCATTATCCCACACTGCTTTAATTAAGAGCTTTCTGTCATCTAAAGCAACATCTTTAACTCATTTATTACCTCCTGCAGTAGGCATCTGCAAACAGCAATAGGCAATATTTCATCTTCCACAGTAGAGTGTGTGTAACTTTGTCACGAACACATCTGCAACACATGAATTTCACATAAAATAAAAATTTTACTTAGTATATGACAGTATACAAACATAAAAAAACAGACGCTGTTAGAAAAAAAACTCTGTCAGATTAAAGATAATAAGCATTGTTGCTGTATCACCCTCCCTAAAATGTAACTTTCAGCCGCTTGTACATGTTTTCCCTATACTTTAATTATGAATGTTTGAAATCTGCCTTAAGCAATAAGGTTACTCAACAACAAAGTAATGTAATTTGCAATGGCAGCCAACATGCTTGAAGTAATTTCTGCTGATGTAGTAATAATTGATTTTTTGGCCAGTTGGGGGCAGCAGAACAAGCTGAAAATTCAATACAACATATTATGATGTGGCCAAAGTGTTAGCAAAGAGTTGCTTATTTACACATCCAGTGAAACATTAGCATTAACGTGGGGTTATACTTCTGGTCACATGGCCAATAGTGCAGTATTCATGTTGATTTTAGCTCTGTTTTCGACTCTGGTTCTTTAAATGCTCAATACGTTTTAACTGCTAACTGTACTAATGCTGTACAGTACAGTCCAAGTTTCTAATTAAAATATAGTTCTTGCTAATCAACATACTTAAACACCCTCCATCCGTATGAATCTGAAGCTGTTGAGCTTCACAATGAAAGGTCTTGATTTTGATGTCCACGTTGTTGCAAAACCCTACGAATCAGCTTTGGCATCAACACGGCCACTACTGGAAGTGGTTACTGAGGTGTGGCCTCTTGGTTCTGCAGCAACAACACTTGTGGTGGTGGTTTTTGTAACACAGCAAAACAAGTGCAGCGGAATCAAGTGTAGCTCTTCTAATTCGATGTTTAACGTGGCAGAAAAATGACCACAAACGACATGTACAACGGGATTTGTTATAGGTCTGTTTTGATTTAAATGCCATTATTTCCTTAGATGGACCTCAGAAACTCATCTCCTCCCCTGAGGGGAGTTGCACTGGTTGCATTAACACATACTCACAGTCTGCAGGTTGAGGAGTCCTGTGGCAGGGGAAGCCAGGACGGCTGCCAGGTCTGGAGGGGTGCATAGGCCCAGCCATGCTCAGCATGTCCCAAACAACCGGTGCACGAACCAGAACCATCTGCTGTCCATTTCACTTACATTCCCACTTGATGCTCTGCCAGCAGCTTGCTTTTTCACCCCTGGGATGAGACTAATCCTCCAGTCCACACATGAGCCACCAAAGCTTTGGGTTCAGCTGGCAGGACACCATAGTTACTCTTCTGATTTATGCCTGAGAAAACAAAGGACTATACTTCTCTGAAACACATTTCAAAACAGTATCATTTATCACAAACCCTCTTCTGAACTCAACCCACTTTACTTACTGTAATGAGCACATTGGCTTCTCCACTCTTCTTGAGTGTGTTTGAGTAATTTCCATCAACTAAGTAACTGTTGAGCACTCAGCAGCCCGGCCTCAACTGTTCTGTTGAAGTACATAAATGGCTCATGACCTGAACATCAGATGCATCATCTTCATGACTGCTCCATCACTGTTTGAGTAATTTCCACCAACTAAATAACCATTAAGCACTCAGCATCCCAGCCGTAAAGCACACTGGGGCATCAAGGAAGAAGAAGAGAAAAGAACAGCACAGCTGAAAATATGGACATTTATTCCATTTTTCCTTCACACAACTTGCTTGTAGCTGCACAAAAGCATCATAAGCATCACAAGAACTGGATGATTGAATCTGTGTAATGACCTTTTAGACATTACTTGACAGTTGTAACACATTGCAAGAATCTGTATTTCAGTATGAGTCACCTTACTCTGTGAACACACAACAAAGTGCTTATAGAAAACGGTGATTGATCAAGTGTGCTGAGAGAAATTTCAAGTTTCCATTTTTCTCTTTGGAGTAATGTCATACTGTGGAGTGACGGATTTCACAAGCATAATGTGACTTTAGAAGGGTGTCAGACAACAAGTCGTGAACATTTACTATTATGATTTATTATGACTGTACACGGGTGTTTAAGGTATTACATGATATTAAAAAGCATTTTAGATGTTGGTTGAACTTTTTTGAGTCAGATACAATGTTTAAAACCTAATAGTCTTATGAAGGAGTTGAAATATTGGCTCCTAATCTACATTTAAGGAGTTTATTGTTTCATGGTGACAAGTGCAGAGCTGCTTTTCTGTGGTCAGCACCTCCTCCTCACTGGTGTTCGCTTCACTGCACTTGTTTGTCTGCAGGAAGTATTATCAGTCGATCAAACCTGTACACCACCTTTCACATGTTTAGGCGACAAACTAAGATGACTAATAATGTAGAAGATGATAAATGAAAACATTGAAACAGTTATGAATTCATACACTGTTGTCTAGTTACTTATCAGATTAAGGTTTTTCCTCATAGGCTAATAAAATATTATTTATAAACCAACAGTATGCAAAGTGCATCACTTATCACAGTGCAATAATATAACTTATACAAAAATACTGCACTCTAAAAGAGGTGGCTTTAGATACTTCATTTACTTCTGTGCTTCTACTTAAAGATGCAGTACATAACTATCCCTGCCCTACCCACTGCTGATTACCTGGATCAGGTGTATTCAGCTAACCAGAAGCTGGAAGACACTATTTTAGATGAGGATGGATGAGGAAGTATCTTCCACTTTCAGATTGTCTGAGAACACCTGATCAAAGTACACAGCAGTGTAGAGCAGGGGTAGTTGGAAAACAAGCAGAGCAATGGCCCCCTGATCTAGAGTCTTGGGCTAATGCTAGCTCAAGTTGCATATTGTAGCTTTAAGTATAATTTTACTTGTCTCGTCTGCCACTGCATGCAACTTTCTAAGAAAAAAAAATATAAATAAAATACTGTAAAAATATAGTTTTACAGTTTGACACTGTAAAAAAATATAAATAAAAAACTGTAAAAATATAGATTTACAGTTTGACATAAAAAGTAAATCCCTTCTTCAAAGATACATCAGAAGATCAATATCACCCGGTTGTCTTTCCAGTAAATATGACACTGACTGCCAGCATGTAGTTACTTTAGGTTAAAGATGACTTACTAAGTCTGCGTAGCTGCAGACTGGTCTGAGTGCCTGTGCAGCAGAAAGCACCCATAATGCTCGTGTGAGCATTGAAACTGGACCACGGAGCAACGGAAGGAGGTGTCCTGGTTTGATTAATCAAAGCACATTATCTTTAACATTATGTGGACAGCCAGGTGTGTCATTTACAGGGGCAGAGATGGCACCTGGATGCACTGTGGGAGCTCAATCCACTGAGGCGCCCCCTCACAAATTATGGGACTTAAAGAATATGCTGGGACACAACAGGACACTTGTGCAGTCCATTCCTCGACTAATCAGAGATGGTTTGTGGTGGTAGAGGGAGACCTACACAATGTTAGGCAGGTGGTATTAATGTTGTGGCTGATTGGTGAATCTCCTTATCTGTTGTTTATTCTCCTGTTTTTCTTTCATGTGTCTAATTGTATTTGATTTAAGATCTTGCCTCTCAGTACGTATTTTATCTTGTGTCTTTTTAAGCCAGAGTGGCTAAAAATAGAGTTTTAACCTACCCAATATTCCAACGCACACACAAATGTGAGTGGTACTAGAATGTGCTTCAAAATGTATCGTACGGCACAGAGAAGGCCCCGATATTTCTTTTTTCAACTTGTCTTTGTACACAAATGCCAGCAGAGTCACAGGCCAATGCTGGTATGTGTCTCAGATTGATAGTGGCATATCAATCAAGTTTTGCGTCAGTCTGGAATCTGTTCAAACGACTGTGTGTGTGTGTGTGTGTGGGAGGGCTGGAGGGTTTAGTGATAATTCAGCCGTAAATGAATAACAGCGGGAAGAGATGGAGCAGATGATCAGTGACTTTCCTCCTCTCATGTACGTGATGATACGGTTCCACAGAGTTAAGTAGGTTACCACACATCCCTTCACAGGAAGGTTTACTTGTGCTTTGCTGCAGACACATTATTACTGGCCGATCACCAACTATTTTGTTTTCCAGCTGAATTTCCACGTGTGTCCAGAATGGATGCCAGTTGTACATCTGTGAAATCTATAAATACTTTGTGTGTGAAATGTTAACAATTCATTGTCAGTAAAATACATTAGCTTGCAGACAGTAGGGTACACCCGGAAAAGCCTGAAATATTCCAGACTCCACTCCACCTCCGTCTACCTTCAGGGAATAACCACTTCAGGTAATTTAATTAGCAGAAAAAAATACCTCCAGATTGTCCATGCTCATGTGATTACACCAGGATATAAGAGATAGACTCAACACCATGTCAAGTGTTTGCCCTCACAATCAAATGTTGCATGTAATTTTGGTAATTGACTGAACTGTGTTTTACCTTCCGGAGATATGATCATCCACAGTTAGAGTCGAACCAGAGAGCAAGAGTGAAAAACAATACAAGCTTTAATCTTGCTCAGATCATGCCGACAAAACCTCTCTCATTCATCTGCGTGGTTCAGAAGCTGATTTCTATGATTTGTAAAGAGATTCTAAATGTATTCTTGTAAATCAATATCCTAATTTGCTTTTCCTTCATCCGTCTCAAAAATAACTGGAGAAGCTTAACAGGAAACCAAGATACGATGCACTTTGATGCACATTTTTTAAAACCCTTTGAAGGACTTTCAAATGGAAATTAAGGTAAAATGTGCAGGAAATAAATAACTTTAGGGGATTAAACATCTGAATTTCATCCTGAACATATGAAAGGTAGGCACTGAATAGAGCTCGTGCTCTTTTGAGCTTTCATTGATAGTTCTGATGTCTAAACTCTTAATTAAAGGTATATTTAAGGGACCTGACCTTTAAGGATGCAAACAAAGGTTTTATATGAATTAAAGTTGTTGTGTGGATGAAGCAGGCAACAAACATCGAGGCTTCTGAATGTCGCCTGTTGGCCATCTGGAAGCTTGACTGGGGTGTGTGTGTGTGTGAAGTAGAGAGAGAAACATCTATTTTCTTTGTTGTAAACCCCACTTTCACAGGCTATGACATTTCTCACTACAGCTGTCAGTTTCACACCAGCAAATTCAAAAAGCCGTTACAAACCACATGCCATCAAAATGTGTTGGCAGCAATTTTTCCTTTTCTCGGGTCATTTCATTCACTGTCATCCTCCTGTGGTCTGGATGAGTCAACACTTAAGTTGATCAGTTTTAAACAGGAAATAAAAGATGGAAACCTCACAGAAGCTTTCCTGAAATACAGTGCGATGCTGAGGCACTGCAAAACAGCTTTGTCACATTTTGTTTCTGTTTGCAGTCATCCATGCAGGGCGAGTTTTACAAAAAGAAAACACTAAACAAGTTGCTTCAGAGTGCGTTATATTAGTAAACCCCATTAGGCTATAAAACAGTATCCTAAAATAAGTGATTTCACAAACTGCAGGGTATAATCAGAGGTAACATGTCTCACAGACAGGCAATGTCTGTGGGCCTCAGCAGGGATGAGATGTATGAATGATGCATGACTTTACCACTTCCCAAGGCATATTGCTATATGAGGTGACTGAGTAACTGAGCAGACACATCCTGCATGACCACTCTGACTCGAAGAAAACAGACTTTGGACAACTGAGAACGAACGACTACAGTAGAAAAGACATGCAAATGTGCAGAAAAACACAGACGAATAGTTGTTTTTTCAAATAGCAAAAGAAGAAGTGGTTTTACACACAGGTATAGTGTGTGTGTGTGTGTGTGTGTGTGTGTGTGTGTGTGTGTGTGTGAGCGTGTACCCATAGAGTATGTGGGTGGATGAGTGGCAGCAAACAGGCACTCACAAAAACACATGCACAAACGTCAGTGTCAGCTGTAGAGGGTGTGTACCTCTAACCATAAACCACAGAACACACACACACATGCACACACATTTTAAATACACTTAGGACTTATATACAATCAGATCATCCGACCCTATTTCACTCAATGACACCATCATGGGATGCTCACTGCTGTTGATTTTGGGTCTTGTCCTAAATGTTGCTCACTACTTGGAAATTCTGGGTAAGTCTGCAGGGTTACGACCCATCTGTGACTGTCAGCTGTTTATGAACTTCTTTTACTGGCCATTGAGGTCCTACATAACCTGCAGCATTTACACTGAACAGTGCTGCTGTGGTTTTCCTAAGTGATTAGTCCAATTATAAATGCATAAGGCCATAAAGCCACATGCTGGATGTAACTCAGATGTACTAAATAATCACTGTTTCTCAATTGTAATACTGCTCGTATGATAGTACTGCTTCTGTGACCCATTATTAATTATTATTGGTGCTACCTAAAACCACAGTAGTTTCTTTTTTCTATTCTATCTGCTTCATGAAAAGTGGGAACTGAAATAGCCTTGATCTTAGCGTCTGGATGGCTCTTTATCCATTTCTCTTGGGTATATTTTGAAAGCAATTTTTCATTTTGCTATCATTGTCTCTGCAACAGTTTTTTTCCAGTGTCCTTGACGTTTCTTTGTACCACTGTGACTTTGTGTTCCACTAGCTAGTGTGTTCACAATCCAAGAAACAAGTCAGAAAGCCCACTGTGTAAAGTGTGCTAGTCCGAACATTTATGTATTTGCAAAACAGTAATTAATTGTCTTTAGTTTACTGTTGTTTACTGTGTTAGTAATATTCTTGTTAGTATTAACCACAAGTATTTCCAAATGTTCCTTTTGCGTAAGGAAGCATGTTCATGAGATTAAGGAAAAGTGAAGTGAGTAAAAAGCAAGAGAAACATAAAGGATGAAGGATTGTCAGAGAGGAAACAGGGAAGTAGGAGATAAGTAGGAGGTACCAAATCGTCATAAGTTTTCTGCAAACGTCATCGTTTTTTAAGCTTTTACTGATCACAAGACTTTCAAATATACCTTTTCTACTTTAAAAAAGGAAGTGTGTGCATGAGAGGCAGGTAAATGAGGTGACTAAGAACAAGAGACAGAATTGTTGAGAGGGTTCAGTCTTTGTTTTTTTTTGCAGTGTCACTGAAACTTCTAGTTTGAGATGAAAGTTTAAACGTGTGAAAAAGCTTTGTTTTTTGAAGTTGAAACTCCTGTTTGTTTACCACAACCCTACTCTGCAAAGGAAGACTTGCTACAATGTGTGCCACTGGTGAATTGTTCCTGTTTGGTGAGAAAAAGAAGCCCCCAGGGCTCAGGAAATATGATGCAGTGCATGAATGCATGATTTTTTTTCTCAGTTATTACCCTCTTTGTATCCTTAAGGTGTGCCTTTTCCATGCTTGGCTGACATTTATTTTGGCAATGAGCTGCAAGGGTAAATGAATTATGAACCCACTAGGCATAATTGAACTGATACAGCATATTCATTTCTCTCTCACTCTGTCCTCTTGGAGGTTCTCCACATTGTTTCCATTGCTGTGATGTATAATGAAACAAATAGCATTTCAGCTTAAACAGTGTATGTTGCAAGCGGTTTAGTTTACACTGCGGCAGCTGGCTGTGTGTACAATGGTTTTCAATGAAGCACTGCAGCAACAACCTATCATCATTTTCCTCATCATGTATCTAAAACTGAATAGAAGTTCTTGGCTTCAGAGCAAAATGTGTCCTCAAGTGCACTTTGATAGAGTCAGCAGAGGAAGCAGAGAGAAGGGACTTGGTATGCACTGGAGTCTGCACACTGTCCTTCCTGCAAGTGTTAAAACCTGCCAGCTTCTATTAAATGTCCTTTCCTCTGAACCCCTGCTAATTGTGGCTGATTTCTCAATAGTGTGGAAGGACGTGGTCGTCAGTGTCTGGATATAGATCAGGGCGTAACTTTTCATCTCATTAACATAATGGAGTCCTCTATTAACTACAGACAGAGAAGACAAAAGTCTCATTGTGTACCACAAAGTCCAATTCCTATTGCAAAACTCAGATTTTCATGTATTGCTGTTGACAAGGGATGGTCCCCCACTTTGGGCCACACTAAGGCTTCTTTCACATTACAGACCTTCATGTGGATGGTTTACATTCATGTTTGTAAGTGATATGTATCCAACTGACATGCATGCATAGACTTAGCTAAAATGTGACCCATGTGTGCACAATAACAATGTCATATGTGCAACAGTCAAAATCACTTTATTCTATATATACTGTATATTGGCTTGAATAGAAGCTTCTTCATATCCAACAAATCTGATACTTCTTCATCTCTCCAGTCACCCTTGCCTTTGTTGTTGCTCTCCTTTGTGTTTACTCTTGTAAATGCCAACAGTGAGTGATGATGGCAGGCAAAAAAACACACACAAATTCCAATCTGACTGTTCTAACAGCATCCACATCGTCAGAGATCACGGGACAACATATGACAGTGGCGCAAATCTGGTATGAAGAAGTTTGATTTGGTTTGTTCACACCTCTGTGAAAAAAAGAGTCTCTTGGGGGCAGAAATCAGATTTGGGCCACTTGTGCATTTTAGCAGTGTCACTGCGAATGTGTTAACATGCTGACATAAGCATTTAGATCAAAGCACTGAGAGCTTCTTATATTGATTAGTCATTTACATGTTTTAATCATGAAACAATGACTAGGAACCTCTTATCCAGTGACCCAGTTAGTTTGCCTCATCATCACAGCTTCACTTAACCAGTGACTGACAATAGGATGTTCAGAATTGCCTTTCATAGGCACAAGAACGGACATCTGTCAGCCTGCTGTCTGCTCTGGCATGTACAGGAATAATCAAATTTTCTCCCCTGAGACAGTTCTGCTTTGCTTGTGTTTTCAGTTTTAAAACTGTTTAGGTGAACTTTTGACCTGTCATTGTTACTGTGTTATTCTATGTCTCAGGTCAGAGTGAGGACATGATTATTGAGACCACAAAAGACATCACAGCAGTTCTGGGAGAAGATGTGTACCTGAGCTGTAGATATCTGGGTGATACTAAGATCAAGAAGGCTGTGTGGAAACGCCAAATTACGAAAACTAAATCAAGGGGAGTGACAGGAATTTCAACAGAAAAGTCATTTGGAAGCTCAGACTTCTCAGAGCCAGACTCTCTCACCAACCTCACAGTTAAAATGAGTGTGTCCAGAGTGGATTTAGAGGGAGAATACATCTGTGAGTTTGAAACAGAGGAAGAGGAAACTTTCTCTGAGAGTACATATGTCACCATCATAGGTAAGCTAAGCCAACAGTATTATTGTTTTCTTTTATTCATCACTATGTGAAGCAATTGGCCTCGAGATGAAATAAATCAAGATTTTAAAGGTGATAACCTCTGCACCACCAGTCTGATTTTAATTAAACCCACAGAGATTGTGCAACAAGCCAAAATCAGTCACAGAATTTGTTAATTGATCCACAGTTCGGCCTGATGTACAGATTCTGGTGAATGCAGAGATCATAAACAGCACTCACTACCAGTCGGTGTCATGCTCTGCCATCGGTGGCAGGCCCACCGCTCAGATCAACTGGTTGGTCAGTGGCCTTCCTGCCTCAAATTACCCCTTCACTGTAAATGTGGGAAACACTGTTCACTCAAACGGCACCTCCACCCTGAGCAGCATCCTCCGTTTCCCCACCCACCTGCAGGATGAGGACAGCGTGACCTGTGAGGTGCAACACCCAAGCCTCTCAAACCCCAAATACACCACAGCGAGGGTGGAAACCTACGGTACGCTCACAGTTCAAGCCATGTGTGTCAGTGCTGCTGTGTTTTTACATCTGTGTTGCAAGGATGTGCCATATTGCACTGTATCCACTTACACTTTCGTAATCAGGCGTCATGACTCAGCAGGAACTCAAAGGGAACAATAACTTTCCCCTGCCGATTTTTCGCACTGGCCATTGCTTTTCACTCTGCTCCACATACACAGTGACAGACCATAAATCACATTGTACAGTGCAACACATTCATGTGGGGGTGTGCTCTTCCACTTTGTGTGTGTGTGTGTGTGTGTGTGTAGTGGACTATGTGGAACAACATAATGCAGTAACAGCCTGGTAACTAATTAATAACAATATTATAACGCAATGGTAATTGACTGCAGTAGATGGAACTAATTTAAATTATGTTACATATTTCTGGGTAGTTTGTGACTCCACTCCTCCATTTTATTTACTCAAGTACTGTAGTTGAGTGAATATATTTACACACAGCTGAAGGAATCTGGCCTGCAGTCCACTCAGACAGTAGGTTAGTATTTACTGGAATGACCTCAGTGAAACTGACATAGTCCAGTTTTGCCTGTAAATGAGTTGGTACCAGCTCACTTGGTACTTACCCCTGCTGCCGTTAGAGAGAGCATATTTGTTGCACACTAGCAATGAAATTCTGCTTGTAAATGCACCTCGAAATAAAACATGACACATGCAAAACGTACACCCCAGACTGAAAATAAACAGCTGGTAAAACATACACAAAAACATGGTTTTGTTGTTACCTCAGTAGGTCAGAAACTGACCCAGTAACATAATAAGTTCAAACCCATTACGTAGGATGTGGTTCCCATTTCACATGTACTGCCGCCAGCACAAGCCTGCAGTTTAATACAAATGTTTAGCAGTTTTTTTCCTTTTTATGCTCAATGGTTAATGACTTTATTAGTTTATTTGTTTGGTTTCCATTTGTGTTTTGTTCATACAACAGACTTTATTGTTATGGAACCATTAGCATCAGCCCAGTCGGCCAGCTCATTTGTCCATGACCCATTCACACTGCACTGAACTACTGCAGCTTAGGTAATTTTATGACAGCAGTGGTTCAATCCACACATAACTTAGGTGTTAACAGATTGATTTTTTAAAGCCGAAGCATTTTAACTCACTTTAATTGTGCATACCCTTCCCTAACCCTCAAGCTATTATATATTAGTTCCCTTCTCTTACTCATTAGGGATGGCTGGCTATTGCATGAGACCACAACTTCCATGTATTTGATAATAGACTCTGATCTCTTCTGATTCCTGCATTAAATCCTGTGGTTGTATCAGCTTCGGTTGGACAGCAGCTGGGCCAGACATCTGCTCTCAGCTGCAGCCCAGCCAACAGATGGGACAGGTGATAAGCCCAAGTCAGCACTCTCCAAAACCCAAGCAGAAGCACCTCATGGCCTGTGTTTAGCTAACATTCAGCTCATCCGGCCCCGGCTTCCTATTTAACAAAAACACCCTGAGCCTCCACTTGCAATCTGACTTTTTAATTTGCTGGAAAAAACATTAGACCTTGTGAGAGAATAACTCTTCTCACCTTTCTTCCTGATCTGCAGCGAGGCCAAATGTGACCATTAAAGCAGAGATGGTACAACAAGGAGGAAATGAGTTCTGGGTGGTCTCTTGCATTTCATCTGGAGGGAGACCCGACACTGACATCTCCTTGGCTTTGAACACAAGCGAAGAGCTGCAGAGAGAGAACGGCATAGACTCAGACGTACAAAAAATCTCCGTTTATATCCCTGCAACAGAGTACGAAGGCCACAATGTCACCTGTTTGTTTGACCACCCTAAATTTACACGCAGAGAGTCACAGGTCTTAACACTGCCATCTTTTTGTAAGTATTTCACTTTTGAAAAATCTGCTTATGCTCATGTTGCAGACATTTTAAAAATCACTGATGCTCTCTTGAACCTAAAGATTTGTCTGGAGTTCAGTTGTTGGACTCAGAGCCAGGCAACAACCACAATGACTTTCAAGGCAGAGAATCATTAAATCTACAGGAAGAACAGCGAAACACTGTTATTGACCTGCAGGTCACTGGGAATGTGCCACGTTATAACGTAACCTGCAAAAAGTAAGTCATATTTGCTCTTTAAAGAACACTCTTATTTTTTGCACATGAAGCTCATTCTTTATACAGAGTGCTACTAAACAATTAACTCAACAGTTTCCATCTTAAGATGAGATATTTAAAGGATATTTTAAACATCTAGTTTATGTGAAACTATTTGCATATTCTGTCTTAAACTGCTTCAAATTTGAATATTATTTTTAATCTGTCTTTTGTGAGTCCTACAACTTCACTAAGTGCAGCATTAACTCTCTGCTGCACAGCTTTAACACAGATTGTCTTGTCTCATGCAGGGATTTCTGTGTGCAATCGCGCACCGACTTTATCAAAATCAAACTTTCTTTATTGCTTATGTTGATTAAGTGTCATTTTTTGTGTCATGGCATGAGCATACGTTGATGTAGACAAACCTAATGTATGCACGTTTTCAGAAATATGTGGCATCGATACTACTTTTTTTTTACATGTACATATTGACTGAAACAACCTACATATCCTGTGGAGGATGTGGTATCACGTTTGGTGGCATCAGACCACAAGTGACAGACAGCAGGAACCAGATTGAGACACAGTCCTGATCAAAATAACAATTACAAACAGTTATTTTTTGTGTTTGCTTGTGCTTCTCTGTAGGGATGATGGTCTCCTACCTGATGATGTTGAGCTGGTTGGCAGCAGCATAACAGTTCAGGGTCCTGTAGAGCATCGCCATGCCGGTCTGTATGAGTGCGTCGTCTCTTACCACCATCTTAAAGCAATGCTGCAGTTTAACGTCACAGTTAATCCTCGTGTTATTCAGCCTGGTAGGTGAAATTCTTTGCAAGCATTTGCTTTATGAATACACCATGTGCTCAATAGCCAGCGAAGCTTACAGCACAGTATGGCAGAACACGTGTGCTTTCATATCTTCTATAGGTGGATGATTTGGTGTTTAGTGGGTATGTGTGTGGTCTACAGGAATAAAGTAATTAACAGAACATAGAGATGTATTAACAATCACACACTCAAGATGTACTAAGATACTCTCTTTTTCCCTTTCCACCTGAAACTCCTAGCTGTCGGTCTGCTCTGCTCTCTGAGCGCACTGACCAATCCGTTACGCAAATGAGTGTTCTGTGAGCTGCGCACCTTATCTTTCTCTACTGCCTTGCCTCTTCAGTACACTGTGAAGTGTCCACTTTATATCTAATATTGATGTGGAACCTTTTCCCCATGCCCTTCCTCTCAGTTCCACCCACAATACACGTTGATTTGCGGGCTGAAGATAGACACAGTGTGATTGAGTGCTCAGCAGCTGATGCTGTTCCTGCAGCCAACATGTCCTGGCTTCTACCAAAGGGTGTGTCTGGAGTCTCTTGGTTCAATTTCACTTCTCATAATGGGAGCCACTCTGTCAGGGGAGTTTTACTCCTCCCTGCCTGCTTGCCTTGGGAGCTCACTACAGAGTGCGTGATAAATCACCCAGCATTTGAGCAGCCAGAAAACAGAAGCATAACACTCCCTCTCTGCGGTATGTTCTACAAATCTAGCGAAGGATAATTTTTCTGAGTAGTAGACATATTTGGCCATGTAAGCAGACTATAGGTTTTATTGTTTCATTTAAAGATACCCCTTCAACTTCTGTTTTCCACACAGCTCGCCCTAACGTCACCATCAACTCCAGCACTGAATGGAAAGACGGTGAAAAGTTCACAAATGTGGCCTGCTCGGCATACAGTGTTGCTCCTGCAGCAACTGTAACCTGGCATGTTGGAAACAGTGACGACATTATTAGTAATCAGACGAAGACTGAAGTCCAGGCTGATGGTTTGGTGTTGGTCCATAGCTCTGAACAGTTCTTGTCTTCATTGTATGCTGGTCAGAATCTGACCTGTAGGGTGGAGCATCCAAACCTGGAGGCACCAGAGAAAAGAACAATATACATTCCTGTGCACAGTACGTTATTTCTTTCATTTAAATATTTCTTTCTATGTTATGCCCAACCTCATACAGCTGCTCTTTTCCTTCCTTTCTCCCCTTCTTTTCTTTCAGAAACCCCTCAGCTGAGTGTGTCTCTGATGAGACAGCACAATTCTCGTCTGTGGCTGGGAGTGTGTGGCTTCACAGGGGAGGATGTCAGGGTGAACCTTAGCTGGATTCTTCCTGAAAACGCCAAAGGTCAAACAACCCTGAAGTCAAAACATAATGGACGTGCTATGAAAGCCAGGCTGACGTATCAGTTTACTCTGGATCTTCACGAAGGGCAGAACCTGACCTGTGTGTTCAAGTTTGAACATGGGACCACAGAGAAGAGGAGTGTTCATATCCCCATATATTGTGAGTGTGTAGAAATAGCACGTATGTAAACACTTATTGCTGCTACATATATTTGTAGATCAAAGTTCATGATCAAGTTTCAACTGACTTTTCTGCAGACATCTCTGCTGTGAGAGTCTTGAACCACACGACTCCTCTGCAAATGCGCCACGGTGGTGAATCCCCCATACACAGAGTGTCTCTCGAGGAAAATCATCGCAACCAGAAAATACTGCTCCAAGTCGAAGGCAACGTGCCACAGTATGAGCTCAGCTGTAAAAGGTGATGTATCCTTTTTTATCAGTCACCAAATCATCATGAGGAAGCACCTGCACACACACTACACAATACACTAAATTAACTGTTCCCCACATTTAAAGGAGCTGATACACTGAGTGTCTTAATAAAATAAATCAGTTGAGCTATTTGCACCGCGCTGATGTGATAAAACATAATCAAGCAGCAAAAAAGTGAATAAAAATAATGAAGAAGTGCATCTACCAAATTTCAAACTACACCTTCAAAAAGCATCCATGAGACTGCAAAGCAAACAACAGGCACATCTGAACCTGAAAACCTGAAAACACACTGACATGATGTCTTTCCCCTGTTTTATTTAGCTTTATGCTAAACTAAGCTAATAAGCTGCTGATGTTTACCACATGGACGAGACAACAGTATCAATCTTCGCATCTATAAGGAATAAGTTTAAGTCCCAAAAAAATATTTTTTTCAAATTAATTAAACAGTCATTTGTTTTTCAGGAGTGATGGATCATTTGCTCACATGGAGGGGCTTGCAATGGTCTTCCAGTCAGAGGTGACAGAGCGGGATGAAGGCCTGTACACCTGCAATGCGTCCTTCGATCACCACATGGCCACAGTCAAAATTCAAGTGGAGGTCACGAGTGAGAGCAAACACCTTGGTAAGACATTCTAATGTTATTCCACATTCAAAGAGTGGAATAACATTAGTACTCAAGAGATCCTGTCAACATGACACAAAGCAAAATGAACTAATGTCTAATGGTGGCTTTACTGTACTGTGTGTATGTCTGTGTGTTGCAGCACTGGTGTCTATGATCGGCATCTCTTCAGCCTCGGCCATCGTGCTCATCCTCATCGTCACTCTCTGGGCGTGCTGGTGAGTTAAATGCCTCCACAGGTGACAGGTTGCAGCTCAGCAGGTGATGCACTGCCGGGCAAATGAGGGCAACGCTGCCAGTGCCGTACGCTGTGAGACAAACAGGATGTGTAGATCGTTAACACAACTCACTAAAACCCCAGTTTCACAAACAGGAAGCAATGTGGCTAAAGCAGACAGGTGCCTATGCCACCGCAGACCTGGTAGAATATGTTCCTCCTGTTAGTATGAACAACAGATTTATTTTCCAGTTTCCTGCTCTGGCTTTAAGCAGTGTTACTTCTGGCAATTGCAGCAGTAGACTGCTGTTAGCTGGACCATTATCATCAATGCCACATTGCAGAAGCAAAGGTAAAGGGTTCAGAAAGTCCACACATCTTCGGAAGTTATTAGTATAATGTAATTCAAGCTGCCATTCATCAATGAAAAAATCCACAAATCCATCTTAATCTTACTGCTGCTGGAAAAAATCAGTGAGTCACTCTTCTTTTACGACTGATGTGGGATGTCTGTCACGATCCTAGAGCTGTTTATGGTTTCTGCCTGCAGACGTTTCCACATTTCCACAATCAATGCCAATTCTTAACTTTTCTCAAGAATGTTGATCAGGATCGGGTCGGGCCTTGCTGTGAATACAGCTGCACTTTGCAGTACAACACTGGTTCACAGGCAACTTCAATAGACTTGTCGCTCAGGTCAGAACATTTGGTCAAGGTGCCATTGGTTGACAGAGCCTCTGTGCCATTATCCTTTGCTCCAGTGGGAGGGTCCTGTCAGGCTAATTTGGGAAGGTCAGTCACACAGCGTACAACAAGCTCTATAAGAAAATATGACTCCCGCAAGAGGGAGGCTATTTTGGGAGTAACGTCAACCCTCCTCAGCGTCCCGTTCAGTGCTGGGGACACTTTTTGACAGTAGCGGGTCTTCATTGGGTTGAAGTCACCGGGGTCACAGTGTACAGAGTGAGCTGCTGCTGCGTCTGACATCAGAGATCAGTGAGGACTCAGGTCATCACTCGCCTGCACTGATTTTTCCAGTTGCATAATTCATTCTCACCTTCACCTTGCCCGTTGAAGTGACTTGAAGTGTAATGTTAAGTCACAGTGCCATCTAGTGGTGATGTTTAATCCTACAAGTTGTTCAAAAATCTATTATTCGAAACAGTTTTATTCAAACTTTTTTGTTTTGTTTTGCAGCCAGATGAATAGCAGGACCCAGTATAAGGTATGTTTAAATCACATTAGCATGAATTTACACTCTTCCTTTGGAAATCTTCCTATTCATACATTTTATTTTTCACTCTGAAGTTGACCTCAGCTTCTTGGGTTTTACTCACTGTATTATTATGCAAATCTGAAACCAAGATTTCTCTCTCGCACGCCATCAATAATTCAGAAGCAGGAGTCTCTCTCGGCCTTGACCACCCTGATGCAGGAACCCGGCTCTCCTGAGGTGAAGAAACCAGAAGTGACGGACAAAGACAATAAGGAATACGCTCAGCTGATCAGTTACTCCATTGTCATTGATGTGAAGAGTACAGTGTGAAGAAAAAGGTGCTTTTAAAGGCTTCATATTCTACATTCAGCTTTACGTTGTGCACAATCCAGATTTGAAGGCTTACAGCAGCACTGTTTTTGATTTCTGTATACTGACTGTGAAATTTAAATGCTTTTTGTTTTGACAGACTGGCATTAATGATTTTAAATGCATTACTTTTTGCACTTTTTCATCTTACTTGAATTTTGTACTGTTCCTATGCCCATAATGTAATGTCAATAAACTCATTCAATTTGCAGTTTAGTTTGTTACTGCTACACAACAAACACAGTTTCAGATACAGGCGATTACTGACACACTCAGTTGTGGCTTTGCACTTGTGATATCTTTGGTCGACTACATTAGTCAGGATCATCTGCTGCGACAACAGTAGTACATCTATGATATGGCCTCGGCCGGTTGCTTTTCCATATAATGTTTAATCCTCTCAGCGTCTATTTTCGGACATACTGACCTTCTATATAGAGTCACTACACTTTGGTGAGGCCAAAGAGTGTAAACCACACTGGGCCAGGTTTAACTTGTACACACAAACATTTCCATCCAGTTTTATGTTACTTCCCTTTTCACTAACAGAGCTGTAAAACAATATAAATAAATTCTCATGCACTATATAATGCAGACAAACACGAAGTTGCAGTGTTGTTACACCCTCTTGTGGCAAATGACTACTCATGTAACTTCATTAGATTTTAGATACAGCACTGTTTGTCTTAGAAACTCAGCATCGCTAAAAACAAGCATGTTTCTGATGCACACACACACACACGAGAGAGATTCATGTAAAAGTTTATATTTTACATTATAAATGGTGGAATTTTCAAATACTCTTTGAAAACTCCACATTACTCATACAGTGTTGGTTGAGCCAAGTAAGTGGGTTTCACCTTTAACTTAGTGCCACATAAGGTGATTTATGTCCAACCAGAGAGGGGGAACCAATCAGTGAACTCAACTCATGTGGAGTCTGAATAGATAGGAAACCAGGAGGCACCTGGATCCTGACGACGTGAACTTAGAGATCACTAAACAAAGTAACATAATATGTACAAATAATCCACATAATTCAACTATGTCAACATCTGAACAGAACTAATTTACAGGGGCTTCATCAATAGTGTACACTCGTAGAATAAAGTGTACGACTTTGTTCTGCTTTAAAAATTGTGAATCTAAGAAATACAGTCCATTAAATCAACAATAGAAAACATATGTGGGAAGAAATGACACAGACTTTTAATAAGTCTGACATCCTCATCTTTTCTTGTACACACAGGGCCTCAACTGCAGTCCAAACTTTTTTACACTTTCTGGAGAATTTGCTGTCTTCACAAATTCAAAGGAGTAGAAATGAGTGTTCTCCGTGTCCTAAAGAGAAGAAGAAACAGAAACAAAATACCAGACATGAACTTAATTTGGATACAGGACACCTCAGTAGGAATCTGAATTTCTTGCCACAGCACCACAGCCACAAGCTGTAAATTATAAAAAGCTGCCAGCTGCTGACTTCCTCTTAGACTTCTTCAATAACAAAATAAACTACATCTGCACGCACAACAAATGTTGTACGTTTCTGTGTGTCTCACCTTGGACACCATCTTGAATCCGAGATTCACCAGGCCAGTGATGAAGCTCCGCACGTTGTCAAATCTACTTGCAACTTCTGCTATTTTAAGGACGCCTCTGCAAAAATTGTGCAAAATGGTTAGTTGTTAGTTAGTGCAAAACATTAGTTTACGTATAAATCTAAATGTGCATGTTCTAAATCACTGTTCATTCCTTTACCCCATTTTTAAGACTCGATTAGCCTCAGAAATAAAATCTGCCAGGTTGGTCCCCATGAGAGAAAGGCAGAACACAGCGATGTCCACGGAGCCGTCATCAAGCGGGACCTGCACGGACAGACATGTCTTCTTTTATAACTAGCACAGAGGGCATGTGAACCCGTTAACTACAAAGTCCACACTCACGTTGGCCATGTCACACACAGTAACCAGCTTGCAGGTTGCTGCCAGGTCGAAGCAGTGCACTTTGTTCTTCACACTTTGTGCTATTTTACAGTCACCACAACCGAAGTCGGCCACCACCAGAGATGAAGGCCTGAAATAAACGATAGATGTGTTCACAATCATAGGCTATTAAGCTGAAAGCAACATTTCTGACATCTACACAAAACCATTGCGGATTTAAAGCCCATTTGACAAATAACTAAAGAAAGTGTTGATGCTAACAAGGCCATCTTCTCACAGCAGGTAACTAGAGCAATAATTAACCACCCACAGTGCAGCATTATCTCCTGCACGACTTCAGCAGAGTAATGGAAGATGTGAACTGTTTAGAGCAGATAAATGAGGTAGATAATTACAGCTTTGGACCAACAGCACAATAACCTGCCTGAAGACGAAATGTGAAAGACATCTCGAGCTTTTTACGCTGCAGGAGCTGTCAAAAGACGACTGCTAATGGAAAAATATCTGACGCCAAAAACACGTGTGTCTAACTCACATATGATAAACGCTATGACTGCGTTGAAAAGCACAGAGATGCTATATGAGGAGTAAAAATCACTGTAATAAAGTAAAAACCTTCCATAACTGTTGTCATAATGTAAATGTATTAAACCATCATCACACACTTAATTTAATTATGAAATCAGCCACTAATGTTGGTTTCAACAGATGTAGCAACACTGGCTGATCGATCAGGTAAATGTTAAGTTTGAGTAACGTTAAACTGACTTCAGAACATCTGATTCTTTTAGCTGAAATAACAAGCAGTTTTTTCTGATACCAAAATTACATTAAACTAACATTAAACTTCTTTTAGATTTCTTTCTGGAGCTTTCAGTGGCATCTTATTGTCTTCCTCATATGGCAGGTGAAGTGTTGTTCTATAGGGGTTGTACATGTCATCAAGAGGCCTGTTACAACTGAAGACAGTGGGCTGTGCTTGAAAGCTCTAAAAACCTAGTAAGTAAACCCAAAATTAAATCTAATCACATTCCAAACATAAGAAACAAAAAATACAGTATTAATCATACTACGTTATAATGACCGTGTCTCACTTTTGGCAAATGTAAGAGATGACTGCGTCTACTGGATTGGCGGGCCATCTTTGGACCTGTGCCGTGTACCCCCTGTGGTAGATCCAGAAGGCGTCTGGATCATGTTTGAACATACGCTTCGCCTCGCCGCTCGTCGTACTGTACAAAACTTCATTAATGTAGCGGAAACGAGCCGACTCCAGCCGCTTCTCCATGCGGGACCTGAGGGAGGCAGAGCGGTCCTGTTCCACTGCTTCCCCTGGTGCTGGTGGCGCATCTTTCTGCAGTACTGGACTCTCCCGTTGGTCTGCTTTCTGGCTGTGGAGCATTTTCCGCAGCTTGTCTCTTTTCTGACTCTGTTCTTTGCTCAGCTCAGGTTTCCGTCTCTTCACCTGCTGCTGATCATCTGTGATCTGTCTTTCAGGCTCACCTGCTTTCTGTTTTTCTCCATAGGCAGAAGACTGGGTTACACCTTTTTCAATATGGCAGCTGTTTGTTGTTTTCTCATTGTCAATAGACAGCTTGTCTTCTCTCAGCGTCTGTGTCTGAGCGTCAGTGTCGTCTTCACTTATCTTCTTTTTCTGTGGTTTACGTTCGTTGTTCTTTTTCTTCTTCTGGGCTGCTGTCTGAGTGATTTTCTCACTGTTGTTCTTATATGAAGCTGTTTTGACTTTTTCCTTTAGATCTTGTTTATCTTCAGAGTCAGTTTTATTTACTTCTTCCTCAGGTTTATTCTGGCGGTATTTGTTTTTACAATTCCTCTTGTTTTTCATTTTGTTTTTCCACTGTTGTCTGCTTAGTTTATTTGTGTTCTCTGTCTTATTTACCTCCATCTCTGCAGATTTTGTATAATCTTTATCCTTTGTCTCACCAGGAGATGTGGTTTTTGTCTTTTGAGCCCCTTTAGGAAGAAAGAAAACAGTAATTTAATACTAAACTACTAAATCAGTAATACTAGAATATGATGTGTATGAAGGTGGAAGTCTTTAACATGTTATTCACTCACCAAATGTGTTGTCTTTCTTCATCTTTTTTGTTACAGGCTTCTCCTCCTTAACACTCTGACATAATTCCCTGTTCTCTTCCTGCTCCGCTGATGTCTCTGCATGTTTTCTCTTTTTCCTTCTCTTCTTTTTTTTCTTGCTGAGTGATGAAGGAGCTTCCGTCTCACTGTCACTGTCCTGCTGGTGGTTGTCGCTCTTCCACTCTGGTACCGCTCCCAGTGTCTGCAGGGTCCGCAGCAGACTCTTTTTTCCAACAACCTTGTTCTAATAACGGGAAAATAATCAACTTTAATCATTTGCCTTTTAGCTCAAAATGTGAAGTCTGGGCTGCAGAACACTGCAGAACAAAGCAGAAACAGCCAGATTCACTGTCAGTGTTTTTAGATGGGAAATGAAGAAGAGGTTTGACTTTTTCGTTCTGTTTTATGTAACTGTGTCACATGAAGTCTTTGTCGGGCCTCATTTAAAAGCCCACAGAAAGCTCAGACATTATTCTGGGAATAATCACTAACGCTAACTGTTTTGAATTGAAACTGAAATAATCTGAAATAATGTCACATTACATTAACCTTTCAGCTTTTCTTTGTCATAAATAAAAAAAAAACATGTTGGGATTAAACGACTTATCAATCAACGAGTATTTTAATTAACTGATAATGACAATAACTGTTACTTACAGCCATAACAGATGGTACTGATCTATTACTAGTCACAGTAACTGACTTTGTACCTTGATGTTGGTGCTGCTCTTCGTCTGCTGGATGTTTCTGGGGAGAGTTTTAATCAGCACTTGAACGTCTTGTTCGTCATTCCAGTCTTCATCTTCATTAAACATGTTTACGCGGATGCTGTCAGGAACAAAAACGTATAAATCCCTACTGCAGAAGAGAAAACTAGTGTCAGCTCTTCTCTATCGAAGCGCTAACTCTGCTAACGCTAATACAGTTACTCAGCTTTTTGTCTCTATAACAACAGAACAAGCGGATTTTCTAACGCTTTGTTTTGTTGATTACGGACTTTGAATTAACTGTTTTGATTAATTAACATGTAAGTACAATTAATACATACTTCAACTCAGTTTCAAAAGCAATAGCCACGTTGGTTTATCTCATGTGCTACACGCGCATATGGATGACGTAAGCACAACGGGGATTTATGGGATATGAAGTTTTTTGTTATTCTATTGCTTTCTGTTGTTACTCAGCAGAGTGCCACTACTACTACTCACTATTATTGCAGTTATTAAAATTTTTAAACTCTATCTATCTATCTATCTATCTATCTATCTATCTATCTATCTATCTATCTATCTATCTATCTATCTATCTA
>JAUYWH010000005.1:6774130-6832999 GCA_034779795.1 Ctenopoma multispine | reverse complement strand
TATCTATCTATCTATCTATCTATCTATCTATCTATCTATCTATCTATCTATCTATCTATCTATCTATCTATCTATTTTACATTGTTTAGTTTGTTCCATGTTTTGTGTTTTGTTTAATTTATTCACTGATTCAAGTCAAAGAAGAGGTCAACACAAGACAACATACAACTACACGTAAAACTACATGTAGAACTAAAGTGCAAAACAACACGGCACAACATATAATGTATGAATTCCTGATTATAATTTCCTCCTGTGATCCAGCAATGCATTTTTGTCGTTTGTACGGGACAAGAGTTTCACAGCTTTATTTTCACAGCTTTATTTCAAAAACAAAAATAAAACCTGTTGTGCTGTGGAGAGGACATCCTGGGCTTTCAAGTGATATATGATTGTTGGGGTTCATCCAGTGAAAGATCTGCCTTTCCAAAATGGCTGCCTCAAATTGCAGCACTTATTTTTCTGGGTCTCAGGAGGATATGTTACTTCTGCCTATTAATCTATGTACTATACACAGTGTTTGATGAGCCCACACACCATTGTTTTCGTGTTTATTTAAGAGTTTATCATTTATTTTAGTATTTTTATACCTCTAAAACTAAAACTACACAGCACAACAATTATTTATTATACACACGTTGAATAAATCTTTACAAAGCTTGAGCTTTGATGTTATCACAGTTGGTGGTACATTTTTAAAAACAAAATGTTTTCATCAGTAAGTTAGTCAGATTGATGCCAAGAGAAATCTGTTTCTCAGTGGAGTACATGTAACACACTTTAGAGCACGTACCCGTACCTTTAAATTAACTAAATAATTTGCAGTAACATTTCTAATTGTAATGCAGCATTTTACTTAGACGACTAATTGCGCTTCTGTACCTATGCCGCTTCTGATTAAAAGAAATAAAGCTTTTAAGAAAACATGGCCCAAGGCAGCGAATTTTTTTGTTCGATGCAGTTCTTTCTGTTGCCAGAAGGGGGCAAAGGCGCGCTGGCCGTCCACCGACGTCACCACGCACGTACGTCGGCGGTGAGGGTGTGGACGTCCCACCACAGCAGTCAGTCTGCTGGAGGTGGCGTAACGCTGCTAATAACTTCTGCTCCGTCCCAACTGCTGGACGCGGCAACAGGCGAATATATTTGGTAGGTTCATCGCCATGGGGGGAGTTTTATCTTTAATTCGACCCGCATAGAGCACGAAATGACGGATCTGAGTGAGTCTTCTGAGTCAGGCAACGTGTAATGAGACAGACGGAGACCGTCTGAGGATTCAGGAACGTTAACGTTAGCTTGTTAGCAAAACCAGCTAGATGATGCTGTTAACGTAATATGTGGAGCTAATCGAGTCATTTTTCACTTTTCCAGTGAAAACTCGAGATTATCCTACTAGGAGCTGAATAGATATCCAGTTAACTTGAGCCAGACAAACTTTAAGAGCTTTTAAAGTGCTTGGTTTCTTATATGTATTTCTTAGTTTATTCCAAATGAAATTGCTAAAGAAATTAAGACAAAACTAGGATTTAATGTTTCCTCTAGTGTCACAATCTGTCTAAACTAATGTCTTGAAATTATGCATTTTACTGTATGCAAATTATGAGTATTAAAATGTTGTTTAAGAGTTTGGTAATAAAACAAATGCTACACTTTATTATCATAATTAATTACTCTCCTTACATTTAATTTGGCTTGATTGACTATTTGGTCTGTAAGATGTCAGAAATTTGGCTTTTGAAAATGTCTGCCAGAAGGAATGGAAGTTCGAGGTGAACTCTTCAGATTGCCAATGTATGACTAAAACCATAAGGTTTTCAGTTTTATTATCCATCGTTTGACCAGCTGGAACTAGCTTGATAAACAACTTCAACGAGTAATCAATTATCAAAACAGCTGCGCAAATATTTAACAGGAAGTAGAGAATTTTGCACAGATATGGGAATATATGCGAATGTGTGCAAAGTACCAGTCACAGCCAAGCTGTGAGTCAAAGTGCTCTAACTCCATACCCACCCTGTGCGAATAAGGTGGATAAGATTACTCAGCATTAGGATGTTTTGTTGCTTGGCTTTCTCTATTTCAGGTTCATGCAACAGGATTAAAGGAGACACGATATAACTTGTTGCTAGCTGTGACCTCTCACAGAGTAAAATACTTAATCTATTGTGTCTTACCTCTTTAATTATGTTTAATTATCACTACAATTGTTGCTCTATTTTGTATTTGTATACATTTTAACGGAGCAGCTTCCCTTTTTGTGTTTTTTTTTGCAGGGCAGCTGCTGACCCTCTGTAGTTGTATTCCTCAGTGTCCCAGAAGAGGGACTGATGCTGGCCAGGAATCTCCCAAACTTTCTGGACCACATCTCTCATCTGTCCCAGTTGTGTCCTGCATCTACTCCAATTGGTATACCTTAAGAGAAGAAGAACACAAAAGCCAAAATGGATGACATCTTTACGCAATGCCGGGAAGGCAACGCAGTAGCAGTTCGCTTATGGTTGGATAATACAGAGAATGACCTCAATCAAGGGTGAGTCCAAGCTTACTTATTTGTGTGTTTTCTTGTCATTACTATCAAACGACCAGGTTGGACATTGTCTTGTCACGAAATGCAGTTTGGCATCTAACCAGTAGTAAAAATAGTAGGTTAAAGTGCAGAGAGGTGCAAAAACAAGGTGCATAGAGTATTGGATAGTACACGGGGATTAGTGTAATATGTTATCGCATACATTCAACATACATTCATATATGTTTACACAAATGAACACATAAATATATTATATACAGTAGATGAGTGTACAGTCTGGGCAGTGTCCATTATTAGTAGGTGTATGTATATTTGGGATGTGAGAGTTGTGCTGTGTTGTGAGGGGTTAGGAGTGCAGTATGGTGATGGTGTTGTGAAAGAAACTGTTTCTGAGCCTGTTGGTCTAAGACCTGTGTCTCCGGTACCGTGTCCCTGATGAGAGGAGAGAGAACAGTCCATGGTTGGGGTGTATGGGATCTTTGATGATGTTATGTGCTCGACGTAGACACCTAATTCATTGTAGGTCAGCAATTATTTGGAGGCAGACACCAGTGATGTATTGTGCGGTTTTCTCCACATGCTGTAGAGCCTTCCTGTCAGCAATGGAGGAGCTACACACTGCAGTTAACTACACAATGCAGTTAGTCAGGAAGCTCTCAATAGTGCATCTATAAAAGTTCACCAGGATCTGAGAAGACAGATGGGCTTTCTTCAGTCTTCTCAGAAAGTAAAGGCGCTGCTGCGCTTTGCTGATGAGTTTGTAGTGTTGGTAGTCCAGGAGAGATCCTCAGAAATGTGGAGGGCAAGAAAATAGAAGCTTGAAACACGCTCAGCCTCAGTCCCATTTATATAGATGGGGGTGTGTTCGATGCTCCTTGTTTTTCTGAAGTCCACAATGAGCTCTTTGGTCTGACTCTACCGAAGTCACGAATGCTATTTCAAAATAGCATACCGCTTCATACAAATGACCCATGTTCATCATCATTCTATTGTTGTCATAAATCATGTGTTCATAATCACTTTATGTCCGAATCAGCGTTTATTCATGCAAAATTTTACTTTTCTGCATGAGACTTGATTTCACATGAATTTGGGATGATGTGAATCTCATTTGTTGCTTACTTTAAACATTGCGTTGTGCAGGCTGGGAGCCCGCTTTTTTTGTTCCCCAGTGAGACTGTGGCCTGAAATTGAACCCACTTCCTGTTGGGCGCATGTTTATGTCCAGAATGCCAATGGAACAAATCAAAACCATGATGTTGGACAGGAAACGTGCTGTGATAGAAGTGTTAGTCACGCTTGTAGTTGTAGCTGCAGTGAAAATGAAGCTCCACAGAAAAAGAAAAACTGCATAAAACGTAATAATGCAAGGTGCAGATATTGCTGCAGGCTACTGTACGATATGACATGTTTATTGCATGAAATATCTGTCCAGTAGTTACAGATCATCAATCAGTTCTGAGCTGCTACTTTATCCTCAGCTGACTCTACAGAAAAAACTCAGATGGCCACCGGGGAAGCTTGTCTTTTGGACTCTGTCCTAGATTTAGATCACTGGTATTTGTTTTCATAGTAAGCAAAGGTAGAATGAATTGAATGTATTCAGTAATCACAGCTGCATACTTTGGAACCGTTCTTGTTTTGTCTATTCTCATATGGCTTAGTACATTTATAGTAAGAAGATTGACCACATTAAAAGCCAGCTAAACATTAGAACTTTCTTTCAGAAAGACCTGTAGTAGTTTTTTTGTAATATTGTACTACCAGGTTGAACAACTGTCTGGTTGTGTGAAATTGTTTGTGGTTTTTTTTGAACAGTCTAGAAACTTTCAGAAAAATAGGACATGATGTGAAAAATAATATTGTTTGTCTCAACCTTTGTGTTATTTTTTATGTTGTGTAGTAGTTCGACTACATTTAGCCAATGTTGATACATGGATTCCCACATGTGACTCGTCCATTAGCTGATTACACGTCAAGTTCCCTTTTTCTTTCTGGTTGATATACCTCTCACAGTGGCGGAAACCCATTAATTCTTGCCTTTTCATTTCTTCCTGTTTGTAGTAAACCCTTGCCATTTTAGCCTATCAGCGCGGCAGATCCTCACCATATTTGCTTTGCTCCTTGATGACAGTGTGTTTACACTGATGTAACTCCCAGACAAAGCGCAGTAGTGGTATGCTGAATCTCCTTACAAGGAGCAACACACAGGCCTCAAGGGAACTATCTACCACCTAGGAAAGCTGAGAGACAGACACACAGAAAGAGAGAGAGAGGGAGGGGGTTATTGTAGTGGGCAGGGCTGATGGGGGGGGCATATTTCTTTTCAGAAAGGCATGCACATCATCTTCCCCTCCTCCACTAATGTGTTTCTGGTATTCATCTCCCAGTGGTATTTGATAGCTACACTAATTTTCCCTGAATGTTTTTTTCACAGTTTAAAAACAGTTCCTTGGAAAGTTTAAAACCAAATCTCCTAAAGGCTCACAGTTTTTTTTTATATATATATATATATATATATATATATATATATATATATATACCGTATATTGTTTATGATAAACCCTAAGTACCCTTAGGGTTTGGTATGATGGTGAGCTTTGATGAATTGTATATTGCATTTTTCACAACGTTTAACCATTTTATAGACATAACAAATAATCAGTTAATGGAGAAAATAATCAACATATTAATCAGTAATAAAAAAGAGCTGTTAGTTGCAGCCTTAATGTTTTGCTACTTAGTGCATAATGTTAGAGTTACAGTTTTGTTGTTGTTTTGAACAAATTTAGGACCATTGGATATTTAAATTAAAATATGTAGAGCTAATACAATTGTTGGATATTGCAATTAATAATTAGCCATTAATCTGCTGATTATTTTCAAAATAATAATATAATCATTATGTCTATAAACTGTGGAAATATTTTAGGCATACTTTCCCAGAGCTTATGGTTATGAGAACGAAAAGCAAATCATGTGCAACAATTAGTGTTCTCTGCTGTTGTGTTTTTTTTTCCTTCTAGTGTATAATAATGATTTTGAAGACCGTCTATGTTTAGCCCTTGAAAATGTTCATTTTAAGGAACCCCTGTACATGTATAAATAATAGTTTGAGCCTTTCAGTCAGTCCCTATCCAGAGTCTGCAGCTGTGCTCTGTAGTATGTACATGTATACTGTGGGATGTAATAGTTATAGTTGTTACAGTTGGTGTTTTCTGAATTTATACTGTGAGGGAGAATAAAGTTATTTTAAGAAATTCTATAAAAATAATTTTTTAGTCACTTTAATGGAGAAGTTCAGAAGAAGCAGAAGTTACGTCTTGCATCTAACATACAGTCTTGTATATTCCTCCTCTGTTAATATCCTTTTTATTTCTTAGATGTGTCCGTGAATTATTTTTCTCTCTCTCTCTTAGCTTGTTAGATGACCAATGTCTGAGTAGAGACATACAGGGTGCAGACAGGGGCGCTTCCTCTGGCTTTTCCGTCTGCCAAGCTGAGTTCTGTTGGCAGGTGGAACTGCCTGAAATAAATGACCACAGGCAGAGCGGAGGGGGAGAAAACCCTGGCACTCAAGTGCCTTTGCATTGTGCATATGAAGCTGGGTTAAAGGGCTTGAAGTACCTCTGGGTAGAAATACACAGAAACTGGAGGACTGAGTTTCACTCACTGTTACCACAAAAGCTCGTATTTAGGGCTCAATCAGTAACTGGTTAGGATTGAGTGACATTGTAAAAACACTAATACTGCAATATTTTTGGTATTTGCATAGATAAAATACCCTGTGATAGACTGGCAACCTGTCTAGGGTGTTCTCTGTTCTCTGTTAGTCACAGCTGGGATTTGCTCCAGCACCACTACTAATAGAAGAACAGAATAGAAGAACAGTAGTTAAGATAATGGCTTGTAGGATAGTATAAAATACATCTACATCATGTCTGAACATATAGACATGCAAGAAAAAAGGCAGAATTTTTAGTCCATATTATCTTTTTAAATCAAATCAGTAGCTTTTTTTCCTTTTTTTTTTCTTTTCTGTTGTTATTGTGGAGTACTACATAAATTATTGTGCTTTAACTGTACCATATTATTTGCTATGTAAGGAGAAAGCTCTTGCAACACAAGTAAGCAACACATAAATTAAATTAGGCTAAATTATATTATTTCAAATGGCCTCAGTTTTTTTTCAGCCAACAATCAGTCAACAATGACAAAAAGTTATAAAGGCTACCTCCTCTAGTGAAGCTTAACACAGAAAACTAATACAAGACAGAAGTGAGCCTGTGGGGAGTTTTAACTAAACTGGGCTAATTAGTTTTTAGGATTTGGCCTTTTGGTCAGAGAGGAAATTGCTCTGGGAGCCAATTCAGTGTGAGTGCTGCAGGTCACTCTGATTTACAGATGGATGTTTGTTGTGGGACTGAGGGTCTCTGTGGGACTCTTGATGCTGTTTTGAGCTGAGCTCTGCAGGATGTGTGAATTCATTGTGGGGGTGTAGAGGGTTCAAATTCCTGCAGAATCATAATACTCTCTCAGTTCTCTCAGATGACATTATTATGTTGTTTGCCTCCTGCCTAATAATTTCAGAATAAGAGCTACATTTTACTAACAGGAGAATTGTGTAGTGTCTATGCATTAACATTCAAGCAAAAAAAGCGCAAAGGAGATAACGGTGGAAGCCTTGTGTGAGAGGAGGAGCTGTGCAGGCAGGGGGAGTAATAAGTAATAAGAGAGGAATGAAGAATGACACATTCACACGTAGCATCTGGAGTGTAAGTGTGTGCAGCTCTGCTGTGTCACTGGTCCTTGTAGGGACTGCAGCTTACGTTCAGCTGCAGCAATTTGTTTAGTTTTTTTTTTTTTTCAGCCATTTCTTGATTGACTCTCTATCAATCGGCTCTTACAGCATCTTTATCTTTCAGTCTTCATGCCTTTTTCTCTGAGCAGCCATCCGTCACTGTCATTTAATCGAGGCCTCTGTCCTATATGTGTTGCTGCCAGTGTCACTGACACAAAGAGGAATGATAAGTGCCACAGCCCTTTTAGCTGCTGTCTCAGTCTGAGTTGCATTAACTTCCTTTTTTAAGGGAGGTTCCCCTGACTGACCACACAGCTTTTCTCTGGATTTCACATTGTCTTTTTTTTCTTTTTTTGACGAAGTGATTGTTGAAAAAAAAACACATGATCATAAACATCCTCAGTCTTTACCCATTTACCTTGTTCCAGTTATACCACAGAATCTTTACTGAGTATAAACATGTGGATATGTATATCTGAGGTGGTTTCTAGTCATAGTTTTGTACCTTTTGATGCCGACAGTGTTTTTTGTGAAAGCTGTGCTGAGTGTGAATGTTTCTCTCTCGCTGTAGAGATGACCACGGCTTCAGCCCTCTACATTGGGCATGCAGAGAGGGCCGCTCCAATGTGGTGGACATGCTCATCATGAGAGGGGCTCGCATTAACGTCATGAACCGTGGAGACGACACGCCTCTGCACCTGGCTGCCAGCCATGGGCATCGAGACATTGTGGGAAAGGTGAGATTCACGTAAACACTGCGGCACAATGATGTTTTAGAGAGTTTCATGTTGCTATATTTCGTTTTCCTGTACTGTCAAAATGAAACATGTCTAATGGTCTGTTTTCTGAAGTGCAATGTAATATGAATAAAAATCTGTCTGTGGCAGTTGTTAGACATGTCTTTAAAGCCAGAGTAACATCAGTTTTTAAATTTAATTTAATGTTTGTGCCTCTCTTTATGTTTGCTTCATAAACACAGGATATTATGAAACCTAAAATAGTGTCATCTGAACAGCAACATTTAGTCAGCCACACACATCGTCATTTTTGAATGAGATAATGCTTTATTTTTATCAGAGGAAATGTATTTTCCATATTTCTTCTTCTACTACTTGTGCTCCAGAGTGTCTGACTTAGAATAAGCTGCCTTGCAGCCACTGAGTTTAATATTAGGCATGTCTCAATGCGTCTGGTATGTGTCTATGGGCAAGACAAACTCTGACGATATGCCTTGGCAGCATTAACACTCATCTCTGTATACAGCCCAAACAAGAACTGACCAGTCTCTATTTGCATGTGATCCTTTGTTTCTTCTTTTTAGCTGATCCAGTGCAAAGCAGACACTAATGCAGCCAATGAACATGGGAACACACCACTGCACTATGCCTGCTTCTGGGGCCAAGACCTAGTGGCTGAGGTTAGCACGCCCCCTGGTGGTGTTACATCAGAGACTTATCTGTACATGAGCTATCATCATGATAACTGTGAAGAGATGCCACTGAAGCCTCTCTCTTTTTTTTCAGGATCTTGTGACTAATGGGGCTCAGGTGAGCATTTGTAACAAATATGGGGAGACTCCCCTGGACAAAGCCAAACCTCACCTGCGTGATCACCTCAGAGGTATCCCAGCTGCCCATGACAGCTAATTATTCTGCCTGTTTTTAATGTATTTGTGTATCAGTCATTCATCTCTCTTTTATTGCTCAGTGTTGATTTTCTTATTCCTCCAACACCAGAAATGGCTGAGAAAATGGGACAGAACTTAACTAAAATTCCCTTCAAGGACACGTTTTGGAAAGGCACCACAAGAACTCGACCCCGTGAGTCCCCACAGTCCTCACTTGGTTTAGTTTCATCTATCATAGTGTTTATAGTTCTGTGTAAGCTTTAACTAATATTTTGTCTCTCTCATTTTATATGTATATTTAGGTAATGGCACTTTGAACAAACAGGCCGGCGTTGACTACAAACAGCTCTCTCTCCTGGCTAAAATAAACGAGAACCAATCTGGAGAGGTACTTTAAATTCTTGTTTCCACTTTTTTACCGTGTTTCGCATCACAGTAGACACCAGTTAAAGATACACGTCATTCACTTTTTCTGAATTTAATTCTCGTCTGCAGCTGTGGCAAGGACGTTGGCAGGGAAATGAAATAGTTGTAAAGGTGCTAAAAGTTCGTGACTGGACCACACGAAAAAGCAGAGACTTCAATGAGGAGTATCCCAAACTCAGGTTATTACTTAACCTTGACTTTAATTACTGCCTCAGTGTTCTGTGCTGTTGTGGTCACTCATCTGTCTGTTGTTATTGTGTTAAACCAAACTTTGGATATTATTTAATTTATTGGATCGTTTACATTTCACATGAGCCTGGTGTTTATGTCAAATCCTTTGTCAGTTTGCCTCTTTTTGTATGTTTGTCTTTCTGTCTGTCTCTCTCCTCTGTCACTCCCTCTTGGGCTCCATCCCAGGATATTTTCTCATCCGAATGTTCTGCCCATGTTGGGAGCATGTCAGTCTCCTCCTGCCCCTCACCCCATCATCATCACACACTGGATGCCTTATGGCTCCCTCTACAACGTCCTGCATGAAGGCACCAGTGAGTACTTCTGGTCACAAAGTCTGCACTTGTCACCAGTTTTGGTTGTTTGCACTAAAGCATTTGTCATTATGTTGCCATCATTTCTTGTACAGCAGTAATTTCACTGTCACTCTGTTAGATGGTGAAATTAAGGGTGCCTAAAACCTGTTCTATGTTCCTCACCCTGCTGTCAGACTTTGTGGTGGACCAGACACAGGCGGTGAAGTTTGCTCTGGACATTGCTTGCGGTATGGCTTTCTTACACACGCTTGAACCCATGATTCCACGCCACTATCTGAACAGCCGGAGTGTGATGGTAAGGAGAAGCTGGATCACAATTTGTGACTATTGTTCACAATTTAACAAAACTGTTTTGTCCCAGAAAACTAGCCAAGTAGAAAGTGATGTCGGTTACACTCACACTAGAGTGACATCTTACTCAGTGTTTCTTGTTCCCACAGATAGATGAAGACATGACAGCCAGGATCAGTATGGCAGACGTCAAGTTCTCTTTCCAGTGTCCTGGCAGAATGTACTCGCCTGCATGGGTAGCCCCTGAGGGTAGGCATCATTCATACAGCACAGACCCAAAGTGACAGCAGATGCCACATAAACTCAAGCATGAATGATGGATGCAGAGAACTCTAGACTCTATCTGAGCCAAATATAATCTACTATAGCTGATTTACCATTGAGATACAATGTAAGCCAAGCAAACTGGAAACCTAAACAGATTATTAAATGTGAAAATAATCAGGGAACATTTGCAGCAGTGATGCAAACAGTAACCACTGTTTATCAAAAAGGTTTTGAATTTACAGAGGAGCATATGGAGCTTTGCATTGTCAGTAAATTTGTTGCAGACAGTTACCATAGAAACAGCACCCATACAGTATCCATATACAGTAGTGGGCTGTGAGTCATGTAATTGAGAGCATACAGTGCATATGTACAGATTTGGGCTGTTGATACGGTATCACTAGGTCTTAACTTTAATACAATGAACACCAGCTAACAGAGTTGTATACAGTATATAAATAATACTGATGCATGTCAGTATCACAAGGTTATTGGTCAGTTTTTTGTCACCCTTAATCACATCAATCACATACATCATACCTGCATTTTAAAAGAAGATTCTTCTGGTTAACAGAATTCCATTTCTGGTCTGTTCTGGTAACTTTTATCACTTATCTTTTACAGTAAATGATCATATTAAATCCCTGGTTTCCATAGCAACAGCAGCTGACAGACCACAGCTGTAAGTCCTACAGGACTATGGTGGCTGTGATTATTGTATTCCCTCTTAGATCACTTCTTGAATAACTTCCCCAAATGTAAATGTAAAGATAAAGAACTTTTGAATATGTGCCTTATAGTGTAATGTGACCTACCTGACCTCCTGCCTGCCCTCTTTATTTAATTAAAAAGTATTATTCTCTGGTTCTCAGCCAATGGATTAATATTTGGTTACATAATTAATTGAATCTAGTCTGAGACATATATGTGTGTGTGTGTGTGTGCAAAACAAAGGAGATATTGGCTGTTGTGTTCCCATGTAAACATCACTTGTTGCTCTTTATTATGCCCAGCCCTGCAGAAGAAGCCAGAAGAGATCAATCGTCGATCAGCAGACATGTGGAGCTTTGCCGTCCTGCTGTGGGAGCTGGTGACCAGAGAAGTTCCATTTGCTGACCTGTCCAACATGGAAATAGGCATGAAGGTTGGTAGTCAAAACTGCAAGTTCAATTCATTCAGAATTATCTATCTGCAAGTTTCTCAGTATCTGATGTCTGTCTTGTTTTACCTCCAGATTGCCTTGGAGGGTTTGAGGCCCACTATCCCACCAGGCATTTCACCCCACATTTGCAAGCTCATGAAGATATGCATGAACGAAGACCCAGCAAAGAGGCCTAAATTTGACATGATTGTTCCAATTCTGGAAAAAATGCAGGACAAGTGAAAAAAACAACAACTTCTCTTCCCTCCTGTTCTGAATCATTGAATTGCCTGATATTCTCCCCCAGATACTACTCTGATATGGTGGTGTGGTGCTTACCAGTATTGCCTTACCCTCTACTGCTGCATTCAATTCCACTGTAGTTTCAACCTCTGAGATGAATTCAGCAGCAGTCGCTTCTTTCTTTTTAATGTGATATCATGTTTTATTCATCTGATACTGTCCATAGCAGATGCTTAATTTTCAATGTTTGTCTTCTAAACTGTAATCATGTGGACTGAGTTCAAGCTTCAAGTGGCTGAATAACCTGTGGATGTCAGCATGACAGTCGGCTGCATTGCATCACTGGAGTTAAGGCCTTATTTTGTATAATAGCTGTGCAAAGAATTTTAAGAAACCTGCTCTCTTCTTCTGAAGGCTCTTAATACATATAACATTATTCCAAAGCTTGTCCTGTGGAGGGAAATAAGTAAATTTGTGCGTGGTGCCATCCAGTTTGACTGTGTAGTGATGTGTAGAGCTTGGCCTGTCTTGAGCGTTTGTCCCTGACTGTATCATGAACAACCTGCTGACAGTGATTTGAAAACTTTTTTGTCAGTGCAGCAAAATTGGCAGTATTGATTTTTTTATTTATTTTTTTTGCATCTTGATAACATTACTTTCAAAAAGCATTGCAAGACGACTGAGCTTCTCTTAAAAAAATTTTTAATTAACTAGATTACTCAAACAACTGTAATCTAGTTTTATTTTCTTTATATCTCCTTAAAATGTATTATTTGAGTTGTGCTAGCTGTACTGTTGAACACAGAGTGTAGACGGTCTGTTTAAAGTGTTTGCTTTTAACTCTTGTAGTATCATGAATGGATACTGCTACCCAGACTGTAATTTATTCATGGATATCATAGGTAACATTATCAAAAAATATCATTTGTCGTTTTGTTTTTGAGCATGAGGACTGCTTCTCCTCCCAACGTTAGGGTTATATCAAAAGCTGCTGCCACCAGAAGGTGAGTGGGACATAAAGGGTTTTTAACAACATCCTGTAAACTGTTATATTATTTCCTCACTTACTTTGGTCCTAGATCACTTCTGACTTTATACTCTGTGGCTTGATTAATATACCTGCATCACTTATCTGCCTCCACCAGCTTGCTAGTTCGTGCAGAACTGCTGATTCAGCAAAGCCAAAATCAAGGATCGCTTTTACAAATGTATGTATTTATATATAAGTATATTAAAAAAGAAAATTATGGATTACGTGCATGTGTGAATTTTTTTTGGGGAACTAGACATTAATGGGTGATTTGGAAAAATGAACAGCAATATTGGACCAATGATATTTACCAGCAGTGCTGAGTATTTGTCACACAGACGTCCTGGGACACTGAACACATGCAGAACCGGATAAGCATGTCCAAAAACAGCATCAAATATGAATTTGATTGCATTACATCCCTGCCATGCTCTTCACTGAAGTGGCAGCACTGAGCTCCGGCCGTGACGTCGGTCCGTGACGCAGGTTCGTCCACCATCACTCGTCGAGCCCCACTGACAGAAACACCACCTAGAGACGAAGAGAGCCCTCACGATTCATGGAAATATGTAGTTAGCTCGCACTGTTTAGTGCATTTCGATCAACAGGGGATTTGGCGGAGCTGGTAAGTCAAAGTTTTTAAACGTACGCTTGATAAATCTCTGCCACCGCACTCGCTTTAATCTTCCTGTTTGGAGCTAACGTTAGCTTAGCCAAGATGGTGATGATGGCGGACGGTGCCCGTTATTCCCAGCTGTGGCGGTTCTATCTGATAAATATCATTGTCAGTTAGCATACAGACGGCTTTTAGAAATGTATTATAGTCACAACACGAGTGATTTAATTTAAAACTTTGTTTTTAGCGCATGACTGGCTCCATATTGAGCTAAATATGATGAGGAAAAAAAGGTCGCGTTGGCAAATGGAAGGTGAAGCTGGTGAAGTACGTTTCACATTCGTCCATAGAACATAATCAGAAATAACCGCAGCATAGCGAAGCCCGGAACAGACGAACAAGAAACAGACTTCAGCCTCTAAACGAAATGTTGGTCAGTTTAACTTAGCATGTTATGGTTTTTAACTGATTGTGACACTGTAAATGCTTTTTTAATACAGTCACATTTAGCAGCTAGCAGCCACCGTAGGTTTTTATCAAAATCCGATGGCAATCTCTGTTCGTAGTTGATGTTACCGTGCTAGCTTGCTAGCTAGCACACTTACTGTAATGCTTATAAATCTCAACCTCTTTCTCCCCGCCAGAGCAGTTACATGGAAAGTTACCATGGGTGGTCATGACGATGAAGATATACCTTATGTTGTAAATAAACAAAAGCAAGATGAAGAGCTGAAGAACAAGCTGAATGACAGCAGCCACTGGTGCGACCAGGAGTCCACTGGCAACAATGCCAAGTGGGTCAAAGAAGGCCAGAACCAGCTACGCAAAGTAGCAGAGAACCAACAAGACCAGGACCACAACTGCAATATCAGCCAGAATGGGAACAAGGAAGATTTCACTCATCAAAACACCGCTCAGGAAGAACTGCGAAACGAGGAGCAAACCAAGTCTCCCAAAATAGCATTGACCCCTGGTCTCAGTCAGGAGGAGTCCAAGAACATTCTTAATGAGCCGCTACTCATTGACACTCTGGAGTCCACAGAAGAGAAAGATAAGGAGAGAGAAGAGGATGGTAAAGAGAAGGAAAAGAAATCAGAAGACAACGACGAGACATCAGGTGATACCAGAAGAGAGAAAGTGGCTCAGAGTAATGTAGAGTCTCAGAGAGAGGGCGGTGTGGTTGGGCGAAATACCTGCCTCCTTTTCTCAAACATGAACGGGACACCAAGTGATGAAGAGTCCACCTGGCCTGCACTCTCTCAGGATAACACAGCCGACAGCTCTCCAAACGGCAACAGAGGTGAACGGAGCATATGGCTGATGTTTAAGCCTCAAATATGTAGTGTAATGTAACATTATATATCAGCAACATACCATTACAGGTGAAGAAATTAGAGAAAACTTTGGTATATTTCCAAAACAAAGCATATGCAATATATGGAGTACAGAACTGTATCACGATTGGCCATGTGTTATATGCCTCCCCCATTTATGGTTGCTTCACTGGAGAAGTTACAGCTGCAACAACAATGAGGTGACAAAATTTTCCAAATGCAACAGTAGATGCTTTGTCGCCTCTTGTATCAGACAGCTGGATTAATACAAACACAACCTAATTAATACCATGTCTCTATTATTGGTAAGCAGATTAAAGTCAAAGCACTTGAAGTTACAAGCATAAAATCATGGTTCAAGTTTATTATATTGGTATTTACATTCCAGTTTATCTGGTTGCCGTATGCCATAGTAAATTACTTTTAAGAAACTATTTCTATACTTTCAGCCATTATACACATTTTACAGAAACGTAGTTTATTCCATATTTGTTCTTGTCTCATCCTACATGGTCAGGATTTTTTTTTCTTTTTTGTTTGATGTTAAACAAAGGTATGTGTCTCTCTTTTGCTCTCTGCCTTTTAGAGTCCTTTTGGAACTCCAATGCTTTTGAGACAGACACAGACTTGCCTTCAGGATGGATGAGGGTGCGAGATACATCAGGCACATACTACTGGCACATCCCCACAGGAACCACTCAGTGGGAGCCTCCCTCACCCTTGGGTAAAGTTGGTGACTCCATGATGTCCTCCACTATGTCCTTGGAGACTACTCCATGTGAAGAAACAGAGGTCAGGTCCTAAACACATATTACTATGATCGAGTCACTAACGTGAATTTCTAGGTAATAATGGCTATTGTTACGTGTTCCAGGAATCTTGGGCTCATCTTTCCAGTGCAGATGAAGGAGCTGGTGAAGGGGAACTGTGGAAAGTAAGTCATGAGCCTCCGACTATGTCTGGAGAATCGGATCTGGACATTGTGTAGAGTTGTGCATTCACATTTGCATCACACAGCAGGAGAAAGTCCAGATTAACATTGGCTAAGCTAATGTTAGCCTCAGTGTGCATTGACACTTGGGGAATTCAGCTGATAAAATTTGATTTTTTTTCACTGTATCAGTTCAGTATTTCAGGATGTCAGATGTCTCATAGCCATGTGTGTTAAAACTTTGTGATAGCTAACATAACAACAACATTGTAAACAACATAGCTCTTTAATTGGTCTGTAACATTTACATTTTCTAGCACATAAACTGAGCAGGTTGAAATTTTCATTGTTGTTTTATTTCTGTTTTTTCAGGAGGAGGGAGAGGTTGCATCTGATCAGAGTCTGAAGGAATTTGAAGGGGCAACTCTACGCTATGCATCCATCAACCTAAAGTGTGTTGTGCTAAAGTTTTTAATTAGTTAGCAGTTACTAGTTAGCATGTTGTTACCTGTTTATATTCTCTTTCTGTTTACCCTCATCACTTTCTATCTGTCATTTTAGTTACAATTGCTCCCAGTCTGAGGAAGAAGAGAAGCTTGCGCCACTCTCCACAGATTTAGAAACTAAGGTAAATTAGTGTTTGCTGTTAAGATCTCTAAGTATGTAGTGTGAATAAATCTGAAAACTATATATCTGTTATAAAGTATACTGAAGTACTGAATAATTTGTTTTCATTATTTAAGTTTGCATCAATGCAGTCCTTTTATGTATTTTTGGGGAAATTATTACTCTCCCCAACAAAGTGCAGCCTATTAGCATCTAAAGCAATGTATTTGTAAATTGTATAATCAACTTTTTATATCTTCTGTAGCCTACTGTAAACAGTATATTTATTTTTTACTGTATATGCTGAGCATCTTTGGCAAAAACCTTTCTTTGAGAATGAATTAAGTTCAGTCCAATCTCATTTTCAGGTTGTTGCTGCAGGTTGTGAGCATTAGTTAGGTTCCCTTGTAATGGTCACCCTGTGTTTTTTGGGTTATTTTCATTATTCGCAATCATCATGTGCAACGTGGTGTGTGAGATAATGGAACATGTCTTCCATAAGTGGTTGTTTTTGTTGCTCGTATCTACCTGATATTAGAAAGTTTGATGAGACCTAAACAGTGTATTCAGTGAATCTACACCACTGCAGTCAACTTTACGTGCAAAAACTATTAATATTCCAAGTACTCAACCTCATTTTTTCTTATATATTTAAATCCTCCATTCTTTTATATACAACATAGCTAACATGACAACATTGTATACAACATAGCTATTTAATTGTGTTCAAAGTATCTAAAAGAGGTCTTACAAAATCTTAAATATGAGTTGTTGAAACATGTAAAAACCCAAAAGTAAGCATTTGTTCAATATTGTTTAGTCCACACAAGTGAATGAGAGATAAGTGAGTTGAATTGAGTCACCTCATACGTGACTCAACACACCTGAGAGGTCTAAGCTTTCTGTGTTCCATTGTTCTTCGTCTTCTCTGTACGGTCCTGTATTGCACTAATGTGCAATGTGTATTTTTGTTCTCAGTGTTTTGCAGTGCGTTCCCTGGGCTGGGTGGAGATGTCTGAGGAGGACATGGCACCTGGCAAGAGCAGTGTTGCTGTCAACAACTGCATCAGACAGCTCTCATATCACAAACACAACCTTCATGACACTGCTGGTATCTGGGGAGAGGTGAGGGAATTTTATTCACTTATGCTGAGTGTTAACTTTTGTTTACATGGACTTTTTTCACCAGTATTCTGTTCTGTTCAGAAAATCACTTTAACCTAAATTTTAACGGTTTGTGGTTTAGATGTGATTGATATTGTTTATAGAACTTAATTTAGTGTCTTTTCATTCAGCAGATATGCTGTTGTTATTTGTTATTTTCTTGTTGTTTCCATTGTTTAATATAATTTGATGTGAATTACCTTAATAGTATGTAAACATTGATCTGAGTGAGTCAACACATTATTCACATAGTGAAGATGTTTTTAAGCCTGACCGCTGCAAGACCATGTTTATTGTGACAGGGTAAGGACATGCTGATGGTCCTGGAGAATGACACCATGAAACTGATCGACCCTCTGGGCCAGACTCTGCTTCATGCTCAGCCGATTGGCAGCATCCGTGTTTGGGGTGTCGGCAGAGATAACGGCAGGTCAGTATCCAGACTACAAAAGATCAAAATGAAGATGGAAGATGATCTAAACTTGATTTATTTATCTAACATCTTACAATTGCTTAAAATAAAACACTCTTCTTGAAAAATGTTTGATCAGTGGCCGGTTGTATTTAGATTTTCATATAATATATATATATATCCACATATTAAAAACTTGTGCTTGTCAGATTCCTTGTGTGTGTGCGCATTTGTGTTTTACTGCACACAGCTGCCCTCTGCTGGAGTGTTAACAACACTGCACCTAAAGATTATAATCCAAATTGCTTTTGCAGGCTTCTTGTTTGTATTCTAACATTCCTGTTTTTTCTTTCCATGCTGCATTTTCCATCATGAACAGGGAAAGGTACATACATGATTACTCTCTTAAAGGTTTTTAAATAATTATTGTATGCAGTTGTTATTGCAGTTGTGTGTGTTTAAGTACAGTGTATAAGATCATTGTTCCAACTTATGTTGACAACGATTTGACATGTTAATGTAACTTTTCTCATTTGATTTTACCTGCAGGGATTTTGCTTATGTGGCTCGAGACAACTTGACCCAAGTTCTGAAGTGCCATGTTTTCCGCTGTGACTCACCTGCCAAGAATATCGCAACCAGCTTGCATGAGATGTGTTCAAAGGTCAGTCCCACTAGGATTTAGGTTTTCTCCATTATAAATTGTTTACATTCAGAACAAACAATCAATGTCCTATTGGAAATGTTCATTTTTATTTTTTCATTCATTTGACTTTAGATCATGATGGAGAGAAAGGCGACCAAGCCAGGTGTGAGCAGGCTCAACTCTGACCCAGGTAAACCTGTGGGCATCCCTGTTGAAGGTAAAGCAAGCGTCCTTTAACGCCAGACAGTACACTGAAATTCAGAATATGCAAACAGATAATTTAATGTTTCCTCTTTTCTTAACAGAGTTTCCTGTTCCTAAAAATGAACTCTTCCAGAGGTTCCATGTCTATTATCTTGGTTGTGAGGCTGTGGCCAAACCAGTTGGTAAGAAAACACCTTCAGTTTACCTTAGTAACTGTAAACATTATGCACTGTGTCATAATCTGTTTGTGTGTTTCTCAGGCATGGAAGTAATCAACGAAGCATTTGTGGCAGCAATGATTGGCAAAGATAAAAATGACTGGACCCCTGTCTCTGTGAATGTTGCACCAGCCACCCTCACAATACTGTCAGAACAGGTAACAGCAATCAGAGGCTAAACTGCAAAAACTATGTCAGCAATACAGATAATTACCTTCAACGTTCACGGAGTGTCTTCTTTTACACATCTTTGACTTCTATAAGTCAAATGCTGTTGGTATTTGATGCTCTAGGTGAATCAATTGTCTGTGTCATACTGCAGCTGCCCTTATTCACAAATGTTGCATTTGTACCTTAAATTTTTATACCATTTTGTGTTGTTAACGATTGGGGAGAAAATACAATTTTGCCAATTGCATATGTAATAATTATTCAGTTACACATTAATTCTAATGCTGCCATTTATATTTCCAACTCCAGAACGAGGAGGTGCTGTCAGAGTGCAGGGTGCGTTTCCTGTCTTTCATGGGTGTAGGGAAAGATGTCCACACGTTCGCTTTCATCATGGCAGAGGGTCCCAGAGATTTCACCTGTCACATGTTTTGGTGCGAACCCAACGCTGCCAGTCTGAGTGAGGCTGTACAGGCTGCCTGCATGGTGAGTCATAAACAAATACGGGTGATGAAAGATGTAAATGACCTACAAATGATTTCCGAGGGAGCCGCGTTGTTTACATACACAGGCCAGTCTGTAATATGCCACTTGTGGTCTGTGTGTTTTCGTTTTTATAGCTTCGCTACCAGAAATGTTTGGATGCTCGTCCGCCCAGCCTAGCCTCCTGCCTGCCCACTCCTCCTGCCGACTCTGTAGCTCGACGGGTCAAGAAAGGGGTTCAGAGTCTGCTGGGCAGCTTTAAGAGCTACAAGTCAGGCTCTCAGTCCCCTTGAGTTGGAGCAAAGATGATCTGCAGTCCTCTACACACAAGGTCCATCACAACAGCTCCTTCTCACTCTCACTTCTCTTTCTCATCTCATCTTACTGCCACAGTTTCGCCTTACGATCGTTTCACTTGTCTAGTCATTAGTCTAGCCTGGAGTAGTTTGTGAGGAAAACGTGCGTCTGAAAAGATTGCTTATACAACAATTTGAACCCCTGGCATCAAATGTTTTTCTTTTCTGGGATTCTTTCTGTGAGTCTTAACTATTTTTGTGTTTTAACAGAAACAATGCTATGAATGTTGGTTATGGATGTATTTTACATGCAGACGCTAGAATTAGCTTGAAAACGATGTTGCTAGATGCTCTCACAGAAATTATCTCGTTCCTTTTTCATGCACGGTGCAATTCTCATCTCTAACACTCCTCTTTTTCCACTGCCTAAAGAAGGTGCTGTAAAGCTGTCATCAGATAGTGTCATGTCTCCTAATATAGATTTTCTATGACATCATCGCACCTCTCTCTGCAGCCATACATTATAATAAGCGCTGTGGGCATCTCAGTAGTTTCCACATAGTTTTACACCCCTGACGTCCCCTGAACAATGTATTTTAGTCTTCCAAAGAACTGTATGATCATCTGTCACGTAGTGAGCAACCGCTGATTTGAGTGTGGTGTGTTTCTCATACTTTCTGCATGAACATTTGCAAGTTCAGTGCTAGTGTGCAATAATCAGATGTTGCTGTATGGTGTGGTGATAAGATGGCTGCCGTGGGATTTATTGTTCACTTTAATGAGAGTCTGAATATATTGGGTGCAAGGCTAAAGGAACAACAGAGCCATGTTGAAAATCATTAACATGTGATAGAAATAATAGTAATAAGAAACACAAACTCTGGGTTTTCACACAGTCGTTTGCCACCAACAAATTACTTACCAGTACTGTAGAAACTCACCACAAGCTGCATGTTTTGATAGCTTAGAGTTCTTGCTGCTTGCAGCAGTTTAGTGCTTAAGACCCATCAATGTATCCTGTAAAATCTTTGTGTTTCTGTCTGGTAAGAGGAGGCTGGGGTTGATGTATTGTTTTGTGTTACATAGGCATGTCACTATAATTAGTGTCAGTGTTTATCATAAGCTAGCAGTAGAGTGTTAGACTTGTGTCAGTTCCTTCAGATGAACAGATGAGAGCAGGTGTTTGTATTTACAGTTTGTGTATATTGGAAACCTACAGATGATTTCTCCAGTGGTTTACATTTTTATTTGTGGTCCCCGGCTGCTCCAGTCAATGCATTTTTTTTTATCGCTTTCAGACACTACAATTTACACAGATAAGATGAATTTCACATTAGCTTGTTGATTTACAGTTTATAACACACTAATTAATCAAGTTGTATTTTATCTATATATGTCTGTCAGTGACCAATACTGTATGTAGCACAATAGTAATAGTCATCTCTAATACTAAAGATGCAGTTTGTGAGCTTTTTTGGTAACACTGACCTCTGCAGGGCTTTTGTTTGGCCACATTGTCTGAGACTTTGGTAGTTAATACTTAATATGTTCAGACTGACTCCACAATATAGAGAGAAAGAGTCTACAGTGAAAGACTAAAGCTCGTCATCTTGACTTGATTTAAATGAATAGACATGCATAACAGATTTTTCTGTCTCATTTATCTGCACTAAATGACAGAGTAGGAAAGTAGATTATTTTAAAATGTCGTAGATGTTTTTCACCATGCTTGATTATTTCTGTATAACAAAAGGTTGATATCAGAAGTGTCCTCGGATTGCTACAATGAGTTTGATACTTGTGCAATATTTGAAACCTATAGATTGGAAACGAGTCACATTTCAGTTTGTAAGTGTGCCGCCTTTCTTTGAAACAAAGATTTCCGAATATCGATCTGTCACCTCCAGTTTGGAAGGCGAAGCAGTGCTTTGTGATGACTGGCTGTTCTCAAACTTTCGTTCATAGATTCCTGTTTGTTTTTAATATTTTAGAAGTTATCAAATACTAAAACTCTTACCAACTGCCTCTTTATATGTGTGTACAATACAACACTAATGAAAACTAGACTACACTGACTCATGTTACTGCCTTGTCACTCGTGTCACTTGGAATTATTGTGCTTTTTCTTTTCTCTCCTTCCGAGTTTGCTGTGTCCAGTCAGTGGCAACACTAAAGCCAGATGAGTGAAAGAACATTAGCAGATTAATTTATTTCTGTTTATGTAAATTAGGTGTATAAAATGTATGTATATAAAAGTCACTGCACAATAAATGTGAACATATCAATTGTTTGTGTTGTGGTCTTTTAATTTTAGCAGATTTTTCATTATGTGATGCCTGCTATAAGGACAGGCCTGGATCCTGTAGCCTGTAGCCATGTCATTTTCTGTCAGTGACTTTATCTGTCATTGCCACCTTTTTCATTAAAATGCAAAAGAAGCCACATACAACCTGTCTGGCTTTTTTGCATATGCATTAAACCTGCTGACGCCGGTTTTATCATATGTATTGACAAGACAAGCTAGACAATGCATGAACAAATATGCAAAAAGGCCACCCTCCCCCTGTGTCACCTGTTCAAGTTCATATCAGCACTGCTGCCCCCACCTGGTGAGTTCAAAGGAATGGGTAGGGTTGGTTATTGTTTCCATAAGAGATGGTTTTGCAGATGAAAGGTAGACATCAAGTGGAATCCACAGCACACGCGGACTGTTAATAATGGCCTCCACCGTCTCCACAGAAACAACAGGACTGCCCTGCCAGCGGGATCCTGCTGCATTCGGGCAGATCAAGGCTCTTACTATAATCATTTCCTTTGAGGAGGGAGACTGGGAGCCCGCTTGTGATTTATTACCGTCTCTCAGGAGCTTATATTTACACTCGTCAGATTATTAGGAACACTTTTTATTTGGAAGTGATTTGCTGCAGCAACACAAACACCACTAGATGTGAAAAATCATTTGATCTTCAGAAGCTTTAGAACAAAATCTTTATAAACAGGATGTTGCACAACAATTTCATGTTTATCTAACTTTTTGTCCTCTCAATAATTAGTGGCCGTTGTTTAGGTTTTTGTCTCAGGCAGGCAAAAAGTCGCACATGCATTTATATCTTAGACAATTGCAACTGGTCAACCTAAAAAGACACTGTGAAGATAGTTTTTATTGCATGGTTGTGTTAAACTGCATTAAAAGTCATTACTTGCAGTGTCCTCTAGATTCTGTGTAACTGAATGCATTTTCTAACTGTTTATTCCTTCAAACACAAAAACATACAGTGTTTCTGTTCAGTTTGTCAATCTTGTATTATGACTGTGTTACTGTGACATGTTTACAGCCACCTATGCCCCAGGTCTTGTCGGTATTCTCCTGCTTGTTTTTATGCTGCAGTGTGTCCATGTATCTCTGAAGTCAGATTTATGCACTCCGTTGCTGGGTGTCAATCACAATTTACATAGGTCGGCCCATGGAGAAAGTAATCACAATTATAATGATTCCTATAGCCTAATTATGCATGTGGCATTTGTTTAATGGAGATTTATTCTGAGTAATGAATGTGTAGTCTTGTGGAACATTGCTTTTCCTCTTGGTGTGGAGGAGAGGACTTGTCTCCTCTGCTTGGTTCTTCAATCTAATCACCAATCTCAGGGTAGATAAAATGAGCCGGCGCAGGTCTTCAACCTGATATCAAGGACTGAGACAGATGATGGAAATCCCTGTAAGGCACAGCCTTCTCTGACTGATTGATACTGCGAGAATACACCACTCTGCACGAGGATTCTCTGGAGCCTTTTTTTCAGCAGTGCTTGCCTGCTATGATTTCTGTTGCTTTTTTTGTTTGTTTTGTTTTGCCTGCTTCTGCGCGCTGAGATTTGTGCTTCTTGGTTATCTGGGATGACACCATGAGTGCCAAGCATTGGGTCAGGGCCACGTCAAATCAAACAGCCACAGGAGATGTGTGAAGGCACACACAACTGAAGGACAGGATAATGCTTTCTGGTAGCACTGTGGGTGTTTCACAGAGAAATAATTTCTTCCACAGTCCTATAAAATCCATAGTACAGTATTTTGAGATACGTTAAAAACATGGGATAGATAATAAATGACACATGATGATACAGAAATGATGGTCTCTAAAAATGCCCTGAGGCGTTCATTTGGGGATTAGGTGGGCTAATCTCAAAATGTTCAGTAATTCATTCTCTCCCAAGTAACAGTGATTGCTTTCCCATTGGGAGCAGCCAGCAGTGTGCTGATGTCTAGATAATCGTTTCTCCACTGGTCTTCCAGCGATTCCAGCAGCTCAGCAGTGGTTCAGTTACAGTTCAGTTCATACACCAATCTAACAGGATGTACAGACTCTGCTGCGCTGTGGCGTGCAGCATGGTGTGATGGCGTACATATTAGTGTGGTTTAATCTATAACTATAACATCATATTTGATCATTTTTCCTAGGAATGCATAAACTGAAAATGCCTTTGTATCTGCTGCCAAGATCAAACTATGACTCACTGACAAGTCTTTTGGTTCCAAGACAAATATACTTCTCCAACACACCTTGGCCACCTCTCTCCCACCGTCATTTCTATTAAAATGTGTCAGATTCCATAATGGAGTAATTGCTATGAAGAATAGCAACTGTCACAATGTAAATGAATGGTCTTTACATTTGGTGCGTTACCATGTCACTAGAATCTTTAGTCATTAAACTTGAGTTGACAGACAGCAACCAATTCATATTAATGTTGTGCGTGATGACTGGGGTTTGTCACTTTCCAGCAGTGTTACAGACGTCTCACAGACTTTTGTCTGTGCTTTGAATGTCTTCTCATTTTCATGCAGATATCTTTTTCACATTCTTGCAGAGAGTTAGATGAGCAGGTATTGAAAACCTATGAGCTTAGCTTAGCATAAAGACTGAAAACAGGGGGAAACTGTTAGCATGTCTCTGACCAAAGATAAAGAGTGCTTGTGTTTTTTTCCCCCTGGAAAAGTCATTGCAAACAAACCCTCATGAAATCCCATAATCATTTTACAAGTGTGTTTAAAAGACACCGCAATGACCATTTAACAATAGAAAATCGTAAACATTTTGTATATACAGTACACAAAAAACTCTATATATTACAATCATTGCTCACACTGAACTAAACCAACCGCAGATTGAAGAACTGTTTTTACAAACATAAACTAGCCTGATGAACATTGTGAGTGCATTATTTGGTGAGATGAAACCAAAGTAAATGACTGGTTAGCACAGTGACTTCATAGCGCTGTGAAACACAGATGGGAAAGAACATTGATATAAGGCTGCATGAGTGGAAAAGGTGTAGGAGAGATGACATTTATAGACGACACTATGAATGCACATTTGTTAACCAGAATACTGACTAAAAAGATGTCTCCCACTCTCAGGAAACTTGGCAGGAGATCCCAAACAGTAATAATCATAAAAAAATAGAAAACCATGACCTGGCCAAGCATGTCCCCTGACTTGAATCCAAAAACAGAAAGTAGAGCAACAAACCCCCTCCAGCAAAGAACAGCTGAAAAGAATCATCAGTGAAGAACATCGCTCCACAGATTTTCTGTAAAACTGGTTTCATCCATGCACAAGATATCCAATAAACATATGCAGTCATTTAATTTCTCAAACATGATGTTTCCTTTCTACTTCAGTCTTCTTGGGCTTTGATTTTTTTTTATTGGATTAAACTGTACTAAGGGGCAGAATTTGTACCGAACATTTTAGTGACTTTTTTGTATAGTTTTATATGTTCTTCCTGCTGCACAGATGGACGTATACCACAGCCTCTGGCCTTAAAGGCAGCAGTGAAGGACAGGTCATATTGTGCTATAGTTTCCACCTGTAAAAAATGTGTCCGTATGTTTGTTCCTAATGTTATTACAGACAGTTTCCACGACAACCAGCCCAAGTAGGGGTATTATTTTAAGGGAAGGCAGGGACAGGTTATATGTTAATCAGGTTGGAGAAGGTCTTAGTTGAGGAGGCCTGCTTTTATCATAACTGACTGTTTTATGCTGTCACTTTATTTGGGGTGTTTCATTCACAGCAGCAGAGCAGAGATGAGGGTGAGGAACGGGTGTGCTGTGGAAAAATCTTTGCCATGCAAAAGAGAAGTTAACAGCTTCAGCTCGCTTCATGATGTCTGCACTCTCAACGATGTTTGACAAGACATCAAAGAAATCCTTTTCACTTTCTTTAGCTCACTGTCTCTTTCGCTTTGTGTTGCTGCAGCTGAACCATATTCACACAAACATTAAAACGTTGTCTTACAGGCATTATGATTAACAGTGAGATTCATTTACTCGCTGACAAGTCTCTCTAAGAAGGCAGCCACTTCCAGCCTGGTCTCCTGCGAGTCTCTCCGCAGACCCCGCCAATCTGAAGGAGCAAACCCTCTGAAGGCATACTGAAGCAAATTGCATTGTTACTTTGCAAATTTGTTCAAGCAATCAACTCAATCTCACTTGGGGTAGCAATCTGACAACAGGAATGATTAGAATCCTGGACGACTCGTTGCTTGTCGCTTGGGACTGAGATGAGAGCGGAATTACAATGAAGCCTGAAATTGTGTGTTATTGTTACCTCCCTGTGTTCCTGTCCTCTTTTCTCCATCCACTCTTGTTTTCCTGTCCACGTCTTCCCCCTCTATCCTACCCTTTGGAGATGTGGTAACAAGGTGTGACTGTTAGAGACAAAACCAAAGGGCAATTGTCTAGAATAGGAGGATAGAAATAGCTCCTGTCCTGTCTTTTATTAGAGAGCAGACCTGCCATCATCGGAGTGTAAAAAAACCCTGATTTGGGAGATAAAATATGCAAGATTAGAGTGGAAATGCGGTGGAGGATTAGAGTTGATGGCTTTTAATGCAGGAGAGGTGGACAGGCAGTGGTTGAAAAGATGAATAAATAGTTCATCATAGAATATCTTTGCAAGGAATTTAAGTAAGAGAGGTGGCTTAGTCTAGTTCCCTACAGGTTTGGACAAAATACATTAAAATGACCCTGGGAATTGTGGCAAAATGCAGAGGGCAGATGGAAGCGGTTCTCAACTTGCTTTATATTTATCAGTTTCTGCTCACACGTTGCCTGTGAAAGGAGGGTTGCTGGGGTGAAATGACCTGACGGGAGCTGAGGGGAGGAGAAGCAGGCTGTTGATTCTCATTTCACTGTTCCCATCTCCCAGCAGGATTGTCTGAGACATAGATAAATACTGCCAGCACCGCGATTTATAAGCTGTGCAGCAGACACAATTTCACCCATTACCTGAGTGACTCAGAAGTCCAACATGCTTCAGTCCACTGCATACAGAGTGCTATGATTTGAGCTGCTTTTGCCATTCTGTTCTGCCCCCCATTGCCTCTTCTCGAACTCTTTCTTGTCAACACCACAGGGGGACGAGGGAACTGTTAGACTTTAGATTTTTAACACCAATGTGCTTTGTGTAAAAATTTGTTTGGGTTTCATTGGCATGTTTCACAGTGTGGCCAAGTGTGTTGTGTTGTGCCTGTGTGTTCAATCTCAAACTGCACAATTGCAAGGCTATACTTAGATTAATTACAGTATTTGTGTAACTTTGATTACCCAATCAACAACCAAATGCTGAGAAAAATGACATTTTTTTCCAGTGTTGCACTAGTTTTCAGTCTTCAATATGTGATTCCAGATGGCCGTGATCACATTTTGAAATTTGGCCACATTTTACAAAAGAAAAACAACGTAAAAGAAGAAGAGAGATGACAAGGGAAAGGTCATGCAGATGTTGAGAGTTGAGTCTAGTTTTTTTAACTTCTATTTCTAACAGCATCTTTATATTAGAGATGAAGTTCAGTTCAACCAGATGACAAATAGTACATTTTCTTATTTATCCTTAGTGCTTTTAATCTTTCCGGTAGTTTTGTTTTATTGTTAGATTCTGTAAATTGTGAGCTTTTACTATGACCCTGCCACGCTCCACTTCTTTCGTTTCTATTCATTTCAAATATTTTACCACAGACTTGGCAAGGTTACAGTCTAGACTTTATACATCACTTGTTCACACAGTCACTAAATCTGTTTATTTATTCAAGCGAATAAGTTTTATTTATCATAAAAACTTCAACACAAATCTAATTTAGTTTCCACATGTACGGCACAAAGGACAGGATTTTTTGTGTTTATGACCTTTTCATGGGAAGAATTTAGAGCAACACATAGACACTAACTACAGGATGTAAAAAAACAGTACATTTCTAATACTGGTTGTAATTTTCAGCAACATGTCAGTGACTTCTGTAGAGTATGTGGACGTCAGTCTATCCTGAGTAGCAGAAATAAAAGCACTTGTATTAATGCCTGGTTGAAATAGTTACATAATTGATAAAATCAATCATGAAACAGGGGATTAAATATAATATTCTATATTTTAAATATGTAAAAAGGCTTTAGAGACGTTGTTTGACATTAAATCTCTGGTATCAAAAACAAGCAAACATGTATTTTTTTCTGCTCTTGAGGCTATTTTGTCTCCAGCAGCATTAAATACTGCAGGTTTTCCTCCACATTCACATTAAAAGTCAAATTACTCCTCCAAGGCCTGCCAGTAATGTGGGTTAATTGTTCTGGATGGCTGGATCACTTCCAAGCAGTTCATCCAATTTCCATTTAAATTGAGCTATTGGAGCATGACACGGTCGACGCTTGGCTCGCCACTGTTGCAGACAGGTGACACTGGTGCACTGCTGGCTGGGAGGCAGAGAAACCTGTTTACAGGTCAAACTGCAGACTCTCAAGTGGCTTGCTACAAAATGAAATGCAAGCACACACCTTCTGGTTCTCTTAATAGGGCTTTAAGAGCGAGCAGAGAAATAGCCTCATATAGTCAAACTAGTCAAGTGTATATATACTTTGCTGCATTAGTTTCCTGTTGGCTGTGGCTCCTATTAGGACCCAGTAGTCTGAACAATAGCCGGGGAAATGATTCTCCCGAGAGAATAAGAGCTGCTATCATCTTCGGCCTCCTCTGCTCGGCTCTTCAGATTGAAACTTTGGTGCCAAGATGAAATTTTCTCTCACTGCCCCTGCAGGATTCACGTCACAACCTCCCTGAAACTATTAAACAGGTACTGTGTCAACAGCACACCCCACTGTTTTTAATTTTAGCTGTTGACTTTAGGCTTTCTCTTCCTCCTCTATTCCAGCACATGAGTCTGATGAGCCTTGATTATTTCCTCCCACCGCTATTGTGTTGACCTCTTCATTGTTTAACCCAGAGTATCCAATCACGCTCGTGCTTTTCATTGCAACAATATGAATAAATCATTGTCGCACCCTAACCCTAACTCGTCGTCAAATGAAATGTGCTTTAACATTTTAGGCAAACTTTTTTTGGAATATAAAAATGTCTCAGACACACCACACAACTCTTTCACTACTTCAACACTCCCCTTTCTGATTGCACATTTAACCTGAGAAAAAGCTCACATCACAGATTTACATGTGGCAGTTCTGCCCCCCGCTCATTTACCACGGCACTCAATGTTAATAATTAGCTTGTGAACAGTAGATGGTGGTAATGCAACATTTAAGTGGTGCAGCTAAACAACACGAGGAAGAGAAGAAGTAACAAGTGGCAGTCCATGTGATGCAGGAGTTTTAAACACAAGCTTTTTTAAAAATCCTTGAAGGTCATTTAACTTACTGATGTACCCAGTTCCTTGAACACTCTTCAAACTTCTTGAATAAAAGAAAACATATATTACGCCGTACAAATGATTTTAAATATCTTTTATCTTGCCTTTTCCATTGTAGTCAGAAATAACATACAGTTTCTTGTTTTAAATTATATAATTTACCCTATTGGTTAAGGTTGATGCTGTTTTTTTAGTATTTCATATTTTGTAGCAAAATTACCCAAAAAATATCTAAGAATATTTTGTTTTCATCTTACAAAAAGAGCAAAGACATAATCAATTCAGCTTGCAAAGTAAGAATCTTTTTTTATTTATCATGCAATAGATTGAATTTTATTTCAGATGCTTGAAAAACATTTAAAAATTCTGGAAAGACCAACAGAAAAGTGCTTTTGAAAGAGTTTGCTGTGTTTTTTTCCCCCCGAAAAAGAATAATGTCTGACTGAAAAAGTTCCAAATAATAGCATCCCCCTTGACCCTGTGCAAAGCTGTGTGACTTCAGTGTAATGGTAATGAATGAGAGGCACAAACTGGGGCTGACTCTAACCCAGCCTCCCTCTTCCCTTTGCCTCCACATTTCACAAAGGCAGCGCCTGTGCTCTGTGGATCAGCTTGGATGGCTTGCATCAGTCATACCCCCACTGCCAAGCCAGTCCAACTTCTCATAAAATCCACACCATTCTGTATCATCGATTCGTTCCCTTCTAGAAATGGGGCCCATGTCACACGTATTGTTTCTAGATTGAAAAAGAGTTGGTCAACATCTGCTGTAAATCAAAAACTCCCATTAACCAGAGGGATCTATCCTGCTACCAGAGACCACCATCTCTCTCTCTGTCTCTGTCTCTCTCTCCTGGTCCTGGGTCAAACCATTGTCTTGGTTTCATTTTGACCATTTTTTTTTTTGCAACCCCCAGCAAACCAGACGCTCCATCACTGTCTCCACCATTAGAGGCAGGATTCTGGTTTCTCAACACAAGGATGTCAGGTACAACATTAAAACATTTAACCAAGTGAAGGGGCACCGTGACCCCACACGCTCACAGTATCAGTCGGGTCAGGATGAGAAAATGGAGGCCACATAACACACAATCACATATTGACCTAAGACACTAAATGACACTGGAAAGGAGGGAAGATAAAACCCACCGTGGCTCATTTGACCTATTTAATCTTTTTACATTGTCCTTATTTTAACTAAGTGAAAGGGTCAGTTCACCTGAACAAAATAATATATTTTATATTAAAATCTAGCCATGTTTTTGGTTTTATTTGATGGGATTTTGAGATATCAGTGATTACTAAAGACTGATGCTGACCTAAAACACAATATATTAGACTTCAAAATCATTGGTACTAAATGGAAAAACAATGGTGAACTGACCCTATTAAATTTCTGTTTCATGTGTTGTTGTGACACATTGTAATTGTGCACAGTATAATATATGTTTATCTACAGTTTCATCCACCACATTTCAGCCTGTGAAAGACTAATTTTGAACCAGACTCCCACATCAGCACTCCCCTTGAGCTGCCCTTGACTTGAACACACAGAGCCCGAGGCACTGGGCTCAGGGCTGGGCTCCCCCTCAGGCCCCCCTCCCCCAAGGACACTCTGCAGGTTGCCTGTCTGTCTGCCTGCAAAAAAAAAAAAAAACATGTCCAGATACTTCTATTGTTCTGTGCTCTGATCTTCATACAGGTTGCTAAAACAAAGCCCTCTTATTAATATTTATAGCCTCTCCGATGGGACGGGATCAATGGAGAGAGGAGAAAGAGGAGAGAGATTGTGCCTGAATAATCACCATCCATCTACTTCCAGCCCTCGCTCTCTCTCATCTCCGTGTCTCTGTAGTGGAAGTGATGCTTTAGAGAGGAATTCGGTGTGTGAGCGGATGATGGAAAATTGATGTGATAGGAGAAAAGAATGATCACATCCATGTTTATTTTTGCATTTGTTGTATACTGGCTGCTAGCTCGAGGGATGTTATTTTCACAACAGTTTTTTTCTTTTTATTAATAGCTACATAAAGTTATATAGCACACAATACCTTCATATATGTATAAGTATATGCTTCTGTACTGACATCTGTTTTAAAACTTAGGCGTATGTTCCCTGGTTATGTTGACTTTCATACATCCTAACTTCTGCTTTCCCAGCTGAAGATGTGTGGGAGAGTGTTAAGAGTAGATTTGTAACAGACTCCTGGTGTCTTCATTGGCAGGCCCAGCATGGTGGATCTCCAAGATAAAAGTCTGACAGCTTGAGACAGTCTGCTATGCGTCTTCACTAGGTGGGCACGCTGCCCAGTGCTCAGTAAGCAAATTAGGTGGGCAGTACACCCAACGCTGCCCTTCTTGACTGACAGTGGTCCTGCCGAGCAGTCTTTGACTGCAGAAGGAAAAAGTTATTAATCAGACATGTTTGCTTCTTCGAGCTTTTCGTGGAGAGGAGGAGGAGGAGGGCAGTGAGAGTGGAGACCTGGCTGGGTGATGAATGCCCTCGCTTCTTTGCGTTTCAAAAGTACAGTTTCTCCATGAGGAATGGAGCAGATTGTACATGGGCTGAGGGAAATTGCCTTTTCCTCTGACCTGCAGCCAAGGGTGAGAAAGTGAATGAAAAGTGATTTGAGACTGTGTGCCTTCTGAGGCAATGAATACGGTGCAAATTAGAGGAAGAGGCCTTTCAATCTCCAGCGCTCTGGCTTTTCACCATTCTTATCAGTCTAGATTGTTTTCTGTCTTTTTGCTCTACAATGCCATTCCTGCCTCTCTTATTTCTTTCTTATTCTTTCTTTTCCTTTTCTTATATTTTTGTATCTTCTCCATCACTACTCCCCCCATCCTCCAGCAGGGTACTGTGGGTGTGCAGCTTGACAGGCTGAGCTCAGGGAGGTCAAGAGGGCAAGGGCAGGATTTGCAGATTGTGAGACAGAAAGCTGAGGCAGCACGGCCTTCAGTGAGAACACAGTGTGCAGCAGGAATCGCGAGGCCATGCAGAGTCACAGAGAATCATGACCTTGAGCCGTGGGCAGGAAGAAAATCAACACATATCCATTGAGTCTGGACATGAGCTCACATGCCCCAGCGCCCTTTGGATGTGTGCTCTCATTGGCATATGGTGTTTTGCTCAAAATGGATTTGACAAAGCCCCTCATGAATTATTGTGAAAGCCCAGGATATTGCAAAGCACCACTGAGAGATAAACAAATTAGTGTTTTTATCATGTCGGCCTTTAAAAATATTCATGAATGCAGCATTTCATATGCAACAAAAGGTTTTATTATTAATTACCATTATAACAATTCACTAGGTACTATAATGTGTGTGTGTGTGATTCATTTGATTACATGAAATCCGTAACACTTCGTTTTATGCTGCAGCTCTTCCACTGTACAATGTGTCCAACACAAAGCCTGCGGGACGTGAATCTTTGAATCATATGTGAGTGGAATAACAACAGTTCACTTACTGTCTAAGCGGAGACTCATGCTTTAAACACACATGTGATCCCAACTGGTCCCATTGGATTGACACTAATGCCAATTGTGTTTATATAATATGTGCATAATTTTTCGACCATTCACTAATATGCAAAATTAAATTTTTTTTAAAAAGAATTACAAATTTTAAAAGAAACCTAAGATATTTGTGCAGCCATAAATGTGACTATTTCATTTTAACTGCAGAATGAAGCATGGTGTGTAGTACTTTGTGCTGGAACATGCATCTAGTCTATGCAATATATAATGTTGTTTGACAATGTGCAAAATGTTTTCCGCTGTTTTGTGTAACTGCAGCTTTTTAACAGGAATTACTAATGTATGTAGTCAGTCAGTATTAAATAAACACCATCTGAATACACCAAATAACGTCTAAAATATGCCATTTCAACATCTCAACTTTGAATTAATTATATTTTTCCTACCCAAAGAATAACAAGCAAAACACACAGATGTGAACACTAGATACACAAAGACACATAAAACACAAGGCACAAGATGTATAATAAAAATAAATATCATAAAACACACAATAAAACAGTTTTATTGGGAAATATCTAGTATAACATTTTCTTCTTACATCAGCAATTGTTTTTATCTGGATAGTCAACACATCCTAAGGCCTGATATAATGGATGAGTGGTTTGTTGGTGATTGGACGATTGTTTTGTCTTCTGGGAAGGGAGTGGAGGAGGGATTCTCCTTGTTTAAAACTGTACCTGCAAGTGTGCAGCCCTTACAGCTGGTTGTTTTCCCCCTTGTTGCAGTCTGCCATCTGTGCACTTTGCATCTGTTCTTTTTTTTTTTTTGCAGTCCAGGGAACGCTTACACACTGACTTTAACTAGCTTTTGCATCCACCTTTTTGTCACCAACTGTGTGGATTTAAGGTAAATAATGTTAAACATTGTGATTGTGTTCCTATAAAGTCACAATCAGATAAAGCATTTAAGCTAAAATATTGAAATAAATGATCAGACTAATCAGCTTTTATACCTAACTGTGTACTGTCTGCAGTCTGGATTACTGCTCACCTTCACAGGTGTTGGAAATCCCAATTAGAAAACTAGGTAACTCAGGCTGACCCTCACCAGCCACCATACTTTGCAGTTGGCAGCTGCCAGATAGTGTTCACAGTGTGGGACTCCACAGCTGCTCTAATTTCAGTACTTTCTCAGTTCTAATGGCACAACAGTCTTGTTTGGATATGATGTTTGTAAAAGTGCCTGTGTACATAAATTGAAGCAGCATCGCTTATTATGGAGCAGGAGATTTCCCGTCTTCAAAGGCATGCACCTACATTATCCTCCAAACGTAAGTTGATCTTCTGATTTGAAGCAAAAACACTCAGTTTCAGTCAAACTACTGCCTCTTTAACTATCACCACACTCAGAAAAAACTGTGCACCTGTGCATGCCTGTTGCCTGTATATTGGTGAAGATTTTTCATTCATCCAGGTGAGGTTATCTGAAAGCTAAGTCGTGGCAACTGTCAATTAGTTGTTGTGATTAGGAGGTTAAATGGAACCTCTCCTCTCTGGACCCCATCTGTGTGTGGCGTGTGGCCAGACTTCTGTTAGGGTAAACATTGCTCTGCCGATTTCTTCTGCAAGTATCTTGTGTTAAAATGTTTTTGCGGTGAAAATTAAGTATGATCGCCAACTCACCCAGAGTAACAGCTAAATGCTTATGATGCCTCTCACACTCCCACTAGATGTCACAACCCTCTACAGTAAATCCTGCATACTTTAAAAGAAGCACTTCATTTTTACTTCTGTGCCTGTTTATTAAGACAATATCTCAGCTTGATGTATCTTTCTCCACCATAACGATCAGGCTAAGTGACACTGTCTATTTCAATATATCTTCTGTGGCAGCAGGCTCAGGCTCTGGTATATGCAAAAGATTCCCCATGGTATGTTTTAAACCAAGGGAGCAGATCCGCGCAGCCTGTGGTTTTTTCACTTATGGGTAGACCATACTGAGAATTTCTGCTATCATTAGTCATGAGCTTGAACTTGGGGTGAACCACTGATAATGATGGATTAATTGTCTAACAGAACAGCTTTCAGTCATCATAGAACGAGTGTTTTCACACTGGAACTTTGTGCACAGCGTTTATTTTCTTCCTCTGTCATTTTCTAACTACATTGTAGCAGTGAGAAGTGATGGACAGTCAGGCTGTCTGCTGGGCAACTACTTCCCTGGGACATGTTGCTCATTTTCTGAATTACATATGAATATGTGCAGAGAAAGTGTGGAGGCTGATAATGATTTATGGTCAACAGGGAAGACGCAGCTGTGATTTTCTTGGACTGTTAGAGTGTTGTAGAAGAAAATGTATAAACAGTTTCCTAATTTGCCTCTACACTTTTGTGTATAATTATAACTCTAAACAGCTTTGTGTCGCTACCTTTATAATAGCGTCTCTGTTTAAAAAAAAACAAAAGACAACATTCAGTGCATGGACACATACATAAAACCACAACATTTCCAGGCTGGTGGTTTCCACTTTCTCTAAGCTAAGCTAACTAAATACTGTTGTTATGAGCGTTCTGTTGAGCTTCTCATCCAGCTCTCAGCAAGAAACCAAATAAGCCTATTTCCAAAAATGCCAAACTATATTACAGTAATAATGTAGTTTCAGCGTAACATTGATCCCGTGATCTCCACTTATATCTAGAGGTGGAAAAGCAGAACAAAGGAAATGGAGGAATTTTCTGTCGTGCTGACATATGAACAAATAATACTGCTCCAAGAAGCGTTCCATGCATCACAGAAATAAATTGTGTCTCATCAGTTGCTGAGATTTCCGACCATTCATCTGAATGAGTTATGGCCCCTTTTTAGAAGTGGATCTGTACTACACCTCCACTTCACTTGTGTATCTTAAACCTGCTGCGTTGTGCTTTTGGTTTTGCCTGTCTGAGCGTGTAGTGCTGTGACACATCCACTGGGACAGCAGACATGAGGTTAAAGCAATTCACTATGGAGAAAACTGCTTTGGCACTGGTGCAGAATGGGCAGCGACGAGCATGGATACCAGATGGTAGTGAATCTGTAATTACAATTCTCTGGTGCAAAATGAGGCACTAGTGGAATGAAATCTTGCCACAGCTTCAAATACCCTGCTTGTAAAAGTCTTTGTTTACTTGGCAGAAGGTTTAGCAGTCATGCTAGATTCTTGTCATCAATGTCTGAGAAAAGACCATTTAACACACATTAGACTACATGTGCAGTGTTGGTGTTGGTGTCCACCAGTGCCTTTGTGGAATGGTAATTACCAGCATAATCAACAACAGAATGAAGATGGACAAAGACAGTTGAACTGAATTTAAATAGGACAGATCCATAATGGCTCCCAAATGGAGAGTGGGGTCTGTGCTTGCCCCACAGGGACTCACCTGTGACTTGGCCTCCTCACTTCTGTATGTGACAGGGTGGCATTGTGGCATTGCCTTCCACTCCCCTGTGACCCCGAATGTTCCCTCTTCCGTAGAAGGGTGCATAATTGTCTAATTAAACGGAGAGACAACAGCCCCGGCATACCTCATTAAAGACATCGCTCCATCAGCTCCCGCCTTTATATTCCTTTTAAAAGACTCTCGTCATCCTGGCAGGAAAGGTCAAACAGAAGTGCTGGAGTTGGCTGCCAACCCCGTCGGCGCTTCTCCTACAGAACCTAAATTATCCAGAACAGAGGCTGATCAAATCTTCTTTTTTAAATGTGTCTACACTCAGCTGTGCTAATTTATTGGCTCAGCTTCATTTAAAATATGACCCCAAAATAAACTAAATAAGGAAACAACAGAAAAGCGAAAGAGAAAAGCAGCATTTCTGATAAAGTTTAGTGTTTGCCATGATAACTTACAGAGCAGTAATGCTGGAAATAGTCTTAAGTGGTGTGTTGCTACCCTGCAAGTAAAACGAATGCACTGATCTTTTTTGTATTAATGAGGCATGCGCTGAATAATTTCAACAGATAAATGAGCCAGGTTTGAGCTGCTTATAAATGAGGCTAGTTGAGCAAAAGGTTCCCAACTGACTTCTCTCAGTGCACAGAATATAGTGAAATAATTAACTCTGAGATTAAATCATAGCTGATGCATTATAAAATAATTCAGGCACAAATGTATGTATGTGTATATTTAAACATTTTTCCTTACTTAAAGTGCACTTCTTTTATTACAGTGTTGATTGGAAGAGGGAGCCACCTAAAATAGTGTCTTAATAGTCATAGTTGGAAATGTAACGCTGCCAATTTCCGAGCCACACTGATAAATCTTTTTATGTCCAGCTGATGCTAAATGTAACCTTTCCAAGTCCAATTACTTATAAAGTCTACCAACATGTCTCTCTGCTTCCTTTCATTGCTTCCTCCTACATACATATATCATAAATATTTGAGAGGATGGATGTCTAGGGTTAACATATGTCCCATCTGAAATGTCACTAGCCCCTCTAGTTGCCAACATGCTGTTGACAGAGCACCAAAACACTTCATTTGGGATGCACAACTGTTGATTAATGTCCTGGCTCGACATGAACACGGCTGCCCTGAATATGTACTCTCACAGGGCTGGATGCATAGTGGGCCCGTAAAACTGTCATAAATATCAAATACTCCAACTGGCATCCAATCTACTCTTAATCTGCACTATAGATTTTGTGTCAAGGTATAAAAGTAGTCACTTGAATTTTGCTTTTGGGTCTTTGGGGAGTGCAAATAATCTTATTAGTTGGAGTGACAACTTGAGACAGTGGACTGTGTTAACCACAGTTGAGTAGTCTTGCTTTATAAAGTGTGTCTGCTGTCTGGAGCGATGCTGCTGTAGTCAAAGACAATCTGAGACTGGGGAAGAATAATCACAATCGATCTCTGAGAAAGACATTTAGCACAAGTTTGGCTCCACTTACCTACTTAAATTCTCTTGTTTCAACAGCAAATACTAAAACTTTCTACAATGAATTCTGCTGTGACAGACTGTGACAGACATTAAAGCCTTATACAACCCTGTGGCTTTTCTATGACTCCTGAACCTGTCAGGAAAATTTGTTAATTTGTTAAATTTGTAAATAATATTTATTTATATGATTAAAGACATTGTTTCCTCTGTGTTTTACAGCATGTAATTTTCATAATTCCTCTAAAGACAAAATAATTTATATAATATAGAATATAATGTGACCACTTCCTGGCCTGATCTGAAGATAACATTACTGGAAAATGTTAGAAACATGAGTTGTGCTTTGCATTGATGGGATGCACCCTGTGGGCCAGGATGTTATTTTTAGTAAAGCCAGAGTAATTAGGTTATCAGTCGATCAACAGAAAAAACCTGCAACCATTTTGATAATGTATTAATCATCTATTTTTAAGCAAAAATGTCAATGAAGTTTCTGTTTTCAGTTTGAGAGTGCTCTGATTTTCTTGGATGTTATGTTTTTGTAAACTGAATATTTTTGTAATTTGGACCTTTAATTGAACAAAGCAAGACTTTTTAATAGAGAGCAGCAGGTAGATTAAATGATTTTAACATTCAGGCAAGGACAGATTTATCTAAAACAGGTTTGTTTTCAACATGCTTGGGCTGAGGCAAATCTATAGGAGGTAGCTCAAATTAATTCCATAAACCAAAGACTTTACAATATTCCTTATACATACCTAATACTCTATCACTATCCCCTTAATCTTTTAACCTTCTTCTGGACACAATGCAGATAGATGCATAAAGGCCAACAGAGGGAGCCCAATAGCTATTTGTACTCAAGCTGAGAGAGGCCGGGGGGGGGAACCACAACAGTTTGTTTACATGCAAAATAGTTTCATGAATTAATAAAGGTCAAGGGGGAGGGGGGAGGCGGGAGGCGGGGGGCGGGGGGTGGAGGTGGGGAGGTTTTAGTGTGAGACAGCTGTTGTCCATCACATTTTCAAGGTGCTTTAGCTTTCAGAGGCTTTCAGAGGCTTCCAGAGCTATAGGAACATGTCAGCTGGTTTGCATCAGTTCCAGAAAAAGAGACGAAAGATCTCAGGGGGACGGCAGACTCTTCTATTACTACAGTCTTCAGTCTTCATATCTGTGGCAGCAGTGGTTACCCTGTGATGCGTGTCTCAGACTTAAGTACACACTAGCGATAAGGTGGTCCTTTATACATCCACAAAAGATTAATGAGATTGTACGCTCATTGTGACAGATGATGAGACTCAAACATTTTACACAGCGCACAGGACTTTATATTTCACTGATATTACAAAAATCTTTACAAAGAAGATATTTGATTTACCTGGTCAGGAATGATTGATGCACTTAATATATTTCTTTACATCAAGAATTTATATTTCTTGTTTTGTAATGAATTACTGTGTTGATCCCGGGTCTGAGGCTGCACGGGTCTGCTGTTAGACTCCAGAATGTCTCAGGAATATTACTTCAATAAATATTTGATGAAAGAGGACCTTCTATCGATTCATTACACCGTGAGTAATATGTGTGTGTGTTCATTAGGCGGCTTCCCAGTATCCATGTTTAATATTCTTTGTTTACAGTTGAGGGTCACACATGGGGAGACATGAATATGGATCAGGTAACCTCAGCTTGTCTGAGCTTTTCACAGTTGCTGGTGTATCCTGCACACACTGGTACTATACAGGACCATGAGACAGACAGGCAGACACACACACATACACGCATTAAAGTGGTGACATTTATACATTTCCACAATCGAATGAAAGATTTAACTTTTGTTTGCCATTACTTACAAAAGACGGCAAAAAGTAACATGAAGGAGGTGTTGAACACAGGGGAGGTGAGTGTCTTTCTGTGTGTGCTTTTCTGCATCCCTGAGTGTCTGCATATTTGTGTGTACAGCTGTGGCTTGAAAGAGAAGAGAGGGGGTGGTTTGTACCAAAAGATGGTATGGGATCTGCCCCCCAGCATTTGGCACAAAGGACCTATTCCTATTATGCATGCTGGTGGTATCTGTGGGAGGGGAAGGTTTGGTACTGGGAGATTAGGTCAGGTCCTGTTAATGAAACACATGCAAGAGGTTTGTACAGTAACCTCTCCTCTCAACTTTTCCTTTTTTATTTTAAAGTATTCCATTCATTCCCTGATATTACTTCATTATCAACACCCTCTCCTGTCATCGCACTTAAATGAATAGACGGACTCGCTCCATTTCATCAAATCAGTTGATTCACCTGCCACCGTAACCTTCAACATTTGCATGAGTGAAAGTTAAAATTATCCAAGGACGTATAAAATTGATATTTAGTTAATTAGGACTCATATTCTGAAATATAGCAGCAGTGCCAAGGAGGGACCCTGCTGGAGAAGAGCTGCTTCTTTGTTTATGTCCCTGTGCTTTGAGTGTAGCTGCGAGGCATGGCAAATGAAATTCACTCAGGTGATGGGTTTAGCATGAGCGGGTGAAGAGGGGGAGTTCTCTCCTCCCTGCTGACTCTCCCAGCCAGCTCTGGCATTAAGTCAGCTCAGCTCTGTACCAGACGACAGCACGACAGCTGTTTCCTATGACTAGGGGAAAAACACATTGATTCACTTCCTCAGTTGGCCTCATTTGGGAAGAGATGGAGTGTGGCCAAAATACTCTCCGCTGGCAAAGACATGGACAGTAGAAAAAGGTCAACAGTGGAGAGGAGAGTCGAGCGTGCCTTCAAGTGACATGACCAATATTTCAGCTGTAAAGGATTCTAACTTTTTTCCATTCAGTAATATGACCCTTGATGCTTTTTTTAAAAAGGTTTTCCAAATGCAACAAACAGTATTTGGTTAAAATCCATTTTGACATGACCTGGACTTTTAATTTATTATCTAAATTCCAAGCAGCAACTGCACTGTGGCCGAAATGCCAAGTAAATTATGTTTTACATTAACATAATGTGGGAATCTTGATTTAACATCTGATTTAATATAATTTAATCTGACAAGTTCATAATGGACATATCAGTGAACTGTTCACTGACTCACTTGTTTTGTTTGTTTTCAAATGTCAAATCCTCCAATACAACATGTTTGTACCTTGTTACAACAACTGCACTCTGACTACAACCTGTTTTCCAGAAATGATTTATATAGAACTAATTTGAAACAACAAATATGTGTCGAAGGAAGAATTATGCTGACTGAATTGTGTTTTCTATTAACTTAATGTAGAAATGCTGTGGATTCATTTATCTGGGAAGTTACACAAAATGCTGAAAACATGTATTTGCATATTTCATTTACAGCCTATAAATATAAACCAACTTGTATACTGTACACTTCTGCATTATTAACTTTTATTATGATTTGGCTGGGTGGCACCGTGGTGCGGTTGTTAGCACTGTCACCTCAAAGACACCACGGGGTCGGCCGGGTGCCTTTCTGTGTGAAGACTGCACATTCTCTGTGTTTGCGTGGGTTTTCTCTGGATACTCTGGAGGTGTGTGTGTGAATGGCTGTCTGTCTCTGTCGGCCCTGTGATGGACTGGTGACCTGTCCAGGGTGTACCCCACCTCCTGCCCAGTGACAGCTGGGATAGGCTCCAGCACTATCCTTTGACAGGACAAGTTGTTAGGATGATGGATGGATGATTAGGCCTACATTCAGACACTGAAGAATGACCATTGATTCAATACAGAAAAAGACTAAAATAACTTGAATCGTGAACACACAATGCAATTAACCACACCACAACTTTACCCAACTACTCGGTGACTAAAGCTTGATTCGTGGTTGCGTGTCAGATCTATATGTTGGCATCTCTTAACTGTGTACATACACTGTAGCCTGACATGCACCTTCCTGGAAATGTAACAACACATCATAGTGATGCAGACTTAAACCACTGTGACTGGTCCACACTGTGCCGAAGCTGTAGAGAAGTTACAATGGGACATTACGAAGAGCAGCTTTGTTCGGTTTGGTACTGGTGTGAATAGTGTTTAAGAGACTTTTCTCTTTGGAGGAGATTTTGTCTTTGCTCCTTTAATTCTTTGGAAACATCAGCTGACATCTACAGTGTTTAGTGTCTGACAGAGTAGTGTCTCTAACGGGGACATGACTAGACGAAGCACCCATGATGCATGCGTCTAGTAATGCGAACTGTACTTTGAGGAATGTTATCCTCTAGGTGGTCTCCTCCTCCACACAGAAATCAGGTGTCTTACCATGAATGAGATGCGCTTCTTTCTTGGTAATGAAATGAAATCCAGGCTTTCGTGGAATCAACAGAAAAGGACTCCACCTTGGTGTCTGCGGCTGGGGGACTACCCAATCTTGCATTCCTGACATGTGACTGAATTCCTAGAACCTACAGCTTAAGGGGAAAGATGAAAACATCAGATTTCACCTCAGTTATACAGATGTTGGCCATGTAGGGGCAGCTGAACTTTTTGGATGTGACTTCCTGTCTGAACAATGCCAAGAATGTGGAGGCAGATTCAGTGACTTTGAGAAACTTGAGCCCAGCGTGAGCTTTATTGCCAACACCTTCATGGATATATACATACTGTAGGTGGCTGAACTGTTCAGTGTTAGGAAGGAAGGTACAAATCTTTTCTGGATCATATGAAATGAATTTCAATAAATATAACTAGTAATATAAGACACGAGTAGCTCTCAGCCACTTCCATTTTGTCAAATTAGCTCTCACAGGAAATAAGCCTGGAGATGCCTATAAGTGGATTTGTAATTGGGGGGTGTGTGTGTTGGTTGGGGAGGTAGTGTGTTATGAAATTTCAATAAATATATTTACTCTTAATACGTAATGTCAAGACAGGCAATTCCTCTAAGCAATGAGCAGTAAATAATTAAAAGTTTATTTTCTAAAACAAGTTAAATTAAAAACTTAAAGCTTTATTTATGAGATTCAGAATTTCCTCGGCCTTCTGTAAAGATTAGTCAAAGGCAGAATATGCATTTTCATATATTATGTAGTTTATATGGCAAATAAAACAAACAACTTATACAGGCACATAATTAGCACATGAATGATTGTATATAAATAAATTGGATAATTAACTTTTTTAGAGTTGTAACATTGAAAAGGGAATTGTAGATAACCATTTATTTTTAGCCATTTATGTTATTCTTTTTCCTTGAATACAAGAAAATAGCATTTTATCATGCTAGAAGCAAGTGGAAATAGAGAACGGCTTTACAACTACTGTGTGTCAGGCAGAAATGTTGTGTCCTTGCATCCAGACATTAGTATTTACCCTGCTGTCCATGGTATTGATTTGTGGAGTGAAGTCTCAAGCTGACAGTCAGCTTCCTTTTGTAAGTGCTGTAAAGACTTCAGTGCTTATAGTGACAGTTCAATACCGAAATGAATTCTCCTTAATGGAAGTTAAATGAAAACTCACAGTAAGGATTCAATAGATTTTAATATTTATAGAACCATTTTATTTTCATTTAAAGGGAAATTTGTTTTCCAGTTTGTACATGCTGCTTAACGTGCCGTAAAAACGGTGATACAGGAGTGTGTTTAGTTTTTTGGAAATGAGGGTAAACGTGTATCCAGAAATTGTTTGATTTCTCTGTTGATGTCCATCTGCTGTAGAAATATTGTGTTCTGGTGAGGATATAACAATTAAATCCAAAGAAAAGCTTGTATCATGTCATGCAGTTTTTAATTGCTGGTATAAAAGATCTGTGCTTTACGATCAATAGTTTTCTTGTGCTGCTTCAAGCATTGATCCTCTCCTCTGAGAGTGAATTAGATCCTGAATATGCTCAGTGTAACATGAATATTGTGGTATAGCTATCGAACAGCGGGATTATCTATTATGCATTTGTCCAGGGATCAATTATGAATGTTGTAATTTGCCATTGATATAATTGATTCATTTGTCCAATTATACTGGAGACAGTCGTCAGCCCTTTTATTCTGCAGCGGTGCATCAGTGGGGCGTGTCAGAAGGGACAACAAGGAGACACCACCGTCTCCTGATTATAGTAATCTACCAGTGTAAAAATTTTTATTGGGTTTAGATACTGTCCTCAAAATATAACTTTTTGATTGAAGTTCTTCAAGTCTGTCTTGAAAAAAGGTGTCCATATGGCAAAGTCCTTTTCATGTTAACTGTCATTCTTTCTGTACTTGATGAAAATGTTTCAGCTTCTAATAGCAACTGGTATAGTATTTATGTATGGAAGTAAGCTCCAGGGACACACTTGGCTGAATGAGACAATGCAACACTGTCCATGTTACAAGGCAGCACGGCGCTGTAGTGGTTAGCACTGTTGCTACACATCAAGAAGGACCTAGGATCAAATCTACAGGTTGGCTGGGTGCCTTTCTGTGTGAACTTTGCATGTTCTCCCTGTGTCTGAGTGTCGACTTCCTCCCACCGTCCAAAGACGTGCATGTTAGGTTAATTAATTGGTGACTCTAAATTGCCCAGAGGTGTAAATGTGTGTCTGTCTCTATATGTCAGCCCTGTGATAGACTGGCACCTTGTCAGGGTACGGGTGTACCCTGCCCCTTGCCCAATAACAGCTGGGATAGGCACCCCTGAGACCCGTAAAGTACAGGACAAACGGTTAGGATAATGGATGGATGTTCCAATAAAATTACACTGCCTAACATTTGGCTTGGTTGATAAAATTGCTGTAGGATAACCAGTTTAGCGAGCTGGCGTAGTAGCCAAGTCGGATATTGGCCTTGTCTGTCTGATGACCTTTTGCAGCTAGTTTGACTGACAAGGTTATAAATCATGTGTATAATATATTGATTCTGCTCATACCTATCATCTAAAACATTCTTGACTTGATTCAGCAATCTCCCATCATCAGCATCTATCACCCAGCACCCACAGAGTCACTCTAGTGTCACGTGTCTTTGTTCATACTGTACACGTACAGTATGGCTGGTTAGTCAATTAGCTCAATTAATCTGTATCAGAAACTATTTAGGGGTAGAAACTGCATGTGTGGTTACATCGTTGCACTAATTAACAATGCTTCAGTGCCAACAAATAATAAAAAAATAACATCATTTAAATTTGAAATGAGTTGCCACCAGAGGACAGTAAAATTCAGTTTGAATTTACTAGTTTAATTATATCTACTCAAACTACTCTCCCAACACTGCCAGAAAACCAGCGTCTTGGTCTCGCATGGCTAATTAAATCAGACTGAAGGGAAAACAATGGAAAATTACAAAGAATTAAAAAAAAAAAAGCTGAATAAATTAAATGGGACATAGATAAACTTCAGGTGCTTTCATTACCTGCTCAGTGGTCACATTAATCACATGAATACCAGGTTTATCTTAAACTCAACAACAAACTATATTCTTCAGGATTCATATGACTTTTATTTTATGGTTGAATATGAATGAAACTTTCTGATAGAAGCCTCCAACAAATTAAATGCTTTAAAATGGAGTCTATTTAACTTTCTACGATGTTATTGTTGGTGTATAAATCTGGACTTCTCACATCTCTTTTAAAACATCTTGACGGAACATGATCAAATTAGTTAATTTACTAGCAAAGTTTATGTTTCTTTTGATAAAGTACACGTGTCTGCGCACCGACAGCTGCTCACTGCACAATAAAAGGTTCGCTCTGCTCCAGGTGCATCTGCGACTTCACAACGTAAGCTACATAAATAGATGCACCGTGGTTCACTGTTCTGCAGAGCTGAACACTTTCAAACATGTCCTGTTTGATGAACTGATTTCACAGAAAGAAAACACCCACAACATCTTTCCTGCTGTGAGTGTTAATTTTACATCCTCTTTGATTTACTGCTGTATCCAGTGTGTTACTTTTTTGGTTAGTGTAGTCTATAAAAACAGCTCAATCAAGCTTGTTATCTCTTACCTTTTTCCTCTGTGTTTGCTTCACTGCTGTTTTTCAACAACACTTTTCTCCACAGTCACACATTTGAGGAGATTAAACACCTGGTAGCTTCCCAGTCTTCCACCAGCAGGTCAGCACAGGTGAGATTTCCTATTAAAGAATTTCCAGATCTGATAGGAAAAGGAAATTCATTCATTCAATTTATTCACTTAGTCCTGGTCAGTTAGTTAAAATATGGAAGTAATAAAACTTAATCAAGTCATACTTTTTGAAGAATATGTTAGCCAGTGGTCATCGGTTGTAATTCAGTCTCTTTATTTTCCTTCTGAAAACTTCCTAAGGCTGCATTAGGTAATATTTTTCTTATGTTTAGTAATTACTAATAGTTTCAGTAGAAATATGCCCCAAAACATATATAAATGTAGAGATATGCTGTCGAACCAACACTAACAGCTCACTGTTTCTGCATCTCGTTACGGCTTCCTGCAGTGAAATATAGTTAAAATTATGTTTCTAACTAAAGCAAAGATGGCAGAGTAGTCGTCGTTGTTGTTGTGTGGCACCTTGCTGTTCGTGGGAATCAGTCATTTCAAAACCTGAAGGCTGATGGTGAAAGTGCATTTGAAATATGTGTGTTACCACAATTGTCTATATTAAAGTGACTTTTAATAAAGTCTTTTATGGAGGAACATTTTCTGGAGCCGGTTATTTTATAAATTCCTAATTTATATATATCTTGGGGGGGAAACTGCCTACAAATAGATTTGTGCACTCTAATTTTATTAAACACCACTTCTTCAACTCTAAAGGCTCATAAAATCTGCCTGGGGGGTGACAGCAAAAAAAAACCTTCTCAAATTATTATGACTTTCTCTTAAATACTGTATACTTTCACTTCAAGACTTTAAAAATTATTAAAATAAAACATCAGCTATATAGTATTGCTTGAACTGCACAAAGATCAGAGGCAGATGCAACCTGTAACAAAAAGTAATGAGAAGGCATCGCTTCAGTATGAAAGGTCACACGCCAGTAAGGTTGGGAACCACCGAGTTAGACATAATGCTGTCTGAGAATGTGGATGATGATTAGGTGTTCGGCGTTCCACTGCAGCACAGTCCACGTAACAAAGCAGAACTCGCGTGTCTATTTGTGGGTGTCCAGCAAACTGTAAACACATTGCAGACACTTTATGTTCCCGCAAACACTTCCTCTGACAGTAATTGCACATTAAATTTCATTCCTATTATCACTGGATTGATCACATCTGAGTCACTTTGGCTTTAGAGAGTCTGCACAATTGTTGTAATTTCAGCTGTTGAGAATCCATCTTTTCTTAAGCCTTACCTCTTGTTGAGTTGCACTTTATGTGCTGGATTGGTGCTTATGTTGGTGAGTGCTTTGCAGGCTGGCGTGCGCACAAAGCCCCCAACAGAGTCTTTGATGTGTGCCTCAGCGGATCAAAGATGTTAGAGCATGGACCTGCCAGGTGCACCGCTCTTTCATCTCACTTGCTTATCTGTCTGCTGCTTCCCATTCTCTGTAAAGGGACAATGTGTCATTCAGGTACACACCATAATTCACACCTATAAGATTTTAGACACTCCATTCAGGACGCTCTGAATGATTTAAACTTTTTTTATGTAGCTGTAGTAGAGTTTTAACGCTTTTCATTGTGCTTTCTCATCATTTTGAATACCACACATATGAGTAACAAGTCCATAGATATTATATGAGCCGTCTTAATACTTTGACCTCAAAGGAGAAAAGAAAAGACTTGGATTTCTCGAAACTCATAAATATTTGAATGTCTGTCACTGCTTTTGATTGCTTGCTCTTTTCTGCAAGTGCAAATGTTAGGCTAGTGTAGGATTTACTTGCAGCCAGAATCCCCTCAGCCCTCCAAGTGTCAGCACCAGATTCATATTAGTATTTAACGTTTTTTACTCATCATAATCAATTGCCTTTGATGCTCAGGTTAACTTCCTTCGTTCAGATAGAGCCTGACCACGCCTTCTTTTCCTCGTTCGCTTTCCAAACACAGGAACTCCCGAATGACATAGCTTCCATAGAGAATTTCTACATTATTGATTACAAATGGAATAATAAAAGCCAACATCATTTCATAGGCTCTGGGGTGAAGATAACTTGTCTCTATTTACATATCATGTTGCAGTTTATCTCATTGTGTGAGTGTCTGCTTGTCTCAATGCCGCTGTCCTACATACATGACTTATAGATCATATATAGATCATGGATCCCTGGTTGCTTGAGTTTAGATCATTGATGCTTTGATCTCAGTGTAAGCGGATAACGTCCCCATGCATAATCAGAGTATTGATTTATTTATTCCCCCCCCCTACTTCTTCTTGGCATATTGATCTGGAAACTAATTGTGCCCTTTTCTCTCACAGTAGCATCCTACTGTGGAATCATTTCTCCTTTTCCAAACTACCGATCTTGTAAAAGAGAATATAAGCAGTCTAACAATTTAGCAGGGAAAAGAGGCTGTTTAAATGGCAATTAACGTCACACTTTCCCCTATAAATGTGCTTGCCTGGAGTTGTGGCTATTGTAATTGCTTAAATAAACATTAGTGGATTTTGCATTTACTTTAAGAAAAATGAACAGGACAGTATGTAGCTAACTGCACAATCAGTATTTCTCAAGTCTCTTGGCTTTGTTGCAGTCTGTTCCATATGCCGGAGTTACTAGGTAATCCTGTTCGAGAGAGAAATAGTATCATATCTTGATAATCCATTCTCTGGACCACAGAAGAAGCTGTTTTTATATTTTCTGGCTGCTTGCTCAACCATGCACATATTACAGCAAAGAAAGTGGTTTAGTCCTGGGGAAAATCTTCAGTGAGCAGGAATATAGATGTTTCATAGCAATAGGGAGACATCTTGAGAGTGAATACATCTTGGAATATATTTGGAAAGCATCAATATCTTACATAAACTTAAATTAGTTTTTTAAGAGAACAAAATCTACAATAAAAAAAAACTGTTCCATGCTAGAAATCTGCTTTGCTGATCTACCCTAATGCAGGACGTTATCATTTGTCAGTGCATTGTTAAACCATTACAAACCATGCCTGCTGAAAACATAAAACCATGTGCTGATATAACACATAGCTATGCTGTGGTTACTTTTAGGCACAAAAATGGTTTGTTATGGTTGGGTAATCACTGTAGTTTGGGTTAAAATTACTACTTTATTAGGGCGAGGGTAGTTTTGCTGTTATAGGTACAATAATAACCAGATGGCTAAACCTCAAATATACAACTGCACATCATAACCTTTTAAGTTTGTAGGACTAACTTGTTGGCAGTGTCATATTTACACAATGATACAAAGCAACATTATCATTCATTTAAAGTTATGTGTCCAACTAGTGAATTACTCTACTTGGCAGACGCTTTTATCCAAAGCGACTTACAGGGAGCTAGCGCAGAGTGTCCAGCGAATTAGCTGAATTAACTGTTGTTTTTCATCTTTAATAATTCCAAAGGACAATATCTGTCCAACTATTTAATGCTTTTCTATGCTAATTGCTCATTTCTGACTTTGTCATCCTGTAATCTTTTTTTTTTTACTCAGGTTGGAATTGCTGAAAATGGTTCTGCAAGAATGGTGAGAGTGGGACAAATCAATAACGTGTTGGGCCAGAAACCAACAAAAAAAAGCTCTGTAGAACATGGACAACAGAAATAATTCTGTGTGGGTTTGGCACTGAGAGAGACCACTTTTAAATCCATGTAATCTTTACAAACATTAAATTCAAATTCAAATTTTATTTGTCACATACACAGTCATACACAGTACGGTATGCAGTGAAATGCTTAAGCGACCAGTCGTGACCTTAAAATTGTAAAAGAAACATTAACAAGTTAAATAGAACAAAATAAAAAAGAACAAAATATATAAACTATCTTAAAAGGAGAAATAGAATAAAATGAAATATATAAGAAATATATAAGTATTACACAGATTAAAGAAAATATACACGTTTATTACAAAAGATTGTCAGAATTTCTCTGGCCCTTAGAGGGCTTTGTTTCCTATAAACATAATTTCCTTTTCCAACTAATCTTAACACTTTTCTATGAAGGACGGTCTCCAGAAATCATTAAAAGCTTGGGAATCATATCACTGAACCGAACCTGATAGGCTTAAAGAAAATATGCATCAATGACAATGATTGATAGCAGCCTTATGTGTAAGAAATCTCAATAATACTAAAAAAATGACAAGAAAATGAGGTGTTTTGATAGCCATTTGTTTCTAGGGACAGGCTGGCTGTTGTGTCCCATCACTGCCCATGAAGCCTCTTCACCTTGAACAAACAGATCCAGAGCTCATTTCACCACAGCGGAGAGTGATGGAGAGGGGCCTGTCTGTATTTTGTCAGGCCTTTGATGGAATCATTGACTGTGAGACATATCAGGGTGGAGTGTAGAGATAGACTCGATGCTCAGAGGAGAACAAAGAAGACCCATTGTCACTAGACATACACAGTACCTCACCACGTTGACCACTTTGATTACAGCTATAGAAGACTGAATCATCAAGAATTATCTAAATTATCTCACAGAAAATACTGATGCATAAACAGATTCATGATTACGCAACCGCTAGAACTAAACTTTTGTTGCACCTTCCATGTGGAGTAATAAAGGAAATATCGGTTCAATATGGGTCAAAGCCTTTTATATCAAAACAGCACAATCCCACTTAATGAGGGACGGTTCGCAACTCAAACGACAAAAGATGTGCACAAAGCCCGGCTAAAGTTTCCCGACAACAGCCTGCTTAGGTTTCCCTTGGACTGCCACGTGACACTAATATCCAAAGTTAACATTGATAAGAGCTTCAGGAGTCCTTTGAAGTTGTGGAAAATTAAATTCCACATATCTGAGTAACGCACAGCTTGTCACATTTGCATCACGCCGCTTGCCTTATATTATGCTACCAAGCAATAACATGACCCAACTGTAGCTAGCTACCTAGCTGGCTAACATAAAACTAGCATGAAAGAAGCTAATTTTGGCTTGTCCCAAATTGCAATCTAGGATGATCATTAGCTCAAGTACCTTATGGAACATTATGAAACTCAGGTACATGTTGATGGGTGACACTTAAAATCTAAGTGGGACAACAGCCCCAGAAAATGTCCTCATAAGCCTGAACAGCCCAACGGGGACCAAGCAGGAGTCCTAAAAAAAGATTCCTAGTCACAATCTTTTCTTTTTTTTTACTCTAGTTTTATTTGTTTTTCAATTAATAGTATTGAACAAGTAAATATTTTGTGTCTCCTAAAAAATGTAATTTCTCTCCATTTGCTAAAACAGCAAATAGCTGGATTATGTTCAGTGACAGTGAATCTGTTGAGTGAGTAAAGGGCAACATTTATTAATGGGAACAGAGATGGTTGGTGCGTATGGTGATTACTGAAAGTGCATGACCACAGAGACCATTTGACTTTCCGTAAATATGTAAATTAACAAGATGGTCACATGTTAATTAGAAAATGCAATCTGGGTATGATTGTTTTCTTCTAAAAGTGTAATTTCTAGGCGTTATGGTTGCTGTCGATGTGAAAGGAATTGTTTTTTTTTTGTTTGTTCTTTTTTATTATGCTTTTGTTTGACAGTGAATAGGAAACCAGGTTGGAAAGATGGACATCACATACAACACAGGTCCACTGACTATAGGACTTTGATAGTTGATGTTGCAGTTAAATTGCATGCAGTTGCCTTTATTGATCATCTTTCTAGAAAAAAATTAATTATTCACCATGTAATTAACAATAATTACGAGAATGCGATAATTCTTATGTTCAATACTATGTTGTTTTTCAAGCTTTTAGAAAATACAAATCTAAGTTAGGCACCAGTGGCCATGGTTTGAAAAAGTATGATTCAACTACACCAACAGTAACATTCTGACAATTTATCAATTGTGCCAACTTCAAGCAGCAGTTGAGGTGTCAGCATTTTCAGGGTATGTATGTCTGTATGTATTGTATGTATTCATGTATGTTCTATAGTTTGAAGAAGCAGAGAGCTTTGGGTGTACTGACTGCAAGAGCCAGAAATCTGAATGACTTTCAAAATAATATGCGGATATTCATATTGAGTACTGAACCCTAATAAATCTTGACATTCAGAAGCATAATGCACAACTCGCCAACGCTTTATCTCGACAGGTTTAGTTAAGATTAATAGCCCGTTGTTCTCAATACATCAGCAATATGCAGGATCGCTAGATTCAAGCTGCCCATATAGCCACAACATGCCAAATGATAAGAACTTCAAATGGAAATGCAACTTATTTAGCTTGAATAAACTGCCTATTTTTATGCTTCACATAACAACCATTTGATCCAACATTAAAAGCTTCTACAAAGAGTGGAACTTGTACCCAGCATATTACAACTAAAGCATGGAAAATATCTTTGGAACTGAAAAGTAAGTGAAAAGAAATCAAAAAAAGTTCTGGGTCTAATTTTATGCCCAATTTGTGCTCCTATTTACAAAAAGTTACCACAGTGTGTCGTAAATTAAAAATAATCTACAGTCATTGATTTTACTGTCGAGTATAGTTTAAAAAGGCAACATGGTGAAGAAGACACACAACAGACAAAACTGTAAAAATAACAGTGATAATTGTCAATAGATGGATTATACATCCATCAGTTGATCAGAAACGAACAGAACCAAAGGTTGAACATTTCTGAATAAACGTGCAGTCCATGTTCAGTGGAGGAGGTGGGTTCAAAGTGGCAAACAGAAATCAATGTAAGCAGAATTATTTTGGTTAAATATTTAATCAACATATCTGGCAGAAATACCATTGATTTGAATTTAAAATGTGTTGAATATAATATAACATAATTGTGCGTGGCTGGTTCAACATACCGTCTGTCTCTGTTATGATTGAAAATTACATTGTAAGGACTTAAACAGAAGCTTCAGAGAATATTCTGACCTGTATTTCATATACTGGTCATCTTGAGATTTTGGTCTCTGAGCAAATGTAACATTAGCTGTGGTTATAACAAATGGGACAGAGCCTCAGAGTCTCAAATATGTGTTTATATGTTGTTGTTTTTTTTAAATCAGAAACGCGTCTAATCCGTCATGTATATATGAAGTGTATGAAGTCTCAATTAATATTCAGCGCGATCATAACATGTCTTGTGTGTTCTCTGACTGTAGCTGTGTCCTCCCTAAAATGAAACTACAGTCTTTGTTTATCAAATACAGTTAATATTTTAAAGGTCCATTTGTTTGCAGTTTGAGTCATCACGTTAAAGCTTGTGCAGTTTATAAGTTTCTTATTTGTTTGTTGAGCACATAGCTGTGCTATTTTGAGAAATGGTGATGCTGTGAGTTAGTGAGTTGGTATTAACACCAGGGCTACATTTTGTTGCTCAGTAAGTTAGAGGGAATTATTGAAACAGATCTGCAGACGGTGTAAATCTCTGATAATTAGAAAAGTATTCTTTGTCTGGGGGACTCTAAATAGGTGGAAAGAGTTTGTAATCATCATTATCTGAAGTCTCTGCAGACCATTCTTCAGTATAATATATGTGCTGGCTATATGTAACCTACATAATAAATACATTTGCATCAGTGTTTATGACTAAACAGAAATAGAAGTGTAACATTGAATGTTGTAAATTTCTCACTCCTTGTTTTTTGGTTTGGGTTCTCCTCTCTGCAGTCCTTCCCCGGTTAACCTTTCACACTCCATAAGGTGCTATAACATTTAGCTCTCATTCTGATGTGTCCAGTCTGTCTGCCAGCATGGACCATTTTAATGATTTCGTACTTAATCCGTGGGAGTGTTGGGCAAACTATTCCTTGACTAGAAAAGGTCACATAAATTCAGTGTTATTGGAAAGGGTTCAAGGCTTTAAGAAATGTCGCTCCCCTTAGTTGCTCTTCTGTTTATTTCCTTTGGTCAGGAATGGGTTTGTCTTGCTCTCTGGACCTTGTTGGCTCACTAAAACAGCAGCCGCAGACTTTTTCTGATAATATTAATTAAGCTGCTGGGGTATTTTTTATTTTTATTTTAGTTTCTGCTTTAGAGATCACAAAAAATGTGAGTCACTGCACACAGTCAAATTCACATTGCTCATATTCAGAAAATAGAACTACACCCACATTCAAAGAGCTTGGACCTTGAGATTAGTTATCGTGTTGTGTGTTAGAAACTTGCAAAGCACTGTTAGTTTATTCATGATAAGTTATGAGGAAAAATGTTTTTGCTAAACAAAAAGCCTGAAGGTAGATTAAGAGTAATTTTTGATTTAACTATGATGGAATAAATTCCTAGGATAAGAATAAGTTCCTGTTTAGTTGTATCCATTTACAGAATCTTACAATAAGGTCCTGTTAAACAGTATGATCTATGGGTATGATCTACGACAGTGTTTTTCAACCTTTTTTGAGCCGAGGTACATTTTTTAATTAAAAAAATCACACACCACCAACCAAAAAAAAAAAAAAAAAAAAAGATTCTCTGTAGCTGCCTTTATTAACAATATAGTCATTCTTATCAAAGTGTCTTGAATAGGAAGCTAATAAACACAAAAAAAGTATTTCAATCATCTTTTATATTTCTTCTTTCAAATAAAAAGTGCACTGAACTTCTCCACTTCAAAAATAAAGCTGGAACATGAAATGCCACAACAATGTGGTCTTAAACCTAAAGAGATAGTAGAAAACCTCAAAGTGTTTTGCAAACTCTAATTCTGTCCAAAAGCCTTCTGTTAGCAGTAATACAGAAAATAAAGCTTATTCTCACAGAAGCAATAATATATGACATATATTATTGCTTCTGTGAGAATAGATGTCAAAGGTCGTTGCATCCCCGGTGAACGTGAATCCAAATGAAATGTAACGCGCTCACCGTATTTGCCTCCTTTTGACTTCTACTCATAATAGGGCTTTCATCTGGGTCCGAATTTTGTCCAGGACCCAGATCGGAGTTAGGATTTTTCCTTTTCTCCATCACTGTCATCGTAGTATTGTTAGACACGATGCTGTCACCGCTACCTGTCGCATTCATGCATCACTAATTCTCGTCTTAACGTACAATGCAAAACAATGCTGTCATCTAGTGATAAGGAATCATTACATGACTCCTCTGCCAGTCACTACTACAGCACAGACACTCGACAATGGCAGATTATCTGCAGATAATAATTAATTTATTTTCAAAAAATTTTTTTCAGACTAAGTAGGTGAAATTGGATAATTTTCCACGGCACACCTGACGATCTCTCGCGGCACACGGCACAGTGGTTGAGAAACACTGATCTACGATATCTTTATATATCTAATATAAAGCATTGTGCATTTCACTCATGTTATACTGTGCCTCTGTAATGTTAACTAACTGTACTTGGACTTGGAAGGAAAGAGTAACAGATTTGTAGTCTAAATTACTCTACATTACTCTCATGTCAGTGAAGTAAATGCTGTATGAAGCTGCAGCCAGCAGCTTGTAACTGTAGCTTAACACAAAGACAGGAAACCACCATGTTTAACTGTCCAAAAGGATTATAAAATTGCTTACCAGCACTAATCACACTAATAACTATGTTCTACAATCTATACAGTCTTTCTTTAAAATTCTATCACAGAATTTTTTAGTCAGATTCAAACCTGGGGACTTCAGGACATTACTGTACATTCCTTCTATAGGAATTATTCTTGAACAGACAGATCATTAGAATCATTCTAATGATGCTGGAAAGACCAGTGATAACTAAGCTTCAGTTTATACATTGAGGGCATCATATTCTTCATCACAGTTGCCTGTGAACTCGTTAACATTAACCTGGTTTCAGCTACCTATTAAGTGCACTGACATGAGTGATGTTGATCTTCTCATCTAACTATTGTCTAATATACAAATAAGATTTCCAGAACGTATTAGTTTAACCTTAATTTAAGTTAAACCGATTGATGTGAAGGTGAAGGTGATCTCACTTTACACCGACTAAGAGAACATTTTTACTTTAATGTCTTATATCAGGGCAGTTCATATTTTATTGATCATTTTATAGTTAGATATTAGATATAATATATTATTTTACAAGGCTCATAATGCTTAGATAAGAGAAAAATGTGTCCCTAAACTTTACTAAACTAACAATAATAAAGTGACACACATGACTGAAACTAATGTCTGTTTTTGACAAAAACACGCTGACATGTCAAAGAGAACATTATAAGTGATGATATTTTGTCTTTTGTGATACTTGAGGTACTACAAACTGTGGCTGAGATACAGGCCTCAGGCTATTTTTGTGACACACCTGTATGCATTTAACATCAGATAAAGGCAGTTTACTGTCACTGCTTGCTCTTACTTTCCTATAATGCATGTGATCAGTGGGATCCTTGGCTTTGCTCTTATCCCTCATCAGCAGTGTGCTGTGATCACATAGACCCTCCTGTCCTGCCCTCATCTCATGTCTTACAGCACCAAAGTATTCCTTCTGTCATTTCTGACAGTCCTGTGATGGCAGGGCAGAGACAAGGGCTTTGTCCCAGTGTGATATCCATCTTTTGAAATTGAGGAACTAGACCTGCGAGCAACCACTTCATGTGGCTCATACCCTGTGGCTTTCCTCGGGAACGTCTTTCAAATGAGGACGATGAAAGATTGAGTGCCTGAGCTCTGTTGGCCTTGGGATTCAACAGGCAAGTTACTTCAAATATGAATGTATGGGCTTTTACTTTTACTTAGAAAGATAACCTAAAAGGCATATGATAAAAGGCATAAAGTAGATGCCAAACATAAACATAAAGTAAGAACCACCGAGCTCTATTCATCATTATTACATGACAGATCCTTCACTCTGACTCCAAATCTCATTCCGTGCTTGGGTTAAAAGCATGTGCATACATACTGCAGATATATATAAAATTGGCAACACTGGCTTTCTGCAGAAGAAAAATAGAAACCCTCCCTCAAAAGCGGCTCTTAAGATGCTGTCAATCACAGCAGTGCAGTGTTCGTTGGACTTTACAGAGCTTCCTCTGGCACAGTCACCAGGGAGCATTTGTCTGCCATTCGCAGACAGTTCAAGGTTAATTGATGTACATCATAAAATATTGATAAGGAAATTATCACTTACTGCTCACTGTTAGCAGGACCCCATGCTATGCATGTAAACAAAGTCTTTGGTGAATATGTATTATATTTGAATAGACTGTGTGATAAGGACATAACTGCAGCTCCCTCAAGTTAGTTATTTGCACATTTTGGATGTGGGTTAATGAATGCTGGTTAATAGGAAAACTTTCTCTTCCCTCAAGAACCACAATTTAATTACTTGATTTATGAGTGGCTGGAGGAAGAAAACTAGATGATCTCTCACCACCTCAGAGGGCTTCAACCAGGGGTTTGTTAGATAGCTGAGCTACTGCTGTGTGCTCAGTCCTCTATCACATCTTTACAGCACCACCCTGAAGAAACACACCCCAGTTGTATTATGTTAAAGATCTGTTTGTTCAATACGCTGCCATCGTCAGGAGCAGACAGGGAAATTAAATGGAAAACAAAATTATCCAGAGATTTTAGAGGGGAAAAAAACAAATCATGAGCATTAAACTTAATTTGCACTATAGGGATTAATTTTTATATTTGAGTATGTAAGCCACAGGATTCATGTTGATACGAAAGAAGCAGAAAATGCTCTTATTCACAATGCCTTGATAGCTTTGTTTTTGTGCTTGTTGGAGTTGTTGGAAGGGTAATCTTCTTGTTACTGTAATCCAGCTTTTGGAGAAGATAGAAATGCCTCTTAGTTTATTGTTGTGCTGACAGTGTCTGGAGCAGTGTGAGGAGGATTAGCTGACACTACAAGTCTGAGAAACACAACAGTGAACTGAAAGAGAAGGAGAATCAGCTGCTTTCATTCTTGCACACATTTTCAGTTTTGTCAAAAGAAGAAAGTACGAATCTACTTCTAGTTGACAAAGACGCCAGGAAAACCATGGTACAATTTGTCTTTACTGTTTCTTTTAATTTGGCTAAGTGAATGTGTTGCTTGTCCAGAAGCACATAGTAATTGCATGCAGACGTAAAAGGTTGTGGTGCAGTTTGAGTGAGAGTGACTCTGTGCTTTGTGTCAGTGAGTGACTGCTTGCTGTGATCACTTACTGGAATGAAAAAGAGCTGCTGTTTGCACAGAGAAACTGAGATCCTTTTCATGCAGATGAAATGGTTTGTCCTAAGTACAGCTTAATGAGAGGCTGCCAATCATAGAACGGAAATAATTGCTCCAGCATAATTAAAATTATTCATGGCTAATTTTGTGAAGGATATGTTGGTTTTGTCCCCTTCCTGTAAAAAATTGATTTTCAATAATGTTAGAATGGTCATTTAAAATAAACAAGGAATGCACTTATATTTTCCAGGCATATTTTATACAACATAAAACACACTAGCTAATCTTATATGTACATTTAGAAACCGAAAATTGATTTAAATTTGGGTAATCTTTAAAAACACTGTGCCACTACTATGTAAAAATGTCAGTATTTGATTCTAACTTGTTTGTTGTAGCTGAAATTGAGAAAGTTCTACTTGAAACACAATACCAAGTAGACAGCAAGGCCTCGGGGCTTTGAGTGACCTCTCGTATTATTTCACTTCCATCTTTGTTCTGTCAATGACTAAAATCCAGGAGGAGAAAGAAACTCTTTTGTTTACTTGTATTATAGCAAAAACATCATCTTCTATTGACTAGTGTCATTATTGATTATTTTTTTGCTGGAAACAACATACAGTACAGGCCAAAAGTTTGGACACACCTTCTCATTCAATGTGTTTTGGGGTGAGCTGGACCGCAGAGTGA
>JAUYWH010000005.1:6661865-6768976 GCA_034779795.1 Ctenopoma multispine | reverse complement strand
AACAGATCAAAAATCACCCAAAACGTAAACTGCTCAAACGCAAAAAGTATAAAAGATACAAAGAAGCTGATTTAAAGTAAGAAAGTTGAAAGTTTCTAGATTCGTTTAAAGTTAAAATGAAGTGGATACGATAAACGATGACGACACAAGAAGCTGATGAAAAGAGGAAAGTTGATGAGAAGTTGAACGATGATTCCCATAGACGACAATGTTAAAAAAACGATGAATAAGATGAAAAGTATAAAAGAAAACGATGACAAAAATAAAAGCAGACGTGTCCTAAAGAAGACGCACGTTTTGAAGTTTGAACGGAATTTCTACGACAAAGCGTCTGGGCCGCATTAACTTCCGAAGAACAGGGCGGAATAATAATAATAAAGAGAAAAAGAGGATCTCAATAGTGTTGGAGCATTCCATGCTCCCCCACTAAATACAAATTTAGATCCATTAGTGTAGTTTGTGCAAACAAACCTGAAGGGAGACATGCACTACTGCCCACGACTTACTGAAACATTAGGCAGCATAACAAGTAGAAGTGAATTATAAAATTATAATGGAGCATATTAACCATTGTATTGTACTGCTGCTTATAAATACTAGTTATGCTGTCTATTGCTGGACAAAGCTTGAGGCTAAGCCTTTGGTTGTTAAACTTGGCAGAAAAATTTAATATTTCCTTCAGCTACTTCATAGTACTAATATACCAGGGGCATCTCAATTTTTCGTTTTTTAATCCTAAGAACCAGAAGATTCAGTCAACACATAGGACCGCATAGTTGGTGCTTCCACTGAACAATTTCAAAGACTTTTGAATTCACAGAACTCACAAACTCACCAGCCTCAGCTGAACGCCCCACTGATTACTGGGAGGGCGATATCAGACCCAGAATCTGTCCAATTATCCTGTACTGTGGGGCCGACATTGTCTACTGTATTCAGTGTGTAGTCTAAATGTCCAAGTATAGCTGTGAATCTTAGCACAGGATTCAGTTCTCTGGTTTCAAATTTGAACTGAGTCGTCCATCTGAATCATTTGCGTTCCCTTAACGGTAGCCAGCAGAGCAATACTATGTGGGACAATAACAGTAATTGACTGTGACACATTTCTTCATGTAATCACTCTCATGTTTTGAGACTTGTTGTGTCATCCACCAACAGAGATTAAAAAACTGAGTTTAATACTTTTGCACCACTGTAACAGAGGATGAGGGATAAACTGTATCTCTGTCGTCGTACTTTTTCTTCTCAGCTTTCATAATCACTGTTGTAAAACCCTTGATCTGAGCTATGGTGGGTGTTTAAAGACGGGTGATAAAAAAACGCAGCTATTTGTGGAGCAGACAGACAGAGAGAGAGGGTGTGTGTCTTGTCTCCAGTGCAATGAGTGGACATGGGTAATCGGGATTAGACTATAGCCCACAAAACAATACAGAAATGGAGACCAAGTTCCCCACAGAGTATGTTACAAATGTGAACATCCAGTTGATGTGAGAATATTACTAATGCACAAGTTTCAGGGAAAGTATCACTGAAAGCCCACTGACTGTGGAGGCAGGCAGCACAGAGACCGCTCTTAGCCCTCATAGCCCTAGGAACTGTAGTTATTGCATATTTATCAAACAAATAATTAACACGAGTCAGTGTGTGCATGTCTGCTGTGCGTTTTTGTTATACTGCTGCGATTCTGCTTCCTGGCATCGATCTAAGGCATTCCAAGTACCAATCAAGCCCTGGGTGTGAGATGACCAAAACGGGAGGGGAAGGTGAATTTATTAGCCACAATTAACATCAAGCTATTGTACAGGTCTCCCATGGACAAAATCAAAGGTCTTGCTGAGCAGAACATGCAGTCCAGTTTCATTAAAAATGGCCTTGGTGGTGTCAAAGGGAGACAAAGGTGACACCTGATGGAAAGCATGAGTCTTAGCTACAAGCACCTTCAATCCTCCTCATCTTTCTCTTCATTCATGTGGTGGCTGCAGGGTGGGAGGCCTCTCTCAGTCTCTGCAGTCTCTGCACAGAGACTGCAGAGCTGCACCCAGTCATGGATCTGCCTCATGATGGGATATGAATATGTATGCGGGTTAAGTGATGTGCTACTCTCTAATTGCGATGGGAGAAAAGGAGCCTGAAGTGCAATGCTTCATGGGAGCTGCTTCTTGTCTTCGCATATTAAATATTATTCCACGAGACATAAGGGTGTGACTGTTTACAGGATCTTTTTTAATGCATTGTCTTCTTCTTCCTCGTCCCATTTTCGGGATGCATTTCTGACTTAGCTCCGACTTACTTTGCCAGAATTTATCTAATTATATTTGTAGCTTTTGTTGTCCCTCAATTTATGCGTCCTTGCCTCTGCCAATTAGGTTTTAACCAAATGTGATTATGAAGGATAAATGCTAACGTTCAGCTCCACTAGAGGGTGGCACATCAGTTTACCTACGGCAAAGCTTTCAAACGTGGGGGAGAAAAACTGAATGAAGCTAATTTTAAGGGATATGCTTTTAATTTTGAGTGTTTGCATAAGCACAGTGAAGCATTTCAGATTAAAAAACCCCAAAGTGTGGCAACCATGAAATCGTTTTAATTAGGCCAGCTGACAATCCATCCAGTGTCTCCAAACACACTGGACGCTAATGGTGATGAAAACAAACCAATCATCTTGACATTAAATTAAACTTCTGGAAATGTGCCTGTCAAAACAGTTTGTAAATATCACAATAGCTGGTTTGAAGAGTACAATTCCTTTTGGAGTTATTAACATTTAACAGAGGATACCTTCATGACAAAGTAGCTGGCTCATACTTTCTGCTGGTAAAGTTACAGGCTTCTTGTGAAGGTCAGGTTGTTACTGATGGTTAGACAGAGTGACAGCTGCCACTTTTTGAACAAAGGTCAGTCTGTCAGATCACACCATCAGATCTCAGCCCTGAGTTAACAACTGTAATAACTGCAGGCATGCATATACATTAATATGCATGTTTGCACAACATTGCTGTTTTCTCTCAGAAATGTTCATTAAGCCAATTTGTGTGTAAGCAGTATTTCATTTCCTGGAAAATCATAGAAATCCTAGTTGCACAAAGCATGCCTTACATCTTCAACACATGCTAAATTCAACAATTAAACCCCAAGTCCAAAGCTGACATTATCCCACTGAAGTTGTTCATCAAATTACAATTTCATTACCCAGTGCAATTTCAGTTTTCATTTTCATCTCCAAAAGTTTGCAAGACACATCATTACTGCCAACATGAAAAAGGAAATTCTGTTGGTTCTGTTACTTCATACTACTTACAAATTCTCAAACTGAAATACTGTAGAACCCTAATGTTGTAGGCCAAATGTTATAATAAAAATAATTTTATATAAGTTGTGTAAAGTTTGGTGTAAAAGTTGGGAGCGAGTGCACTGGGGCGGCGCTGCTGACTACTGTTTATTTTCTAGTTAGTTTTATGAACGTTATACATCTACAGAACTACCTTTGCATTTCACTGGTGTGAACAGATGCCACACGGGTTGGCATTCATACACAACTCCGTTGTCCCTCGCCCCCAGCGTGCCATGTGTCCGCGCACGTATGGAGGCACATTGAGCAAGGCTCATAAACAGCAAGTGCTATTTACAACGGCCTTTACAAACACTATCTCGTGAAATAAAGCCAAATTAAAAGAAGTAAAAGTATCTGCTTGTAGTTTGTACTGAATCATCTTTTGATTTACAAACAGTTAAGAGTTGTTAGAGCCAGAGTTATTGTCATAGCAATTAAGGTTTTTAATGATGGCTACATAATCAAAATTATGTCTACTGTGTTTGGCAGACACTGACTACTGTCATTTGTGTTTGCCCAGAGGGCATCAGCTGGAACCACAGGGCGACAGGTTTCAGTCACAGGATGGATTAATGTGAAAGTAATAAAGCTATACTGTTTGTTCTTCAGTGACTCCTGAGATCTTGCCCAAACACACTGCACAGTTTAATTGAAATCATCCGTCCATTGTTGAAGACGACAGTTTTAATTTACAGAGATAAGCAAGCTTGGCCTTGACCTTGCTCTGCACTGACATGGATGGCTGCCCCAGCACCTTCCAGGCTGTCTTCAATCAACTCGGGTTTTCTTTGGACTGTGCTTCTCATTTTTTGGTGATGTGAAAATTCTTATTTTTTCCTGCCTCAGTTTTTCTTTTGACATCTGCAGCGTGAGAAAAGAAAATGTATGTAAACATTACTTCACTCAACAGATCAACACCTCTCTCTGTTCCAACTGACCAACAATATTGATTGCGTAATGCTTTGTTCACTCGGCTGCTTCCATCCCTTTGTTGCCATTATCAGACGATGTGCACAAAGCCAGACACTCATACCATTCGCTGTGAAAAAGAAAAGTCCACTAGTGCAATTATGAAGAGAGCAATAGCAGTACCAACCATGTGATGGCTTTTTGCACCACAACTCGTGGCTTCGAGACTCTTAAATCCTGCTTTTAAGGACCTTTAGTGGAGTGTGAAATACGGTGCATTGAACTTGATTATATATGGGTTTCATTTTCCATGTGTTTTCATACATTGGCTATACTATAGGTGTGGAAACTACATCCATCTGGTGAAGTCACATTCACACACTTTCCACCTATAATTGATATTAATTGCTTGTCGGCTGCCTTGCTTTTGGTTCTTCATGCTTGACAGCTCTGTGGACTAACTGAAAACTGCCTGAACTGCACTGTGAGGGAGTCGCTAACCTAACTGTAGTTGAATAATTTTCAAACGCACGCTAAAAAAATTTTTTTTACCGAAGTAGGAATCAATAACATTTGTATTCATATACATTTTACCAGATAGGATTTTAAACATTATGTTTCTGATACGGACAGAGGTAAAGATAACCAGTGTTAGATTAAACAAAACGACATGTTTGACTGAATGGCAATAGCTGCTTGAACACTTTATAAAGGGTTTTGGGAACACAGACACACACATAAAGTGGCATAAAGTGGCAAAAAGGTTTTGATTAAATGTTTATGTTCCTCGGAGTGTGTGGTCATATGAGAGACAGAGTGCAAATAGAGGGATAGAGGGTGAGGTAGTTTTTCAGCATAAAAGCCCACATGTAATGTAGGAAAAACCTTTGCAACCTTATTGCAGGCAGGCAGGAGGGGTTCATTGTCAGGATGCTGGTCCCTTGGCCTCACCGCGGGCAAAGATGCTGCATTAATGCTGGCCCACTCTCAGGCCCTGTACTAAACACTCCCTCTGTAAATACAGTATGCAGCTGTCAGTGTATTCTCAGTGAAGACTTAGTCTTGAAATGATGATTTGCTCCTCCTCACTGCTGGCAGGTGAAGGAGAGAAAGAGAGAGAGGCAGAAATGGATAAAAAAAACACCATTAGCATTACTGAAGTGAGCAGCTTTAGCAGAGAGGGACTTCTTTGAAGACTCACAGTCTAATCCTATCTGCTGAACTGCCATCTATGCCTCAGCTTTTGTTTCTCAGAATATAAGACCTACTTCTGCCGGAGCCACAGAGGGAGGGTCAATGGATTCATCTTGTTAAGTGCAAAGGAATGTGAGGGTTTATTTTGATAGCATTAAACAGAACATTTACAGCTGAATATGCTTTGTTTGCAGACTGACCCTTGATAATAACAGTAATCCCGAGTCCATTTTCCTTCCCATACTGGATAAATGTGTAGTAGATACCAGGCACTGTGAATATTCACTGTATGTTCCATACATTTTCCTCTATAATAATCTGAAAACCTAGGTGCAAAGATATTGCCTGTATATTTCTATTTTACTGTATAAAGTAATGGATTTATGTATAACCAATTTATTAGGAAAGGTAATGCTAATAAAGGTGTTTAAAGATTAAAAGCACCTTTTCACCTTTCATTAATTGTATAAATGTTACTGGAGGACTGTAGATTTAGCACAGGAAAATCTGTATCTTTGTGTTTAACTCATCCTCTCACTGAATTCTCCAGAATCTCTTAAATTTTTTTGTCATTTCCTTCCAGTCTCTTTTAATTTTGCTGCCTCTGTATGTTAAAAAAAACAAAAAAAATTCACGAACCCCTATCAGCATATGTGTAAACGTTTGTCTCAAGCTGGAACATTTTTGGTGCATTCTGTATCTGTTGTTTGATTCCAGCAAAGGACCTTTTTGTTGCCTGTTATAGCCTCTCTGTTTGCTCAAACAACAAACAAAACATTATTTTCAAAAAACGTTCTTCATTCGACTTTCATTACTCTGCACCGCTTTAGGCGAGATTGTGTCTAATCAAGTCTTCCCATTAAATTACAGCTTTGTGTTCTGTCTAAACACACAGTAACACAACCAATTTATATCAGATATATTAATATAAAAAATAATGGACTTTTAAACAATTAAACAACTCGCAGTATAAATTCACAATTCAACAAAACAAGTTTAAACTAAATTTTTTTTATAAGCTTCATGAAGGTAAAGGTTAGAGCAGAACTGTACAAATACTTAATGTGAATTTAAAAAGAAAAGGAATGTTGTATTTAATTTGTAGTTATTTGGTAAAGTTGGTGAAGCTGGTTTAGTGGAGCTTAAAAGAAGAAGCAATTAACAATTTGAGTGTGTTTCAGAGTAAATGGGAAAGGAAGACATGAAAGGCCTCCCTATTTCTCTGAACATCAACTGTTCAAAGTCTCTAACAAAGGCATGTAGGTCCGTATGGAATAGGAGCTGAACAAAACTGGTAGGCCTCTGTGAAACCTTTTGGCACTAGTTTAGCCATAGTGATAACAAAACACTGCTCCTGTGGACTTGCAGTTCCATATTGTAGACAGTGGCTCCATTTATACCGCTCCCATTCAATTACTAACCCATCTGGCCGTTGCTGTTTCTGCTGCCACAGCAGTGAAGAGAGAATTCACTTTTGAGGACTTCAAAGCTGGTTTGAACGCTCAAATCTCCCCTATAGCAACTGCAGCTCAAAGGACAGTGAGTACAGTGACTGCCAATTAGGAGTTCCAATGAGACCCATTAGATCCCAGAGAAAAATAGACGTTTCAAAGAGAGACGCACAAAAAAGTGCTGTTTTATGAAGGGTACTAAAACATTTTATTCCACTGGACTATAACGCACTATATATCTGCCTTTGGCGTACGTTTTTGAAGGACAAACTATTATTTTAAAGGGTGTTACTCACCTGTGAGTTGTCAGATGTTGGAGTCGAGAGCCGTTTGATGATAATTTGCAATAAACTCATCCAGGATACCCTTCAACGACGGTCATCACAATCATAGCTGCAAAAGGTGAGACTGAGACAGCCAAAAGGAAAAAGCAGAGGCTGCATCTGCCCCAGTCACACACATAAAAGATTTAACATCGCCCTGAGGTGTTTTTACAGCACTATTGTACCTTAAAGCTGCATTAAGAAAGATTTTACTGTCCCATAGCACGAATGGCAGCAATAAATCATCAGGGATTTGATAAAGTTGTCACCAGTGACTTAGCAGTTACTTTACCCTCTGCAGGACTTTGTTCAGAATCTCACATCTCTCACAGACTAAACTTGCGTCATTATCTTTATATTACGAGCTCTAAGGTGATACTGTGCAGAGGCGGGGTTACCTGAAATGTCATCTCTTGATCAACAAAGAAAAATGAAAGTGGCACAAATTCAAATTAGTAACATTAATTGTTTGAATTTTAAAATGTAAAATATTTGTGTATTATAAAACAAATGGTTTAATGTGTTTTTCTTTTCAGTTGTCTAAACAAGTAGACCCCGCCATGGTCCTTTAATTTGCCTTTGTACCATGTGTCTCTTGACTTTACTGTGACTTGGCATAGTGACGAATGTTTTTGGCAGCCGTCACTAAACACAGATCAGCACTTCTTGCTGCCAGAGTTTTTTAAGGCTTTTCAAACGTAAGATTTCATGAGCATATGATCCTTGAGTAGTATCACCCTACATTCTACACTGAAAGGGTTTTACCAGTATACCCACTCAAGGTTAGTATTACACAAGTGTTAATAGAAAAGAGAACCAACCCCTGACCATCCTTTTCACGTGGGTCATCTAACAGGTGAGGTCATGCTGCAATCCAGGAGCTTTCTGTCACATAAATTAATGGACACCTCCAATCTAATTTCACCCCATGTCTTCAGAGGTCCTTTCAGTCATTTTGTTTGCACTATGAGCTGCTCCACACTCTGGTGTTTCAACATGGATGCAACCAGAATAGCACTTTCCTCTTATACAGCATTTTTATTTTGTTAAAGTACATTTGGTGGGCTAAATATCTTAACATAAGAACAAATTAATCAGCCTTAAAAGACTCACAGCTCATATGCTTGACATACTGCATTGTTGTGTTATGCATGTTTTTGATGAATCAAACTCCTTAATTCAGACAAGACTGAAGTTATTCTATTTGGCCCCCAAGGCCAGAGAGACAAGCTATCCGACCGGATTGGCACCTTAGGTGACATTGCATTGGCTTCGAACACTACTGTGAGGAATCTCAGCGTTATCCTTGATCAACATATCTCTTTCACCCATTACGTAAAATAAATCTCCACTTTGGCCTTTTTCCACCTGACGAATATTTCTAAAATTAGGAGCATCCTGTCTCAAAGTGATGCTGAAAAATTAGTCCATACATTTGTTACTTCTAGACTTCACTACTGCAATTCACTGTTAATAGGATGCACCAATAATTCATTAAAAAGCCTCCAGTTAATTCAGGATGCTGCAGCCAGAGTTTTGACTGGAATTAACAAGAGAGATCATATTTCACCTACATTAGCTTCTCTCCATTGGCTCCCTGTAAAATATAGATTAGTGTTTAAAATCCTTCTCCTCACTTATAAAGAACTAAATAATCAGGCCACATCATATCTTAAGGATCTCATAGAACCTTATTATCCCAGCAGAGTATTTTGCTTTCAGAGTGCTGGTCTACTTGTGGTTCCTACATTTTCCAAATACAGAATGGGAGGCAAAGCCTTGTTGTTTTGATCTCTGTTACCTGCTGTTCTCTTTCCTCTGTCCACTCACCCTAACCGGTTGAGGCAGATGACCACCCACCCCGAGTCTGATTCTGCTGGAGGTTTCATCCGATAAAGGGAGTTTTTCCTCTCCAATGTTGCCTAGTGCTTGCCTAAGTGGGGCAGTTAGGTTTTCTACATAGTTCTGAACTGAATAAAGTGAAAATGTGACAGGTGAGACAATTCAACTGGGATTTAGTTATTAACTATTGAAAATTAAGAAAAATAAATGTTTAGGAAATTAATTGGGGAAGAAAAAGATATACATTTAGTTCAGAAAAGTGGTCTCATGTGTGCACCCATCAGAGTAATCTTAACCTGGATAATTGCTCTGCTGCTCTAGTTATTGCCAGTGACACAAACAAAAGTCAAACAAATGTATTTATTTATCAATCAATACATTCAAGTCATCCATTTGTCTTTCTAGATTCTGAGTCATTCTCAGCCATCACTCAGAATAGTAAAGAATCGTTTGGGGTTATTTATTCTTTTAAACAGTTATAATATCAGATATTATAATGTAAAGATATATTCTAACGTCTGAAACACAGGGTTGTCATATTAAAGCTTTAATTAAATATTAAATATTATTAAACTATATTTGAAATAAAATTTACTATTATCTTTATTTAGTGAATCACACCTTACTGTAAAAGTGGCAGGTGTTGCTGCCTTACTACAAACACCTTTCAATACATAATCACAGGGGAATTTCTTCCCGCTCGGTTTGATCGTTTGCTGACCTGTTTTCTGACATTACTTTTTACTTAGAGGTGCAGAGTCTGGACACTCTGCTATCTTCATCACCAAAGCAATTGTACGAAAGCCTTCACCTTTTCTATCAATAATATGATGGCAATTTGTTACTACTTCACTCACTTCCAGAATTTAATCCCTCTCTCTTGAAACTTTGACTTCTTATTTGACCCCTGAACCAGTTCGGTCACCGCAGCCTTTACTCGACCTTTATTGGAATCTACCCAATTGACTGTCAGCGTCTTGACAGAAGGCACCATCACAGTGTGTTACCATTGAATTCCCATACTTTCTCCACTGGTCAATTCTATTTAGGAGTTGATTGGCATGTACCTGTTACCTTATCATAGTGTCCGTGAAGGAGGCTGGAGATGGAGGCAGGTATAGAGGTCAGTGCCCTCACTCCTGCTGGACCAGAGGCTGCCTGCTCCATTTATTGAATATATCCTGAGAAGCACTTTTATTGCAACCCAAAACATCTGAAGGTGTTCTTGCAAAGCACCAATTACCAGGTTCGGTTAAGTGACTCATATACAAGGACCTAAACAAAACTATAAATATAAAATTGACCCATATTGCAGCAACTATGGTGGGCACTAAATTATATACATTATATGCATATTATTAGAATCTTTGTAATAAACAGTTTTTTAAACTTTCATCTTGGCTCGACTAGAATTTTAATATCACAAAAGCGCCTAAATTGATTTTCAAAGAATTTGTTTAGTTACTATACAAGTTTTAAGTTGCAGAGGAACCAGGTTGCATGTCTCCTTTCAGTTCAGAAGTACAGCTGCTGTGTTGAAATGATACAATATGTTATTAATGAAAAGTAGCACATTGTGAAAGAGATTATGGGAACACCTACTCACACAGATCTTTTTAGAAAATGTTTTTACTTTGTTTTTTTAATGATGAAGGTTGATTTCTGAGCACACTGAGTAGTTCAATTGTGGATTTCCAAAATTCCAGTGTAAATCCAAAATATTGTTATGCTTAAGCCAAATAATAAAGAAGGGGAAATAGAACATGTGGAACAGATGTTTAATAAAAAAACACCCTTAAAAGATGAGAAACACTACGTGTCAGGTTGAGAATGTAAAGGGAAACAGGAAAAGAACAATGAGAATAACTTAACTAGACAGTTTGCAAATATGATGCAAGTACATTTACAAACACTCCATCATTATGATTTTGGTAAATGTTTCTTAGAAAAGTGAGCCTTGCCTTATAGGCAACTGGAAAACAAATTGCTTCCCAAATGTCCATTATAAACTAATAAGAAACAAATCTGTGAACAAATAATACATTTGGATTAATATAAACACTTATTAACAATCAACATTTTTGTTTCTGAACAATTTTAGCTGAAGCTGCTGTTCAGAGATTTATATCATTTACCTGACTGTAAACTTCACTTGGGTCTAATGGGTCTAAATCAACACTGAACAACGGTGAACAAAGGGCTCGAAGTCTTTAGTCAGAAGAAGAAGTCTTTGAAGAAGACTCCAGGAAGGTTGCAGTGTTGTTGGCTGAAAGGTTCATGTTTAATGTATAATTAGTTAATTAATGCTTAGTTACTTTGTTGGCTTTCTTCTCAACACATGTTTTGCAACCCTGCTTATCTCCACTGACAAATTGTTTGTGTGATGAGCATGTGTCAACCTTTTAGCTATTTCAATAGAAATGTCCTTCTAAAAGACATTTTTAAATTTTTTGTCTTCTCAGAGTCATTTAAATGTGTTTGTTTTTTTTGCCTGCATCATAAGCAGTCTAAAAACTGTGCGCACTGCATTATAAGGCTTGCATCAATTTAAGCCACACCCTCATTCAAACACGCAATAAGCCGCATCGCTGGGAAATAATTTTACATGGACTTTGAGCTAAGCTAAGAAAAAACACATCTGTAAAGCTCAAGATACTATTGAGAAAATGTATCTCAGTAGGCTTATACAATGCTTTGCAATGTCTAAAATCATTAAGTCAAAATTTTACAGAACAGGTTCACAGATGCTAAAATCTTTACACAAAATAAGTCTAATATTATTCTTTAGTCTGTTTAAATGGTTTTAGGAAAGTAAATTATTAAATACAAATTCCCTTCCAATCCAAAACAACAGAGATCGTTTACCAGAATAACAAAACCAGTGTTTACCACTGACTTTGTGACTTTTATTGCTGCGCTCATGGGAAAAAAAACAACAACACCCTGAAGTAAATCATTAGGTCAACTCAAGTTCTTCTCAAAGACAGATTCTGTGATTGATGGGAGTAATGTGTTGTTATGGTCATATTCTGCATCCAATTAGCACTGATCTATTGTTGCTGTGTGGTGTTTTAATGACGCAGTAGGCGGGAGATGATTGGCCCTAATATCATTTGTCTCCCTAATCATGTGTTTATCACAGTGAGGTCTGTGGAGGGTCTCTAGTGAGCCATGTATAAACCTCGCACTGCTCTTTGTCCTGGATGAACCTACAGCACCCAGTCGAAAGGAAAGTCATCATTAACATGCAGAGAGGTTCGACGTATCCAACTGCAGGGGCAGAAAGCCCAACATGAATCATCATTAAAAGATGACATGGCACGGGGTCACAGCTACTGGTTAGTGCCGAGGTGGTTATAGTGTAGGCTGGGTGGATTGACTGCTGCAAAACTGGAACCATGCAGCGCAGCAGAGATAAACTATTCTTCAGTTCTTGGGGCCTCACTTTTGTGATATTGAACCACTCCATTCACTGTTAATTGCCTCAGTGTAAGGTTAATTGGTTTGTATTGGAGCCAGGAAATCCAATTACCTTGGTTGTTATTCTATCTCCATTTACTCATTGATCCCCTTGTTTTGATCACAAAATAATAGTTTCTACAAGTAAGATCCAGAAAGACACAGAGTCATTGGCAGCTGTATTACTTAGTGCAGACGGCTCTTAACACTGTAAAAGTTAAACATTTTGTTGCTTTACCACCTCCATTGAAATTCTCTCTTAATGTGTTTAGATCTCAGACAAAGACTGATTCTAGACTATTAAAAGTTCTAACTAAAGAAAACGAATTGACTACAATTTGGTGGAGAAACAGAGGGAGACTGGCTACGAAGCACTGAATTCTCGAAACTGGAAACTTGCTTTTCTTCACCTCTTCAGCATGATCCTGCTTTTCTTTGTATTGCAAAATATTTGGCCTCCTCGTGATGCCGGAGAAATAGTAGCAGCGCAATCTGAAGGATATAATGTGGCTCTAATTCCGTGGGAAACTCCTCAGTCAAACTTGACTCATGGTGCAAAAGAGTAGCGTGAATATAATCAAAGGAATTACATGAATTGCAGTCCACTGAGCACAAATTGCTTTCCACTTGGTTTTTGTCATCGTGATGGACAAAATTATGGATCACCAAGAAAAATCAGTCAAAAGCCTTTCTGTACCCTGACATTTTTTATAGAAAGCATCTGCACTAAAACTGGGTGTTTTTAAGCAATTTGAAGAAGGTGGACGGTTGGAATGAGATGTCTATATATAAAAACACAGGCATCACAGAGGCCATGACAGATGAATCCACATGTAGAACAAAGGCTATATGAACTGATGGATGGAGAGACGAGTGGACGGATAGATGAATGGAGGAGTAGAGAAAAGTAGACAGGAATGATAAATGGGCAGAAGATGAATGGCGTAGCCTTTCACATACAAAGAATACCTGACGCTCAAACCTTTGAGATGACAGCAAAATCTTTTCAAAGATACTGGGTCAGTGTTGCAACATATGGACGGCTGTAATTCCAGTATGGTAATGTCTCAGGGTGGATTATTGCATTCTTTGAAGGATTTTATTGTTGCTAATGTTCAGTGGTTTTCTGGCTCACTGCAGAGGGGCCAGGACGGGTGTGCGAGGAAATGTCAATGACGATTAGCATAAGAAGAGGGAAGGGCAGGTCACTCGATGCATATTCCACAGCCCATTGGTTCAAGAGTATTAATAATAAAACAACACAATGAGGGGCTCGCTTAGTACTTCACTGCAGATCCATTACAAGTCTATTGTATTTTCTTGTGTATGGGTGAAATATTTATCTAGCACACACTGCTGTGCTCCATTTAGAAATTTGTTGTGTGTCTATTTATGCCTCTCAGCATCTCTTTTTGTATTTAAGAGTTCAAACCACTGACCTCAAGGATATGCTGTAAGTATTCAGAAACAGATCTCCCTTCCTATTACCATTATCCTTCCCCCTTTTATCCATCCCCCACTCCTTCTTCACCGTCTCCCCCATCTCTGACTGCAGTATTGTCGCAGTGAGTCTGTGTGTAGGAGAGGCATGTATGTGCATACTAACACGGGCTGCGCTGCGATTTCCCCCTATGCCAACACAGAGCGCCTGATGCCTGCGCTCCAGAATCTTATAAATAAGGGAATAAGCATTGAGCTGTTATTAAAGTTGATGGAGACAGATGGCTGCTGTTGTTTACAAGTTTAACCAAATCACCAGCCGATCAGCTGTGACACCCCATGGAAAGTTGAAAGGCTGAAAAAGGAGGGAAAGCAGAGAATAATAGAGGTGGTAAACTGATAGCTGCAAACTATCTGTAGCAAATAATTGGTGAGCTAATTCATCACTGCCTCTGTTACATCAAGGGTCCGCAGTTATTAGTATCAACATAGCTCAGAGATTAATGTACCATTCAAATCTAGCTTTACCTAACAGTCTATCTAAACTCACATACGGTACACGAGGTCAGTTTTTTGTCTCTTAAGTCACAAGGATTGTATCAGAGACAAAAACATACATCTTCTTAGTGTGACACGTATAGATCCAAAGTAATTTAGATGTCAACTTTGAATGCTAATGTATACAACAGGCATCATACTAATGTAGTGATTCATTATTTACTATTCAAAGTCTTGAGGAGTGACATCTTTTTCAGCTAGATCATCTTTAAGTGTCTGTCATTGGTAAATTTGTTTATTGAATGCAGTGTTTGATGACGATATAGCTTCACTCTCACTAGGCCCATTCCACAGAGAATATACAGGCTCATTGGAAAGAAAAAGTAAATCATCAGATATGGCCAAAGTGAAATAGTTTGTCCCAATCCAGAATTCATAATGAACTGATATTTCCCAGTGTGCCATTCTACTCTGTCAGAGGTGACATTGATATTCATACATCGCAGCAGGCTCTGTGTCAATGTTCTAAGTCTTATTCAAATCTATTCTGAATGGAGCACAAACCCCTCAGCAGTTCTGACTGCGAGGATGATAGCCCGTCCTGTTTGAAGAGAAAATTACAAGAGCAGTACACCCAGGAATTTTTTCTCATTCTGCATGATGTCAATGCACAGGACATCTTAGAGAAATTTCACCTAAATTAAGTATTTTTCTCTGTCTCATTGTTTTTTGTGCAGCTCTTATAGATTGAGGACATTCATGCAGCTGCACACACATGCATAAGCTCACATGCGAGAGCCTACATAGTAAGCATACATACATAGATACAGCCAAGCAGTCTACTTTTTAGGAGTCTGCATTACAATCCTTGACCCTGCAACCTTAACCTTCACCCTCAGTGCTATACCTAAACCTAACCTTTGCCCTGCATGAGTCAGTTTCTAATTCAAAGCCTATTAAATCCCTGCAGCTTAAAAAAATATAACTATTTTCCTTTTAATCACACTCCTTTGTTAGAATTGCTTTCCACTGAATCATTTTGAGCCATAAAAGCTGGTGACATACACATGCATGACCAGACAGACTTCAAGCACACAGAGCAATGCATCATAAACCATATGACAACTTCCTAAAAAATAGGACAGTAGTTTGTGTTTATGTGTGTAAGTGTTTTGACACCCTGTTTGATCCATCAACCCCCCCTGACCCCAGGTGACCCCCCTCTCCCTGACCTTTAGAAAGGCCAGCTGTTCCCCTTTACAGGATGTGACTGAAGAGGCGGGTCTCCCAGACACCAATTGATTAGAGAAGCATTAATCAAGCTGAGGGATTATCCCTAGCATAGAAAAAGGCTCCTTTCTATAGTAAACCAATTATACTTTTTATGGGATGAGAAGGTTAACTGGCTGCATGAGCAATCCGTTTAAACCATTGACACTGCAGGTCTGTGGGAGAAGAATGGAGGTGGAGGAGTGGCCTGTGCAGGACAGGAGGCTGAGGCCATGGAGGAGCATAATATGGATTCTTGGAGGAGTTTAAATAGAGAGAATAGAGCGAAAAACATAAAATGATATTAGTGGCCATTAAAGTTAATTGCGGAAGTTGCTGTAAAAGGTCCATGGAAGGCACAAATGCATGATGCTGCCCTTGCTGCTAACAAAAAAGCAGTGTTTTCCCTTCATGCTGCATTGAGCACACAGCTGAAGGAGGGAAGGAGGAAATTCTGATATAGGTTCTTTCTGTTTTAATGGTTCCCATGACTTTAATGGTCGCTGCTCTGATCTCAGACTTAATGACCCTTCTAGTTTTAGGGTGGCTAAATTAAACCTGTAAAGAGAAAACATCCATCCATTACCACACCCCCATAATTTACAGTTGCATCAGCAACCTGATAACAATTAACAAATAAAGCCCTCCATTAAATTGACAGATTTTAGTTTACAAGGCCTAATCCATTAAAGCTATACTGGTGGGGCTCAAATTAAATTGTCATTCAAACTTACTCAAATCAATTAACAATCTCTGTGGTGTGATAAAGAAATCCACTAATGATCACCCTACATTTTAAACAACTTTGTTATCATCCAAGGTGTCCTTAGACATGACACTGAACCCCGTATTAGCGCCATTATATAGTATGTGCAGAGTTTCTTTCCAGCTACTTTATAACATCTATGCTGATGACTCTCCATTATACTGTACATTAGTATTGAGCCTTATAATGCACTTTACTATAATACATCATTTCATTCCAACTCCAATCAGACATCTGTAATCTCTTAGATTTGATTTCTGGTCCTTGTATATAGTAAATTTAAGCCTGTAAACTGATTATTCTTAAAGAAGACTATTTTTTACAAAGAAACAAAGAAAGAAAGAAAAATATGTGTTTCTTATGAGATTTTCTCACATTATGCCACTTGCTATGTTGCATAATGACTGTTTAACAGTGGTTTTGGTTTGTGATCTCTGTGTTTTACCCATGATTGTTATGGTTTTTCATGGCTTGTTCTTGTAGTATGAGAAAACGTGAGTGGTAAGGCTTTTACAACGACCCCTCAGAATGTGACTTTCATCTTTTTCTACTGTTTGTGCTCAGTGACCGTGATATAGAATATGATCATAGTATCTATTTTGACTGGAAGTTGCATTAAAATCTGTTGGTTTCATATAGAAGTAAATAAATATGAATCAGTCTGTTCTTGTAATGTTTACATTTATTGTGTAGTTTTTTCAGGCCAGGAATATACTTGCTGTTTACCAGCGTGATACCAGCTTATGTATGTTGGGAGGACTTGAAAGGTTAGCCACGATCCCTGATCAACAGTGCCGTTCCTTCCAAGTCCACCTTTACACAAAATGAACAGACACCAAGACGACAGAGATTATTGTTGAGATACGGCAGAGAAAACTGCAAAAATAACATAAATGTCTGGTATGTAGATGCTGAAGTTGTGTTTTTTTTCTACACTGACTAGTATTAAGTGTTGTTGAGTTTGTTTGATATTCCTCATTGGTTATACACCAATTGAGATTACATCTCATGTACGTGTAGAAATAATTTCTGACAACCGAGAAATTCAAATCAATGCAGGTCACACGATGGCACTTTGTTGTGTAAGTGACCATATAAATATATACCTGATTTTTGTTTCTCTGTGTGGACGTTTTCAGCTCTGCTCTGCTCCATTTATGTGGAAAAGTAAGACTTAGATGACTTTCAATGGCTCTAACTTAGACTATATTCTTGTACTTTTTCTGCTTTTGATTGACATCTTATTTTATGAAATAAATACAGACCTGAGGATATGATTTATTGACACTTTTCTGTCTGTTAGACAGACTAATCATCAGGGACACAGACAGGAATATGTTCTTCTGACATGAAGTAGAATAGATTGGAGTATCGGTCCCCTCTTTGTCTGTAAGTGCAGTTTGCAAATGACAGATACCAATGTGACAGGCCTCATCTGAAAAAATAAGCACATATTTCACATTTGATCTGTAATCCTAAACCTTCATAGTGACACTTCCCCTCAGCAAAATCATTACAAAATCACTCAATCAAGTGATTAGCAGTACTGCTATTTGTACAAACGCATTTGCATGTGTCTAAAATGTAATTAGAGATTGTCAAGAGAAGTCTGTTAAATGTCAAATGGACTTGCCATAGTGGCGTCCTACTACAGCTTTGTTCTGTTTGCTGATCTAACATAGTTGACACTATCAAATTTAACAATAAACCTTTTCACACCGTAACTAAAACTCAGTGTGTATTCAACAAGGCAGCTACTATAAGAGCTTCATTATGAGGAAACATGACACAGGAGACAGTCACAGGATTGACAGTTATTCTTGTCACTTAAACATTGGCACAAATCCTCTGTGATCTGTTGACTCAGTGACCATTGTTGCCACCACTGTGGTAACATGCATCTCTACAATCACATCCTCAACTTCAACAGTCACATCCTGCAGGATCCTGCAAAATTGCCTGTTTCAGAAAACAAATATCATTATTATAGTGCATATTTGCAGTCAGTTGACTTTACAGAACTGGACTGTGGCACCACTTTTCTCTCTGCACACAGTAAATTAACATTTTAGAAGAGTAGAAGTGGCTGACTCTGCGAAGAAGGCTGTTACCAGTGCAAATATAGTTGTCAAGTGAAGATAATTCTGATCCTGGTCCTGATGAGAGACTTTCCAACTGCTCAAAGACACCTATTCTAATAGATTTCCCTTTGATCTTCGCTGATCCACTGCAGAGTCCTGGCATTAAAAACTCAAACTGCAGTTCACTGTAATGGTGCAGCTGTAACTGCAAAGTATTTCTGAAATAAAGGCATTGATTTTACTAGAAACACTGAAAAAAATCAAAATTTTGATTAAACCACTTGTAGAATAGCAAGTTAGGATTTCATTTTCACCTGTACAACAGTCATGTTATGTCCTTTAATTCTGGTAAGGCAAATGACAAAAAACTGTATATTCATCTTCCTGTTTCATAATACCAAATACAAATATAGCAGATATAGCCCTAGATTTAACATGATTTGCACTGAAGGAACTACAAACGCACTAATATGAAATATTTAACTTTTTACCTCACTACATTTATTTGCTAGCTTTAGTTACTTTCCATAATGGAAATTCTTCCAGCTAATGATGATGTATGATTATGGATTAACCATCTATCAGTACATAAAATGGTTCAGCTAATGTGTCAATAATTATAATATATTGGCCTATTTCATTTTGAAATTACGATAATAAGTGGCGCTAATCAGTCTGATACACAGGATTTAGGGCAGATCTGTGTGCAAAATGCAAAAATGTTCCTGCATGACGGCCAGTGTTGCAGGTTGTTGTATTTGTTTCGCTCAAATTTCAGTCCAGCATTTATTCTAACATAATATGTTGTTTCCTTTTGTGATGTTCTATATACAGTGAGTAATTAAACCTTGGACATATCACCATACAGAGGCATGCTCAATCTATTTTACAGCACATAGTTCATTTATCTTCAGCCCTCCTTATCCATTACTAATGATCAACACGGTGTAATAACCTTATTTTCACTGCCAGCCCAGCAGCAAGTGCTTTCATGTCAGCAGTGCCGTGGAAGTGCTTCAGCTGGAGGCCAGTTTAGCAGTGGGACATGGAGGCATGAGCTGCACAAACTGGCTACCCCCTTCCATGCTTTCGTCTGGCTGACTGATCATCTGCATACATTACTCCACAGAGGGTGAAACTCTAACTGTCCCACAGGACATTCATTATTCCAGTTTAAAGTCCATTTTGAATCCAAAACGGGTAACAGCGTGGAGACAATCTTTGGTACCAATAATAATAATAAAACAGCTTTTGGCTGTTTCAGTCATGTTCAGACAACTAACACAGTGTCAGAGCTAAGAAACCGTGAGGAAGAGAATATCCCTATATGCAAAGTACAGCAGCAAGGCGTGCTGCATAAACACATCTTTTATGTATCTTTGCTCCCATAACCGAGTGAGGGCAGCTAGCGGAAGGTGTGCGGGGGAGGGGAGTCGATCAAACATATGCAGAGATCAACCATGAGCAGCGATAATCACTAGATAAACAATGTCAGAGTCAGACAGATGGACAGTTCTCAAAAATAAAGTCGCTGACCTTGAAGCTGCTACATGTGTGAGTGGGATGGCTTCATTACGGTCTTCACATCATGCTGTAGGTTACCATCAGACTCCTAACTGCCCATTGTCCTCACGTCTACCTCAGGCAGTAGCTGTACAGCAAGCAGCTTGCCACCTGTCTAGACATCTTGAAGATAACATCCCCACTTTCAAATGATTCTGCAGAAGCTGGAGGCGGCAAATTTTAGCATGCACGCTTCAGTATACACGTTACCACAAAATGTGCACTTTCAGCTCTACAAGACAGAACATATTATGAGACAAACTGGAACGATGTCCCTCTGCTTTGCTCGACAGTGGCTTGTAGTAGCTGTTGGTGAAGAAAAACCCATCTGTCCAGAATGATGTGTCCTGCAGTCACAACGTTATTTCCAGTCACAAGTGGCGATTTAATGTAGAATCACTTCCCTGAGGTGTGAGAGCCGTGCTTGTACATGAAGTCGTCCTTTCAGTCATTCCAATTTGCTGGAGCATGCTAAATTGTTAGTGTGACCCAGATGTCAGTACAAAAAGAAGTGTTACCACTGGTTATACAGTGCCACAAACTGTCATCCTTAGACTTTCACAGGTCGACTCATACAGCAGCTATTTTTATTCATTTGTTAAGGCATTTATTCCAGGCGCCACAAAATGCTTGTGACTTTAGGTAGGAACAGTGGTTGGCGTTGGAGAAATTTAAGGCGGTGCTGTACCTAGCGGGTTAGTAAGTAAAGAGATCAGGCGATCAACATAAAAGTGTCAGGAGACATCAGGACACTCGCTCTCACGTTAAACACGTGTTCTTTAATAATATGATCAATATGCTCTCCATGTTCTCATTTGCACAGTAATAGTACGTCTCATGCTGACTCTAAGTGTGCCACTTTGTGTCTGTGCAGGGATGTCAATCAACTGCAATATTAGCCCAGTTGCATCTATATTTGACAAGTACAGCACTGACGTGGGATATTAAACCAAAGGGTCCATGTAAGGAGGAGGACACGGTGCTTGGATGGGTCAACAACATTCAGGATTTTCTAACAGGAGACAGATGTTTGAGTCCAGTGTCAGACATTGCATTTTAATGATTTTAACAGCAATAATCACATGTTTTACTTATTCAATTATTTCATTATTTTGCTCCTTTTTGTGCCTGTTGTTGAATATAAAGAGAAACTTTAGCATCTGGGTAAAACGCAAAAGTGGGTTCACACTGCATTGCTAATTTACATTACGGGGAAGAAGAATATTTAGTGCTCTCTTCACTTTGTCAGCATTTCCAAGTGCAGAAAATATATGTACATGGGCTCTAGACTTGCTGTAGTTTCGTCAGCTAGAGATTATGGAACTTCCAGACTTGAGCTGCAAGTTGTGCTGCTTTTTTTACAGTTCATCAGGGTTGATGGGTTTCTCAAGACGATTGCAATAATCTCTCACTACAGACCAGCATTTGCTGTATGTAGGCAGGACAGAGACACATTGTGTATCCGAATGTGTCAGCGAATAGGTTACAGGTATATTGTGTTTTTAAACCTGCTGTATAAAGATTTCTCATACACCTGTCAATGAATATGAGCGGCTCGCTCAGTTGAATATGTTGTTTTTATGCTCGGTTATCATTAAAGTCAATCTCTTTTACTGTGTTTTATGTATTGATGCAAAGTCAATGAAAGGAGAAATCATAATGCATCTAAAAATTGATTAAATGTCATCTGATATACTACAATAAAATATTCTGGCAGTTCCTGGGAGTCTTTACACTAAAGGAAACATCTGGTGTCCCAATATAATAATTCATTTGAGTTATATCAATAATGTTTATCGAAGATTTTTTGTTCACTGCAGACAGAACAAGTGGAACTAATCAGCAGATACACGCTTGCCCACACAGTTTGAATTGAGTGCCTTGAGTCAAGATGCTCAGACTGTGTGAAGTCTCTGATGGAGAGTTCTGCCACCTGTTTGGCCCCCGTCTCTTCACTGCTCAGTGAGGCACATGATGAAGCACTTTACATCTTAGTGATCCTCCCACTACTGCTCATCACTCTTCATAATACCGTCCAACGCTCTCCTTGGTAATCTGCTAAGCAAAATGAGCAATGCCCCGATCTTCCTGCCACCCCCCCAAAAGCCCAGACACGCTTCATTTCAATTCAGCAGTGACAGTGATGAAACAAGAGACAGTCTCTCTCCACTCCTCCTCCCCCCTCACTCCCATTCTCGCCATGACAGTTAAACAACAGACACATGGGCTCTGCCACACTGCTCTGTTTAAACTACAGATTCACTTGCAGAACTAGCAGATGGCCGAGAAGGCCGCTACTGACTTAAAGTGCTGTTTAGTTTCTAGTATGTGAAGGGACACAAAGAGCGTTGTGCCTGGTGAATAATCAGGTTGTTTTTGTAGCTTTATGTTATTATTTTCTGGGACTTTATATCTGTTCATTACTGAATGGGCCTGTTGAGCACTGGGACCACAAGGACGAGATTCTCTATTTGAAGTGACTGTTAGCATTTCTCATTGAAAAGTCAATTAAATAAAAACAAAGAGACACACATTCACTATGAAGAGACACAAACCACCACTACAAAGAGACACAGGACAACAAAAACACATGCAAAACGCACAAAAATGTTAAAAAACACAACCAAGAAATACATTATGACCACAGTCGTACATAAAATTAGTAAAAAAGACAAAATGACTATAAACAACATATTGTAGTAGAAGGAATGTTTACTTTTGTGTGTTCAGAGTCCTTGCCTTAAAATCCATGCATGTTCCTTTAGTTTATTTCAGGTACTAAATAAATAGTTATCTAATATTTTTCAGCATGTCATAATTGAACTTACAGTAGTAGGATTCAGCTCATATATAGGAAATAATTCATAAATACATGTATACTGTATGTACACAAACACAGCTTTTAGAAATCCACAGTTCTCCTCCACAGTCTAATATTTACTTACTCATGTTACCGTCTACTCTGTCTCAGAACTTTTAGCAGTGGATGCAATATTAATGACAATTTTTATGACAGGTGATTTGAAATAATCCATTTAGAGCCCTAAGGATTTGCATTTTAATTATACATTTTGATTCACTGGGGTTGATTACTTTCATTCTCTGGCAGCAGGTTAATTGTGTGAACTCAGTTCCGCAACACTGTCATTACTTGTGTGAATAATGTAATGAAGTTCTGTTATCCCACAGAGTGATGTGATGACTACTTCGGCTGTTTTATCATAGCACATGCAGTGTCATTTGTTTTACACCTTATAACAATTTCTTAAGAGCTTCACCGGCTGATTTCCAAATCTTTGATGTTGTAACGTAAGTGGTTGAAGTGGAGGTTTATGGTGTGTTCGTGACTGATGAAGTGGTTGAACCAAATGGAAAAATGGTCAAGCACATACTACTGTTATGATTGCATTTCCTTTCATGTTCCTTTTGTGGAGGTTTCTCAATGGTTTGCATCGATCGACTCACATGCTTGGCCAGTCAGCTCAGCTGTAACCCTGCGCAGACCTGGTCCACTGGGAACCCTGCTTAGCTCAGTGCGCAAAGGGAAGAGGAATTAGTATGAGCTTTCAAAGGAAGGATGGTAGAGGGATCTGCTATGCATCGGAAATCATTGCTGCTAGCGGTTCCCAGTGGACATAAGCAGTGCTGACTTGTAAACAGTGGGTGGGAAGGACATGGATGGAGCTTGTTATAAGGGTTTGTTTTGTAGTTTTCATCCATTAAAAATGTAATTTGTATGGTAACGTCGGTCTCTTGTGATGGTTAAATCATTTATTCCTTATGTTTAGGTCATAATGCATTGTGAAATATGCTTAATCTCCAAGAGAGGTAGGTGCGAGCACATTTTGGTAAGGGTCAAGCACAGAGATCCCTAGTAAGACGATAAAGATTTAAAGTGAGAGCCAGGGTGTTGTTCACTTAAAATAGAGTTTTTCCACTTTGCTCTGGCAGCTGTTGAAGCCGGCATTCAAATATGTATGAAAGTGTAAATGATGCAAGGAAACACAGCAGCTGTGAAATATGATTTCAATTATTGGTCAAAGCATTTCCATATCAATAATTGCTTTCTGTCCTACAGTTTATGCCGAAATGATAGTGACCACGGGAAAAGGATATTTCCTTTTGTTGTGAGCGAAGAAACTCAATTTGATAAACAGTTAGCAGCAGCCATTGCTCGGTGATGTTATCATGCGCAAAATAGGAGCCCAGTCTGAGGAAAGATTTACAAATGAGGTTTGAAGATATTTTTTTTTATTCTGTACTTTATTATTCTGCAGCCACATGAGGAAAATTGCTTGCTGCCGGCTATAGTTCCATTTAGTTTTTCTACCCAACATTTAAGCTCCACCCTCAGCTTGGGGATTTAAGAGGTGGTGATAAGGAAGCCGACATATTCAGAGCACAGGAGGGAAAGGAAATATTCTATTAGCATCTTCTTGTCCTCTTACAATAACTTTTCACAGCTCTACAGAATTTCTAGTTTGTTTGCTCCTTTTATTTATCTATTGATATTCCCCAATTTATATTCTGCTTCCCCTTCCATGTCTGCTGTACACCTGATGTGCAGTTCAACTTCAAACATATGAAATCTAACCTTTCCATCTCAGGCCATCAGACGAGCTCTAAATGTCAGTGATGGATCTCCGTCTGAGATGCCTGGCAATCAGGGACACTTTTGATGTACCAAACTCCTCATCTTCATTTGGTGTCATTTGAGATAGAGAGTCTGATGTTGGTCTTTTCCATTGTGTGAGTGGAGCTGGTCTATAGGGGGGGAATAGGCAGGGGCCAGATGAGACCCCATCTGGACAGACCCCACACCCCGCCAATTCTCACCCCAGTGGTTTGGGACGCTCCCCACTCATCAGCAGCCATCAAAGGGGGCCTGCCCACCAGCGCACTCTGAGTTGGCTGCCAGCTTGAAGAGTTCCTCGCCTTATTACCGACAAAAGGAGGTGACAGCAGGGAGGTCCTCAATCATTCAACCACCCGTGGGTGTTAGGGTAGCCACCTCTGACACTGTCTGAGCTTGTGATTCTTTTTCAGATTTAGTTTAATACTTCTAATGTGTTTACTCAGTGTTAGACACAAGCTCACATTTTTGGTTAAAACCATCATACTGTATATACAATGTACCTCAGTACTGCATTGATGCTTTACTGACTTACTGACTGACCAAACTGCTTCCTTCATGCTGCACAAATGTGAAGATGCACTGCAGTAATAATGCCCAAATGAAAGTTAAAGAAGCTACAGGCTTTCTTTTGCTTGAATTTAAACAGTTTATTTGATGGTTAAACTACTTGTAGTGTAAAAATGTTTTGTATTATCAGAGTTCAGTTTATTTAAAAAAAAACAGAATAATCACAGTAAAGTCAAACTTTACATTTCTAAAACAAAAAAAAGGATTAATTGTTTTTCAGTACTTTATTGCTACTCTATCAGATACTGTTTGTGTACTGTTTATGTGTGAAGAGGACACTGTCTGTAAAAAACAAAAACACTCTGACATCCAATCTCTGTTATAAATGCAGCTGTTTTCTTGGAACACATGAATTTACTGCTTCAAATCTATCACATATGGGATTAACAGAAAAAGAGCTGTCTGCTGATTAAGAACAAAACGTTTCATGGATGGAAAATCAGACACAATTTATTCATTACAAAGAGATCATGCCAACACTTGAGGTGAAGAAGAAAGGAAAAGTGAGTCATTCATCACAGTCGTATAAATAGAGAAACATGTAAGAATGACAGTGCAGCTCAGCATGAGGTGCTGCATTAGTTTGTAGAGAGGTTTTCTTTGTGTGCATGCTTCATAACACATTAATTTTCCACAAAGTAACGTGACAGTAACTTGAGACCCCTGAAGTTGCTCTAGAAATACAGCACTTCGAGATCACAGTTATCTCACAGATGTATGACTCCTCTTCAGTCAAAACCTGACCTCCCGCCTTTGTTCTCTCCTCCTTTCAGCCGTTTGTTCTGCTGCAGAGAGCGATACTGACTCATTCCCACACAGGACACCTGAGATTAAGTGCAAAGCTTTGTTTCGAGGATGAACAATACAAATGTACGCCAGGTCACAATGAACAGCTGAAAGTAACTTGAGTGTGCCAACCTCTCCACTTTTATCCTCCTATTGAATTACACTGTTGAATCATCCATCCTTTACATATACTAGCTGATCCTGATAACCTATAAAACCCAAATTCTGTGTGTGGTATAACTGTATACAGCTGCTTTTACTCAATAATTCATTCATCCAGAAAATTGTAATAACTGCTTGCAGAGCCTCTGTTGAGTGACATCAGTATAGATATTAGCCTCATTAGCATCTGCTTTAGTGTCATTTCCCTCTTTAAAGTAATTCTACTGTCATGAATTCACTGCTCTGTTATTGGCCACAATTAGGCTTTGTCTCCTTTGCTCAGAGCTCTTACCAAAATAGTTTGTGTTTTATTCATTCAACAAGGCAAAATGAAGTGTCTAAATGGAGTCATTAGAGTCCATTAAATCTGAAGTGTGACGCTTTGCCTTTTGCCAATTATCTTTCCATCTTCTCTCTTTTTTTTTTTTTTTGCTGTCATGTCTGCGATGATTTCAAGTGAAGAGCGTATCTATTGTCTGGGTATGGTGTCTATTACAAATGTGTGGTATTTTGTTAAACTGAACAACTTGTATGTGTCTGTGTTATTTACTGTAAGTAGGCAATGACTAAGGATGAAACTAGAGTCACTATGATACTTCATTTGGCCTCCAAGTAGAAATCATCCTCTTGTGTTGAATGTTCTTAGCAATACTTATCTCTATTTCAATCTGCAGAGTTTAGGTATAATTCAAGCGAGTGCTGCATGATTAAAGTAATCACCATTGTAATGTCAGTCTGTAAATGGATACTGTAAATGTGTGTGAGAACATGACGATGTTGCTAGCAACTAGCAACTATTTTAACAACTTTCTGGCTAAACATTAACTACTTTCCATTAGGTGAGTTGCTTTTGAAGTGAATGTTCTTTGTGTGGGCAGGTGCTTGAATGATGTGTGTTAGTATCATCTGTGTTCAGTGTGTGAATGTGAGGTCAGCCACACGTTCAGTTGACCGACTAGCAGAGAGAGAAAAAAAACTTTTTTGTTACACTTCAAGTTAAATTTAACTTAACTATTTAAGTTACACAAAACATACAGAACTCAGTAGTGTGAAATTTCAATATTTGAATCCTTTATTTATTTATGAGTATAGTATAGTATAGAAAGTATAGAAATGTACATTTAGATACATACTAATGTGATGTTAGAAGCTCTAAAATAATAATAACTAAGGATTGTTTTTTTTATGTTTTTTATTCTACTTTGTTCATATATTTGAGGTCATGTTGTTTGAGCGCAGAGAAGGTATGAGTCAACACAAGGTGGAGACTTACTGGAACGTTAACAAAACATCTGTTGTTCTTGAAACAAAGGATATAATAGGGACTTAGAAGTTTTGTATTACATTTTGTAAATGTACAGACATTACCTTTCCAGACAGTTGGTTATTATCATTATTAGACCGTATATGGTATTTTGCTACTTGGATGAACTGACCATTTAAAAGGGTGTCTCCCATGTTGGGGAGCAAAGCAAGAGAGGCCACCTGTCCCCACATCATAATTTATCGTCAGTCTATCCCCTGGAGCCAGATTGCTGGGTACTATTCTGCAGACAGCCAGGGATGGTCAATCCTCCACCCCTGGAGCTTTTTTCTGAGGTTCTGGCTCAGTGCACGTTATTACTCTACGGGGGAGGAGGTGTTCATCAGCCACCAACTTCATCTTAGATTGTTGTCAGTTCTATGGAAAGATACGACCCATATCATTGTTCAGTGTGTTCAACTGTATCTCTGTCACTATCACTCACTGATGGGAAGAGCTACTTAGCTGCTAAAACCATCTGAAAGCTCTTGTGCTGGGAAAGCTGGATTCATCAAGTGTTATTTCACCTGTGTTTTAGAAGAAAATGCTAATATTTTAGATATACACTTTCCTGCAAAGTTCTTATTAAACTTGACTTGATGAGGCACTTTATACCTTTATAGACAGGCTGCTATCTATGGAGCGTGGAGAGTGTCACAATACAGTAAATATAACAAGCATTAAATAAATATTTAAATGTGTCATTTAATTATTAAATACTGAAAATAATTAACACAAAATTTATTAAATATATAATTTATTAAATAATTAAGAAACCAAACATGGCGGTTCTCCTTGTAGAGGATCTGAATGAGTTGCTAACAGGTTGGTGAGAAGTTCTAAACTTGATGTTAAGCTAGCAAAGCGAATAAGTTATGTGTGCAACACAGATAATGAATTAATTAAATAAAAAGTAATATAAATATATATAAACTTTAAAAAAATGAAATGAATATATTTGATTACTTATATATTTAATACATTCTATATTTGATAAATTATGTGTCAATTAATTTCTGTATTTATTAATTTAATGACAAATTTAAATATTTATTTAATGCTTGTTGTATTTATTTTATTGTAGCACACTCCACACTCCACAGCTATGAGTCTGTCCAGGAGCAACAATATCCACACAGCAGCATCTCCAAAGCTCACTCATCAGCTCATTGTATCTTGTTTGTACAAAAACAAAAGAGTATAACTAACGTATTGCCATTTTATGAAATATATTATTTCTGTGCCAAGCAACTTAGTCTCCAGTGGCCTCGCAAAAGTGAAGATGATAACACTTTGTAAAATAGAAAATTGTGATTATTGCACTTATATTTTTACACTAGACAAAGTCAGGGTAGCTGTTAACAGTCTGTGTGCTAAGCAAAATTATAGCCAACCCCTAGTAGCTTAATATTTACTGAAAGAGCAGTACTGTATAGACTTCATCTTATCTACGTTTGTAACATAAAGAAACAAAACCATATCATCCAATCTGCCAATCTTTGCCTTTCAAGGTTTTTTTTCCATTTTGTCATATTTTGTCCCGTCTCTTTTATACACTGGTTTGATCTTGGATGTCCATTGGCAGGTATTTTCTATTTTCCAGACATAATTGATAAACAGACTTACCCTCTGGGCCTCAGCTCCAGGTCAGTCACTGAAGTGCATCCACCAAGTCCAGTCTGCTGAGACTGTAACACCAGCAATCCCAACACAGGCCAGGTGGAAGCAAGGCAACATTAGACACCAGTGGATATTATTTCTTGGATTTCTTAGAAGCCATATTAACACTCCTGAACATGTGCCTTTCATATATTACAGTACTTACTATACTATTACTTAGATGACTTTTCTAAGTTTATTAGGTGTTTTTTTAACTAGAGGTAATTATTTATGTTTCACATATTCGTTTGTGTTTATCTTACATACTGTACTTTGGGAATTCTAACATTTGTCTTATTAGTCTTAACCAACACAATAAATGCTTTCTAGTTCTTAGAGTTTTTTAAGCTTTATCAGCTCAGGGCTGCAGCAGGCTAAGCTTTTCAAGAGATGACACTGAAAAGAGTTGCAGCTGAATGGAGCACAGGAAAAAAGTAAGCAGTTTTAATTAACTTTAAAGCAAGTAACATTTGGTAGTAGGCACCTGAGGGGGAAAAAAACAACTAAAATTAACATAATACAAAAATCTTTAAAATTACTAAAATATAAATTTATGTGTTATTTACTGCTGTCCTTGTCCATTGTCACGTGGAGCTCTGATCAGTCAAGTTCAGCTCCTTTATTCACTGTGAAGTCAGAGTGTTGACGGGCGACCTAGGTGACTTTTCCATGGGCCGTTATCAATCACCGTCATCTAAACTGAATTAATTCCAGATTAGTGAATGAGGCCGTAATTAGATTCCATGAGCAGGGAAAGCAGAGCTTTGCGGTGCAGCACTATGCTATGAAGGTATTGTGAATTAGAGAGTAGATAAGCATGAGTGGGACCTTCAGTTCTTAGGATGGTGAAGATGGGTGAAGGAGGTTGTTGGGTGAAATTTGTATCGATTCTTCGGGGAGGAGGAAGACAGACAGGTGATAAACTTGGCCTGCTTAAGTTGACAATCAATACAGATTTCAAACCTTCCTGAGGAAATAAGCATCAATTACCTGTAACGCAGCAGAAGAACTGCAGCAGATAATTACATCTCACACAACAGGTCAGTGGGTGGACTGACTGTGTCTGCTGCCTGACAAAGTGGCTAATGCAATTCAGCATGCTCAGAAGGCAGCTGAATGCTCTCGTTAATGCAGCCACGTACCATTGAGCCAGGTCGTTTTCCCTTCAATCAGCTTGACCTTTTCCTCTGTGACTTTAAGTGGCGTTGTGAGTTCAGTGTTGCTCATCCAGGGAGAGAAGCACGAGAACAGTTATTTTTTTCTTTTTTTCTTGTGGGAGCTTGTACGCTGGGTTGATTAGGAAGTTTATGGTGTGTTGGCCTTGTTGAAGTAGCACTGCAGTTTGATATTGCCCCCAGATGGTATTTCTGGAGAAATTAATGAGCTATCCGTCGCTGTGATAAATATAATCCTTATCGGCAGAGTGGGAGTTAGAGTCCTCTGCTGAGACATGCTGCTATTCAGAGACTGATTTAGCTGAGGTACACGGAGCGGGTATAAATACTGTGCAACCACATCAGATAGTGAGATAATTAGTAATTGAACTGTGGTCTGTCCTGTGGTCCGGTAATGCTCAGAATACACATTCCACATGGTTACCAAGCAGAATAAAGTTCCAGCTGTGCAGTTGCCATCACTGATGTAGGAAAAGGTTATTTGCCTTTGTGCTTATTTTTTACTCAGATTGATTTTTTTCCCTTTGAGACTTAGAATGAATGATGACAAAAGAAAAAATACAGTATTTGCCAGTCAGTTCGAAAAGAATATTTCTTAACACACAGGCCATACAACACTGTGAAAAAATTCAGGGACTTCAGGGAATCTCAATGCATAAAGGCCAAGGGTGGAACCACTGTTGAATGTGTGTGACATTCGAGCTCTCAGATGGCATTGCACTTGAAACTGTTGTGCTACAGTAATGAACATAGCCACATGGGCCCAAGAGTATTTCGGAAAACTGTTGTTGCTTAATGGAGTCTGCCACTGCATCCAGAAATGCAAAGAGGAAGCCATACTTCAATTCTGGTTCAGAAGTGTCACCAAACTGTCTGGACTGCATGGACTGAAACACAAGAAGGGGGGCCACCACATCGATACGGCTTGTGTCTTGCACAGTCATCCAACGCTTTTCAGTCAAAAATAAATATATTTCCTATAGTACTTTAAAAAGGAAACCAAAAGGCCATACATATCATTTCAGGCTAGGGTTTAAGCTAAAAGTGAAATACTTGCAGAATTTTTCCCTTTCGTGGAGTGAGTGGGATGCAGTCTGAGCTGAGTACTAATCAATAATGAGTGGAGAAGCCTGGTGCAACTTTTAGCAGGGGAGCAGAGCATGCAAAGAGCTCTGAGAGCGAGGAGTAAAAATTCTTGCAGCTCCGCTTATATGCTTTGTATGTCTTTGCCCCAAATGTTCTAGGGTTAGGGTTAGATACATTTTCCTGCAATGTTCTAGGAGTGGATTTTGCATCTAAAGTTTTAACCATTCATTGAAAATATGTTATATGTTTATAGTGTGTTTTCTTTCACTTTCACTTTTCCATGATTGTTATTTTTTGAATTGCTGACCCATCAGCATGTGAATGAATGTTTTGATATTTTTATTTTTCTCCGTCAAACCTGAACTTAACATCACAGCACCTGTGTGTACTTTGTAAACAGACTGTTAGTGGACTCTTAGACGAACCATTAGCAGAGGTTACACTGTAATTGCAGGCTGATTGCTGGCCTTTAATGCAGATGACTCCATCTTCAGCAGGATAAACATGGCCTCATGGGCCTCATCTCATTTTTTATCTAAAAGCACCTGCCTGGCTTCAGTAAAGCATTTTCGAGTGAGCTAATTAGCCTCTCTGACAAAAGCATAATAGGGAAATAGACAACAGGAATTCTTTTTACAATACAGGTTCAATCCTAGAGAAAATTAAAGTGAGAGTGCACCACTTAAGCACAGCTGTTCACATTAAAAAAAAAAAGCTCTATTGAAGTCATCTGGCCAACAAAGCCAGTCCTGTTGTTGCCACAGAAACAACTGCCAGCCAGTGGATTCAAATTGGACCTTCTGCAATCCTCTGCATTATCACCAACAACACACTGATATACAGTACCCTGTGTTCTCTTACATGACCACCGGTGTGTGAGGCAGCATTTCTCAGAGGAATTGTCAAATTAATTTAGGATTTAGGAGAAAAAGAAAAACAATATTGTTTGTCCGACCTAACAGAGTTGAAAAAGTGTGTAGGGGACATATAGGAGAATGAGTAAGAAAAAGTCAGGAGTGATATGAGAGAGGGAGACATACAGCAGGACATAAAAAAGGGGTTTGTTGCACTGTGCAGCTCCCCCCCCCTTCAGCCCCAGCTCCTTTATATACTAAATCTTTTCATGTACAAGTGCCTGAGTCCTCTACTGAGAGCCGGACCCACAGAGAGCCCAAAGAGCCTGTGGAAAGGTGACACAATCAATAGCCTCTCCCGTCACAGCCTCTTCATGCTGACAATGTTGGTTGCAACTCAATGCAACTTTGGATGTGTTAAATACGTACAACTAAAAATAGAGGACAAAAGGACATGGGGCTTGAAGTGAATTGTTTTTTCCATGTCTCAAAAAATTTATGTCTGAGAGTTTACACTTCACTGAATCCCAATGTTAGAAAATATTCCAGTAATCCAAAGATGACACTATTCCCACATTATCCCTTTGTATGGAAGTACTGAAATGGTTCAGTTATTGTATGGTTTGTTTCTGCAGGCCACCGTTTTATGGATGTGAACATGAAACAACATGGAAAACAACATTTTTCTGGACAGATTTATACAGTGCATTCTTCATAGGCTGTGTAAACTGCAGTGCAATGCAGCTGTATATTAACGTTTTGATACATATCTATAGATTCAGAGCAATGAATATCTAAAGGGATCCACATTAACATTTATCTATCATCAATCTTATAAATGCTGACACTCAAATTCAGGAGTTCCTGTCCTGTGTATCTAATGGAAAAGGGCTCATGCATGTCATTTTGGAATAGTTAAACCATTTATTTCGCAGTTTAGTTGGATATACTGTACTTTCTAGTTAAATATGTTTCACATTTGGTACATGTTTGTCACATCTGTTCTCACATGGGGCCAATTACAGTATGTAATTAAAAGTACACCTGGGTAGAAATGCCATTCTGTATCGTTATGTGTTATGTGCAATTAAGTGTGTTGGCGCTCAGTGTGATCCTCTCCAGTAAAGGCTTTAACTCAACTTTATAAAATCGAAGACCGGGTTTTATTTAATTTGCCAAGCCCAAGGCCTCTTAACTTCCTGTTGGTGATCATGGTTAACTACAGCTCGTGGCTGTTCTGTGTCAACACAAAACGGATTAGTTTGACAGCACTCATTGACGTGACATGTGCACGAACCTCTAGGCTACATGACACATGCCATTCAGGTCGATGTTCATTCATGTTTTTATATTAAGTCTTTCTAGAAATGTTAAAACTAATTGTTAAAATTAGATACTAATGCAGAAATCATACAGTTGTACAAAAACTCTTCCATCATGTAAGTGAAAGCACTTCAACATCTAACCAGCAATTTAGATCATTTTTGTTCGATCGAGTGCTCTGTGTCACAGGACTTATTACAAAGTTAATTCATTCAGCATTAAAGACAAAAACTGAGCTCTGGCACCTACACTAGAGTTTGAGTTCCTGGACTTTTTTCAGACAGGATAGATCAGTCCAGTGGAGCTCAATGGAAAATTGAGAATAGATCCCAAAACTGTAAAATACCTATTTAACTACTGACTGCTCTTTGAACACTTCTGACCACAGGCTATGTGTCTCTGCACCGTTCTATTCTGAGTACCTGGTCTCGATCCTTCCACATAAAACACCCCACATCTTTCCTGCTAGTGCTAATGGTAGGTACTGTAGAGTATTTTTAGACACAAGGTAAGATGGATTTGTGGTGGACGAAGGCCAAGCAACAAATACTATTTCTGTAACCTTGCTGATTTTTATTTACAGTGCACACAGCGAATGCAAATCATACTGCCAAGCCTTTACCTACCAAAGTACCTTTTGTTGTTTGGAGTCTTGCAAATGTGGACATACTGTAAATAGTGTGCATGTGCGTTTGCACATAATGCCTTGTCTAACATACAGAAGCAAATGGTTGACATATTCTTACACTGTTTCACTAGACAGAGCAGCAGATGTGGGGTTATTAGCTGTTGATAAAGATTAAATGCGTGACGGCCTCTCCTGGCTTGATGTTAAAGCAGATTACTATATATTTATTGTTTATTTCCATAATCATTTTATTAGACATGTCATAATTATAATGGCCCCTTATGTTTTATTTCAAAAACATCTACTGTAACTGTTTTACTAGATATATATGCAGTGGTTTCTACTGTATTATTCAGTAATTCTAACATATTGTGAGGAAATACATGAATGTCATCGATTCTCTCAACAAATCACTGAAGAAGATTTTAGTGTGTAATCTCACATTATTAAAGAAATAGTCCTGAGATACAACTAATGATGATGACGAATGGTGAAGGGTTAGGGTTAGCAGGCATGTTTACCCACACCTAAGATATCCAAACCAAAGCCCTGTGACATCTGAAAACATATTTATTTTTCCAGCTGTGATCTGACAACTTTGGATGACACTGACAAATGTCATGCTCGATTGTGGTGCTGGGTCTGAAAATGTTTGTTTTGTTTAAGTCAGCGGACATGTTGACAGAGTTGAGTATGAATGGTGTTGATTTGAGTCGCCGCTGTGCTTTTTACACTCGCTTTTAACAGGAATCCACACATGACACAACATTTACCAGAATCTAGTCGTAAGCTGCATATGTGGACCTGTCACAGTCTCGCTTATACACTATCAAGTAAGTTAGATCACACTTTGTCAGTGTAGCAGAAATGGGCAACAATAAAAAGTTAAGAGGTTACATAAATGTAGACCCAAACTGAGGCAATAGATGCTGTTCTACTCTGATCAATATCCAGAAGTTTTTCCAGAGTATAAAACATTGACCTGAGACAGATTTACCTATAGACTGGTTTCCTGTCTAATCTCTATCTTTTACTTTCTACCCTGACTATGAGTCAGCACATAGAAGTTTAATTTCATTTAAATATCCAGAAAATCCACCATCCATGAGATTTTAGTCTAGTTACAAGCAGCTGCACACTGACAGCAGCAGCTCTGTGACTCTGGTGAGTTCCAGCTAACAAGGACAGTTATGTTCACATGTGTGTGACCTCAGGCTTGAACTACATGTTTCTCCTCCCAGTATCCAGTGGGTAGAGCAAATCTGTCATCCCCTCAGCAACAATGCCCTTCCCCACAGCCACCGACAACAGGTCGAGGAGCTCTCTCTCAAATAATAAAAAAAGAACAAGATGAGAGGACATGAATGTCTTTTACAAATGCCAATCTGCTGTAGTCCTGCCCACTTCCTTTCTTTCCCATGGTAAGCCCATGATCCTCTGTCCAGAGGAGATATTGCAAAAATACAAATGCAAATCCTCTGCATTGCAACAATTCCCAACCTGGGAGAGTCTCGAGCTGTCAGTTAATGAATGGCACAGAGAGAATGACTGTGTGTGTATGTGTGTGTGTGTGTAAGAGAGAGAGAGAGAGAAAGAACAGAAAAAGAGGTGGAGAGAGAAATAAAAACAAAGAAGCAGTAAGATAGAGACAGAGAATATGTATGTGTGTGCAGAGGCTTATACTGTATATGTGACCCATGAGCACACAGGCTTGATGAACCATAACCTTTGTGGTGTTTGTGTGTGTGTTTGTGTGTGTGTGTGTATGTGTGTGTTCCCCCACTGCAAGAACTGAATGCTATTTGAATTGGTCCACCTGGGACCCTGATCCCACTCGGCTCCCTTCACCAGCTCAGGTGTTCTATGAATGTGATTTATTTCCAAACAGGGAGATCCAAATGAAGATGAGGCAGGGACCACTGCAGATGTCTGGAGAGATGGCAGGAGAGACGGGGAGAGAGAGAGAGAGAGAGAGAGAGAGGGAAATACAGAGTGAAAAACACAGTAAATAGTAAAGAACGACTGTGTTTGCTTAAGCAGAAAGCAAAATCATTGTGCTAGTTGGTAGAAACTGCAAAGCATAAAATGATGTAGATCTGTCAGTGTGAAATGAGCAGATTTTTGGCTTCATTGATGGCACAAAATTAAGATGAATGACAGAGTTTTTCAAAGAAATATGAGCTTCTTAAGATACTTTATTCTGTATTCTGTCTTTTCTATCATGTTTTATTTTGTGACCCACTTACAAGAAGTGTAAGGCATGTTGTTTTAGTCCTGCAACAAATAAGCTTTATGGCAAACCAATCTTTTGAAAATAATAAAATGTATTAAAATACATTTTACACACACACACACTTACTGAGTTATCAAATTAATGACAATAAATGTTTGACTGTAGCTTGACACTTTTAACTGCCAAAGGAAAATAATACAAATTAATATAAAAGCAAAACAACTGTCTTTATCGTTATGTTACACATGGCAGTTAAATGGCAACTAAATGAAAATGCTATTTTGTTTCAGCATAAATCTCTGTTATGGTAGCTACACATCGCAACTAAAGAAGTGACATGTACAGTATGTCATGCTGCAAATATGCAAAGAAAAATTCAGAAATATATTTAGTTCCACACATTCAAGGGATACAGAGACACACTGCAAATAAATACAGCACAACAAAATACAGAACATGGCACAAAACAGGTTTTCTTGTGGTTTGTCTAATTGGGTGAGTTTTCTGAAGTTGCATTGGACTTTGAGCTTTCTCAGCTTTTATGTGCAAAAAAACATTATTGGAAGAGCAGCAGTAGGCAGCGTTGTGTGTGGATGGTTTCGCAATTGTAATATAACTTTGATTATGCAGTAAATGACATTTCAGATGTGTGTTTGTATATGTCTAGGCTGCTGTCAAGACTGCATGCTGCTGCAAAGGTTATAAAGTCAGGGGCTATATGAGATTCTCAGAGGATGAAATCTGTATCTCCTCAGTTCTCTCCGCGCTCTTTCTCTACCTGCATTGAAACCTGCAGCTTCCCCTCCTAATACCAGTGACCTCTAGTTTCCAGGTAGTCAGCTAGGGCTGAGGTGGAAAATGAGAAAGAGAAAAGCCACGATACAGAGCTGTGTGTGAGATACAGGAGTGTGTGTGTTTGTGTGTGTGTGTGTGGCTGGAATGTGAATGAGCATGACATTGGGTGTTAGAAATGAGAGTGTTTCACACAATGACTACAAATGTGCCCATTCATTATTCTTTCTCCTCTTCCATTTTCTCAGTGAGCACCGTTTGTTCAGGACCTGTTTACCTCTCTAATGCCTTCTTAGCCTTCACTTCTGTTCACGTCGCTACAGCGCAATCAATGACCTCCTTTGTTTGTACAACCTGATCTGTCAAACATGTACTGTACTGTTTTGCACATGTTCACTGTAAGAAGTGATGGAAAATTTAGCATGCGCTTTCTGAAGGCAATAGTGGTACAACTGACCTTTAAACACAAGCACCTCCAAGCTGCTGAATTTACACATCGCTCGCCTTGGTCACACATAATTAAAGCGCTGTAATAATGTGATAAATGGTTTAGTGCTAACACCAGTAATGGGAAAAAAAGTGAGTGGGAATTATGTGATGAATTTGAATATACATGCAATTGATATGTACTGAATGGCCATTTATTTGAATGCCAGATGTTGTATATTGGGGCTCAGGTGAAATGTCAAGTGTGTGAAATAGGCAGTGACTGAATTTGAATCGAGATGGAAATTAATTCTCCCAGCTACTGTAAATGAGATGTACTCTATCACAGACATGACAGAGGAATTATAGCGAATGAATTCCATGTCATCCTGATGATCCTCTTTCACACAACTTAATGTGATGCAGAATGAAGAACTTGGCCTCTGAAGAGTCTCTAAACTGCATATGTTTCAATTTAAAAGGCCTGAAGTTTTTCATTTCTATCTTTTTCTTTTAAGTTAGTCAGAGTCATAACAGAATATGATCTTTCATTTCTAGCTCAGGTCAGTCTTGTGTTTTAATATTTCAATGTTATAGTCATTTATGAGATGTCTTTCTTGTGTTCCTTCTTGTGTGTGTTTTTGGAGTAGTCATCTACGAACCCCAGGGTTGGTGGTTTGCTTTCCGATTTCCTGGACAAGACACTGAACTATACGAACCCTTGGCACCTAAAATATCAAGATTAGTCAAATTTAGTTATGGCTGCGGACATGATTTTATTTAATATATAAATAAACACACTGTATTCAAAGTTATTTCAGGTCTTGGACCAGGCACTAACTAAGTCTTTTATTGTGCAAATGCGCCATGCCACCCTGTGTAGCTGCCCATGTTGTGCATACCTAAATCCGCTACTGGCAAAATGCAAAATGGAGAGGGTTTTATGACAAGCAACCTGCTAGTTGTGTGAATAATAATTATCCTCTCACAGGCATAAAGGTTGAAGTAACACCATAACTTTAACCATAAGTAGTTTTTATTATAATCAGATTTTAATGAACGACTGAAAGAGTTGAGTATATCAGTTCTTTTGTGCATTTTGTGCATGGTGCCAACTGTAAAGCAATTTGTGAATGTGGTTAAAAACACCAGGTCCCTATTAGGATGGTTCACTTTAATGAAGTGCTGGTTGGGCAGGTCTGTGTCTTGCTGAGTTTAGATAAAGAGGCTGTAGAGCAGAAGACGCAATTAGCTATATTCACCACTGCCAGCACAAGGCCTGAAGCGCAGAAAGACTGACTGTGTCACAAGTCAGTAATTACACCTTCCTCCTCATTACATCCTTCTGACCATGAGCAAATCTTAAGGTGAACACAAAAAGCAGAAATGTGCAGGCGGGTGGATGTTCACTATTGTGCCTTTATTCACTGGGATGAAAACACTGCTTTTCAGAAAAGGGTTAGTGAGAAATATACTCCACTCAGGTTCATGATCAGACGTTAGCAAAAGACACCACTGTTCATTTCCTTTTCCAATGGACAGTCAGAGCATTAAGACCACAACTAACACAGAGCATTAACTCTTTACCGTGATAACAAAAGTAAACCACAGTTTCTTTAACCATAACAAATTATTTAACCTCTTTCACTTACCATAACTAAATAAATAAATGAAATAAATAAAACATATTATGTCACAATGATTCATAGCAATAACATAATGCACTGATGAATGATTCTGTCCTTCTGGCAGAGACATTAGATCAGAAAATGCTTGTATATTAACGAACAACATACAGTATTTATAGTTGTATTTGGAACATTTCTGAGAAACCATAAAAATGTTGCTGGGTATTGCAAGAGCAAAAATTATAGGGGGGGGGGAGTATTAACCTTTTGTGACATGGTACGATTCTCCCTTCAGACATAGCTTGTGGTGTGCTCCAGTTTAAGTCACTTGTGCAAATGAGGGGAGAAACTGGAAGATGATCAGAGCTGGGAGACAGTATCTGAATATTTTAGTTGTGATTCAACTGCAATATGTCAGCATTTTACATGGCAACCCCCCATTCTGGACTTAAGTGTAAAAGGGCTTGAAGATTGTGCCAAGATTAAAGATGTTCCCATTGTGTGGTTCTGCGTTTAAGTGGCTCTCTAAACGTATCTAGAGATGGTAGAGTTCTGACATTTTAACTTGCACGAAACATATCTATCTCTCCATCTTTCTCCCTTTAAATAAGAGATTCATTGGCAACGTTATGTTAATTATCTACCAAAGACAAAGGAATACAGAGCTACAATGATGAATGGCTTTGTTGGAGCAGGTGGGCTTGCTCTTTTAAAGATAACCCTTTGTATGTAAAAGAGAATGTGTTATCCATTCAAATAGCCTTATCTAGATACGCAGGAGGTGTTCACAGCTCTGTACTGTTGTAATGATGAGACAGAGAAAGATGAAATAATAAAATGAGACATGCAGCGCTGCATTACCATATAGATAACCAATACAGTAAAACTGAGTTTGCGATCAATACGTGGGTGTGCTGACTCCCGTTTGTGAATAAGTGAGAAAATGCAGAGAGAGTTGTTTTTGCTTTTGAGAGATAAAAGAAAGGTGCAACATCACAGAGGAGGAAGGAATAATTTGGGATATTTTAAGCAAAAAGTAGCATTAGTTTTCAAGCTGATGATAGGAGAACACTCTGTTTGCACTGCTACACGTTGACTGTATTACATCGGCCAAGGCATTCACTCACTTTGAGAGGCACTTTCAAAGGGGTGATTGGATAACCTTTCCGGTGCACACCTTAGGCTAAACTGTAGTGCATGTTGATAGGCGCAGATCTGCTGCCCAGACCAAGACCCATAAAACACATAATCCTTTATACTGACACATCCGATTGCAGAGAGCTTGTCAAACGTTTCCCCAATCCATAAAATGTGCTCGAAGGAGTTTTAGACTGGAGTCAGACTGGATGTATGACTACTATTTACAGTATGCTGACCTCCCCAAGAAACAGTCACAGCGTAACAGCACAAAAGCATTTTGTTATCTAGCGATCTGTGTTATGGATACTCATTTTACCTTTATTGGACATTTTCCCTGAATTGATCCTTCTTGGACACATTGAGAAACAACAGGGCAAATTCCACACAAAGAGAGGCTGTGTTTCTCCAAGTATGTAAGAAAAATAATGTCAGTTTTTTGTATTAATTCTACAATGCTGCATAACTCACTGTAAAGGTTATGTGGTTCTTATATTACATGCTTTTGATACATATTCCAATTATCTGTGATGGAAGGCACCTCCTGCCAAGTGAAAAGGTTTTGTTGCTTTACTGGGACTAATAATGTGATTGATTTCACTTCTTCTCGCTCAGAGAAGAAGCCACAATTGGCACTTACACAAGGGGAGGTGACTTTCAGGAAAGAGATAATAATCAGTGCCTCCTTTCTTTTCATTTTTTGAAATCATTATGCAGCCTCTGTGAAGTCCAGCAGTGTTTCGCAGATCCTGACACACACATTTTAGATTGATTGTGATTAATCTGGTCCAATATATTTTTAATAAAATGATTATTTTGAAAGGTAAAAGACTGGGGCAGGCAAAGGATTTGATGTTCTTACTGATGGTAAAAAAACAACAACAACTAATGTTTGACAGTTTTGTGTCTTAATCAGAGTCAAACAGGTTTTTGACTACAGTCATTTCCCTTCTTAAATGTTTAATGCCCTCCATTTTAGAAGCACCTGATCCTAGCTGCTTGTTGTTGAAAGGCACGGAGAGAACGCCCTTTTGAGAAATTAAAGTGTCCCAATAAATCCCAGTTTAACATCACATGAAGCACAGAGTGTAGCATTATTAGTAGAAAGAAATTGCTCAACCCAGAGTTTAAAAAATGTGTGACTTGAACACCAGAAAACAAATAAATGTCTTGTGACAAGTATCTTAAAGCAGGTAGGCCCTTCCACTGAGGTTATTTATCCAGCCAACCCACTATGCTGATTAGTAGACAATGGCATCCAGCTCAATTTACTTCTAATTAGGGTTCTAATATGTGTTATTAAATATATGGCCATGTCCCAATTAGAAAACACTCAGGCCATACATCATACTAATTGATATCCACCTCGAGCCACATGGGCTCACCATATTCCATCAGTGTGCACAAAATTATCTTTGCTTGTAGAGAGGAGAAGTGAGAGTGGAGTCTTTGTATTGGACCACATTCATTGACTTTGTGATGTGTGTGTGTGAGTGTGTGTGTACCCTGCTCGATCGCATATATCTGGATTTGTGATTTTGTGAGCTATGGGACATTTGAAAACAGCAGAGTGGCTCCTAATTATAAACCACACATCTCCCATGATACCCATGTGCTCTCTGTTTATTGAATGGTAATGTGTTAGGGGGATGCAAATGCAGTCCGCCCCATGCATTTTGTTCAAGCAATAACACTTTATAACCTATAGTTGAGTGCAGCCAGGGAATATGTATATTTTTCATTCAGGTTTGATCAGTGAAGCTAAAGTAAATTCATGAAATAGAAAATATGTTAAAATGTACTGGATTCCACAAGATATTCAGAAAGCTGCATTAAAAACAAGCCATGTATACTATGCGTATAGTAAGTCTCTATAATTAGTGTTTTTATAGTTGACCACAAAATGTTATTACTTGGATGTGAAAGGGGTTGCTCTTAGTGATGAACCAACAGATATTTATAACCTCACTCTACACTTCCCACCAACTATGAATCTATCAAGTCTTAGAGTGCTGCATCTTTATTGTCACTAAACGTATAGCATCATGTGGGCCCACAGCAGACGGCTGTTTTAGAAAACAAAAAGCTTCTAAAATCCAACACTATGTACATAAGTGAAGATTAGCGACTAGCAAGTGAACATAGTGAAGAATTAAGTAGCTAAAGACCAATATGTTTCTCTCAAGTACTGGTGGAGAACAGGCTAAAGCCAACAAGATCGTGAGCATTGGACTTATACTGATAGGTTGATAGAAACAACTTCAAATCAATGCCAGTGTTGCTCTGTATCTGCTGGATCTTTAAATTACACCTACTCTACCACTCACTTCTCCCACCAGCTTGTGAAAAGCGTATTTGGCTCTATTTGGCTGCTAAATGCTTCCCTGTTCACCAGCTAGTCAAATTGCACTGTATTTTTTGTTTTAATTTTTTTTTCTAAATATTTTACTGCAGCTTTCATGACTGCAAAGAATCTTAAAAACAGATTTTTTTTCAAAAGTGACAATTTCCCTGTTGGAAACAAGGTTGGAAAAAATCAAATGTTATCATTTGGAATAAACACATTTGATTTTTTCCAACCTACAAAGAAAGAAATTGCACAGAGTTGAATGTGTCCACTGCAAGATAACAAAACTGAGATGATATAAACCACACAAATAAGAATAAAGTATTCTGAAAACCCATCAGCACCTTTGCACCTCTCTGGACCAAGTTAGATTGCATTGTCTGGTCATCAGGGTTGACGCAGATAAAGCAACCATCGATCAATAACCATTTCATATCCTCACCCTTCATCATCTCTCTATCAAAGGGCAAAAGCTTTTTTCACAAGTGGTCCTGCCACAGATAACCACCTGTTCAAGCCTCGGTTGGTTCAATCTTCTCATCCTCACTATTACTGCTAACCTCCTCTGACTGTACATTATGTGTCCCGGCCCTACCACTCAACCAGGAGGAGGGCACAGGGTTTATGTGTATTATCTACTCTCTGCCTCTCTCTCCTGCAGCTGTACGTATGTGCACATGCTCTGGGTGAAGTTCAAAATTGCTACACAGGGGCCTGTTGTGGTCGACATATGAGAGGGATGTGAGAATGCAAATGCGCTCAAGCCTAACTGAAAATCATATTTACATGGAAGATCACAGTGAGGCAGAGCAAACATGTCGCCTTTGTTTGAAGAAGAGGGGCTTTGCTGAGAGAACTCATGTTAAGAATAACATAAATGTTCAGTTTCATCTCCTCCATGCACAGCTGTTGCCTGCTAATGCATATTGTCTGAAAACTTGTACCAAACAGACTAATTAGTCGGACAAAAACATTTAAACTCTCCAAGAGCAAAGATGGAGTCAGCTCCAGCTTCCATTAAGCCATGTGGGATTTTTCTGTTTCTATGTTCATTATGTTTTATTTACTTAACAAGCTCTGCTTTGTTCGTCATAATTAAAAAGCTTTCATTGACCTTTCCACACCCCCTCAAAGCACTGCTTCAACAAGAGCCTCTTTTACCATTCAGATGGCTCTTCATACCTGGCCTTTTGCATATTAGTGAAAAATTCAGAAAGAACAAAAAAAGAAACCTTTACTCCACTACTCCACTAACCTGGGGTTGCTGCATAAGTGAACTGAAGGTTGGATTTTTCTCATGAAATGAATCATGACCTGAGCTTTTATTAATATTCCCCACCAAAGAAAAGGCTTATTAGCAGACGTCAAATCTCCTGGTTTAGCTCAGACATCATGCAGTAGGAATTGGCTTTATTTCCTCTAGAGCAGCTGAAAAATCAAAACATTTTTTTCTTTCTTTCCTTGTGACCTTATTAAAACAATAGTACGTAGAATAGTATTAAAATGAAAAACTTTACTAAATTTACCAAAAGAGGGTTTGCAAGGTGACAAATTAAATAACCACGAAGCAGCAGTTATTACGCCAAACAAAAACATTTGATGTTTTATGTAAGTATATTTTTTGTGTTGTTAAATAGGATTAAATATCTAATTTGAAAGTCTTTTCAGATTATTGTATACATAACCAGTGCAATGGCTGAGAAGTCGAGAGCCAAAATGATCATCACATACAGTATAATAGTAACATATTTCTGTTTCTGCTGCTTGAAAATTACTTTTTCCACTGTCAGTTAAACACTTATTCCACCTGATTTCAACCAGCTAGATCAATACTTTGTGTCTTGGGATTGTGTTGTCCTAGAGGGATGGACACAGGGAACAATGTTGGTGTCTTTTCCGTTGAACTATGGAGGAGAGCCCTGCTATCATTCTACTTTCATCACGTAGCTATCTCACATAAAATCCAACTCATTACTGGGAGACTAGCGAAAAAGAAAACAGTCTGAACATGTTTACACATTTTAATTCATACTGGGATTATTTGCTTAGCAATATCAAACTGGATATCAGGGTCAATTTATCTCTATATCCCATGGGCAATATTCTACATGGTAATTTTCGTCTATGTGATGAGAAACCAAATTGTAATTGAAAGTTAGAATAAATGTTTTAACAGGTAAACCCCCCCCCCCCCCAACTAAGATGTGTTTGATTATTTTTTTACGATTTTACTTTTGGACAGGGATTGGACTTGCTCTCTATAGATCCACAGTGAGATGGCACATTAATCTATCCCTCTGCAGAGCACTACCTCTCTCCTTCTAAGCGCCCCCACACCGATGGATTCTGAAATGGGAATTAAGGGAGCGGGGCAGCGGGTGAATTACTTCGAAGCTGGTGCCCCCAAGCTAAGAGCAGAGAGAGCTCATGTGTTAGATTACCAATGCCCTCAACCTGTCAAAAAAAATAAAAAAACGCACCTGCTTGCGGCTTGACGTTAATTTGTTTGGACATGGTTTATAATTTAATTCTATCACAGAATTAACTTCCAATACGTGAAGCTATTAGCTGGGGAGATGGCGATCGCTAGAGTATCCCTGTGTGCTGCTGTGGCCATCCCTGATGAATGGTAAAACTTTGATGTTTGACTATAAAATACCCAGTGCCTGTAGATCTTGTGCACTGTGGAAACTACAATAAAAATCTAATCTAGACTTTTGGGGAGAATCTATCACAATAGAATTGACTACGATTCCTTTTCCCTTTATGTCTTGTGCTTTACCACACTTGCAGCTAATTAGGTGAAGACTTAGCTGTAAAATTTTCCAGCAAAGGAGAGCAGGAGAAGCAGGTGTAGTATTAGTAAGGGCTCACTTGCATTTGTGTGTCTCACTAAGCCAAACCACTGAGCCAACTAGCACAATGACACTGGCACTACCACATGGAATGCAGCCATTATTAATCTTATTAGCAACACCTGTGTTTGCCGAGACAAAGTGTCTGCCAGGAGAAGGGTCTGTGGAGAACAATTCAAAATTAGTGTTAGAAATGGTTAAGGCAAACAGTTAAAGAAACAAAAAATATAACGTTATTTTACCTTAATATGTAAGATATTTATATATATTACATTTTAATATAATGGTTATTTATATATGTATATGTATGAATATGTATTTCTGAATTGATAAAATTACATATGTGTAAATATATCACTTACCCACCACCAAACCAGTCCTGCTCAGTGATGTTACAGGCAGCACCATAGTCAACATGGTCTTCACCATCACATCTGTCACATGTGCTCGCTGTGAACCTCCTCTGTGAAGAGAACAGTGCACCAAGTATGTGCCTCTAGTGTTCTCTGGTAAATGCCAATCAAGCTGCACAATGCTTGACTGTGAACACAGGTCATACTAACAGTTTGGTCAGAAGACATGCACACCAGTGAGAGCTCTCACAGTGCTCCTCCTGTTCATCCTGCACAAGGGAGCAGATACCACTTCTGCTGCTGGGTTGCTAGTGTGGAAGGTCTCCTGGTATTGTCTCCATGCTCTTGCTGGGAGACACATTTTGCAACTGGACACATGAATGTGCCATGTTGAGTACTATGTGTGCAACCTGACTGGGCTGTAGGTACTACCTCATGCTACCAGTGGTGACAAGAACACTAGCAAAACCTCTGTATGTCACTTTGATTTGTACTAAAGCAAGTGAAAATGTTCCCTTAATTTTTGAGCAGTATATTTTACTAATATGCATTTATCTATGAAGGACACTTCTTAGTTTGTTTGTTATATGTATGCTAATACAAAGATTTTTGACATTTATTTAATACAGATAAATATCTGCCAACTATAGCCTGCAGAATAAATATTGTAAGTTACTGTAGTCATCAAAGAAACAAGACAGTTCCAATTGTAGGGCTCCAGACTCACAGAAACACACAGGAGGAAGTGGAAATAACACATAAGCACAATGCTGTCGACTCTGTGATCAATTTGTGACAGCTACTTCTGTTCCTTTGTAAACATCGCGCTGGAATAGGAAGTTGCAGCTTCATTTGGAATCAAAAGGTTGAGGAAAAAAACATTTTTGTCGTGCTATGTCAGATGCTGGCATCCTGGAGGCTGTCATGAGGTGAAATGACAGCCTCACAGTCACATGTGGGCCAAGCAATTAGGACTGTAGCAAGAAGCGATGGAGTCTAAAATCAGCTCAGACACTTCTCATTGTGGCAGAAAACCATGTGAGCCTAAAGACTAGGACATAGCATGACTTTCTTTTTTTTGTGCACCACAGTTGGATAGAGAGGAGACCACCCCAGGACAGGATTCAGTATAGCACAACTACACACTGCTCTAAATTAGGGGATGGTAGATGAAAACCTCTGACACATACGGTATTTCATGTCTTTATCCCACTGAGCACCAAGCCAGAAGCCATTCAGAGAACTCCCTTTTTATCTGCAATATGTCCTTTCTTCAACTCAGAGGTGTAGTGAAGGGCAGCGTGATAAACTTGGTTTAGTAACACTAAACCAAATGCCCACTGTTACAGATAACTCGTTTTGTGATTTCTGTGACAGAATAAGTTAACTAAACAGAGATACAGTTATAGTTCAAATAACAGTTGAAATTCATTACGACCATGTTGGCTAAGCAGACATTTTAGGTCTTTGCAAAAGCACACGTTGGTTGTCCAGCATTTGTACGAGTCAAGGCTGCAGTGCTCGCAGGACGAGCAAAACATGCTGAATATCCTGTTACCCAAAGATCTCAGTGGGCTCACCAGCCAGTGTAGAGTTATACGTACTGTATGCATAGTGATTCTTAGGCCTCCACTACTGTTGACTCCCAGTCAGCCATCCCAAAACGTCTTCACAGAGTAAGGAGCATGCTTGGTACATAGTGTGTATGACACTGTGTTTTTGAAACTAAACATTTATTATTATTAAAAAAAAAAACTTATTTAGAAGCAAGAATACATATTTTATGCATAAAATATTTAAAACATCCTAAAGCTACAATATGCAAGTTCTGGAAATCAGTGCAAGCACAAGACTAGAGATCAGTCTCCATCTTCCCACCCTCTAGTCTCTCCAGCTCTTCACCTACATCATCATTTTTTTCATTGCACTCTCAGCTACTGCAGGAACTTGGAGTTTGCTAGCCTGTAAGTCAGTCATAGTGCTTTCTTCTGCCAGCTAATACTTGCTTGTCGTTCTGCAAGTCGTAGACCAGAAGCAACTGCACATATTGATTGACCACCAGCAGCTCCAACCCCTTGGCCTTCTCATATTGGTTAGTAGAGTGAGGCTTGATCACAAGAGTCTGTCTTCCTGTAAAATAGGACTGTATAGGTTATTCGCACCAGCAGGAGAGATGTATCAGCATTGTGGCATGTTTATGTAGTATTTAGAAACGCAAACTTTTGGAGGGAAGAGGGTTCGATCAACAAAGCAGAGAATTTTCCCAAAGGAGACCGGAGTTCAACTCCGAGCCTTATTCTGCTGGAGGTTTCTTCCAAATCTTTCCTCTTCACTGTTTTCTAGTGCTTGTTCAAGTGGGACTAATGGGTTTTCTACATATTTCTGTATATATGTTCTGTAAGGTCTTAAACCTTACACTGTAGGTGCCTTGAGATGACCTCTGTTGAGATTTGGCGCTATATAAATAAAATTGAATTGAATTGTTGCAGGGGCATAACATTGCATCATGTCGCATTATGGAAGCAGTTATTTTAAGTCAAATCTCTTGACTCTGCTTTCCTGATAACACATGTAAGTGTAAGTGTCAACCACTAAACACCTTCAGAGGGTTTAACTACAAATTGAATCCAAACTGGTGATAAAGCCTTTTGACATCTTCAGGAACTTCAAGTAAGTCCAGTTATCACTTAATAGCACCTGAGATAGCGGTGACCTGGATGACAGAGAATATTGAGACACTAAAAGTTTTGGTGGTAAAAAAACAGGAGTCCAATTATATGTAATTCCTACTTTTCAACTGACTGCTTTGGCTCTGCACTTGTTAGAGAAGTTCATTTCACATATGTAGAGTCAATTTCTATTTCCAAATAGAAATATTTTTTTATATATTTTCTTAACTTACAAATGTACATGCAACATTTTTGCATACAAGATTTTTCCTCACTGACCTGTCTAATACAATTAAGCAGAAACTGAGGAACTATTATTCAGACTTCGGCACAGTATAATGACAAAGTACATCTGTGCATTTCTCTAAATATTCAGCCTGATTGTGGGTGTGTCTGGAATTTTAAGTATCTTTTCACAGAAATAGCAGCATGGTTTTTCTGGCTGGTTAAGCTGAACATGTGGCAGTCTTGCTGGAAAGCTGACCTGTGTCAGTCTCTCTACAAGTTATTGTTCAAGTCAACCAGTGCCCATCTGCAAATACGTCTGCTTTGTCTCCATCTGTTCTTCTTAGTAGTGCAGACACACGCACAGACACACACGTGCTAGTTTCATCAAAAGCATTGCTGCCAGGTAGCTGAGGTGAAAAGCATAAAATTCATTATTTCATTTCATCATCTTTTAAATTTAGACCTCAGCACGCTGATGGCACTTATGGTTGATGGTGCATCACCTTCAAAGAACATAAAAAAATAGATGGCATAAATGGTTAGAATCAGTGAAAAGTTTACTCTCACACTCTCCCACCTACCAGCTGCCATACAACCAGCTCAGTGCTCAATGTGAAAAACAGTGGTTTGCTTAAGTTATCACACAAATTATCACAGATTTTTCCTCCATCTCTTGGGTTGATATTCTAGAAACACAGTAATGCATGCAAGTATTCAACCCCTTTACCTCAACCTTTTACTTACAGTATGATTGATAACTGTAATTCAGGTGAACGTGAAAAGTCCCACATTTCTTTAGATGGAGATTAATTGTGTGTGGTGAATGTGTTGCAAGTGACTGTAGTAAATGCACAGGTACCTGGAAGTTTCCAATCACTAATAACGGCAATTGACATTACATGTCTCCCATCTACACCAACCACTTCGTTCCCAGTCATAGTCCTGGTGGCTCAACGGGATAAGCATCAAACTAGGATTCAGAAGGTGGCAGGATCAAATCCTGGCCCACACACCAGGTATGTAATTGATTGAGATGCTCAGTGCTAAAGGGGCCCCTCCCTGTGGCCACTGCTCCCCCTCCATAAATGCATAGATCGAATTTCAATATAACATGTAAATGTGATCAATAACAATAAAGCCTGATTATCCTTAATAACTGTAGTGCCTCATTCATTCAAAAGTATGTTTCGCTACAACATGATTATTATGTTTGCTACAGAATTGTCGTTGTTGTTGAGGTTTGGTTGCATAGGAACATAATATCTTGCAGACAGTGTTGCAAAAGTGAGTGGCTGTACAAGAAGGGGATTAATATGGGAGGCCATGAGACACCTCTTCTCAGGGACTTACCATATGCCATGGCTGAGTGCAAACAAAAACTGTTGCCTTCATCAGTCAAAGCTTCAGGAAAGCAAAGAAACAAGTCTCAGAGTTTACTAGAAGGTATATGGAAAGCTCTGCCATAACTTTGAAACTCTCAAATAACACCATCAGTATCATGCTCCATGCACAATATCTTCCACCCATAACACAATGTGTTGGCTGGATAGGGGAGCATGCTCTGCGAGAGATTATTCAATGTCAAGAGGTCCGCAGAGTGCCACAGGAGATCCTTTCTGCTAGTGGCCATCAAACTGTACAACTCCTCCCTCCTCTGTAAAGGGGAGTGAGACTGAAAATTATATGTTTTTATTATTTATGACAATTTCTTTTACTTTCATTGCACTACATTCCTCTCCAGACTATTATTGGCCTTTTTCACCCATCTTTAATTTATTTTTTCTGGTTGTGGACTGAACTGAGAGCAGATGTAACAAAGGCAAAATAACTTAATTAATAAAGGGATTAATAAAGTTTTTAGATCACGGCTACATCATCCTCACTATGAAGTAGGATGGCAGCTTCATTTTGTGGGGATGTTTCTTTACAGCAAGTCCTGAAAGACTTGTGAGGCTAGAAGGTGAAATGAATTTAGAAATATATAATTTAGTAATATTAGTAAATAAAAAGTAAGAAAAGCTGATGCACTCTGTAAGAGACAAGTGACTTTTGTTTTCCTGCAAGAAATAGCACCTATTATACAGTAAAAACTACAAACATGATTTAAAAAAAACAATGTTAATGTTCGGGAGTGCCCAAGTCACAGCCCAGTCCTCAATGTAACTGAAAATGGGGAAAATAGTAGTGTTCAGATGTGCAAAGCTGATTGAGACCTATCCACACAAGCTCGATGCTGTAATTGCTGTTGCTTGCTGTCTTATATTTTAATGTTTTATTTTTATGCTTTGTAGATATATTTTTTTTTTCACTTTGGCATAAAAGGGTTTTTTCTTTATTGATCAGAGTCAGAAAAGTCAAAAAACAAGTCAACATTGAAAATAGACCTTTAAAGAGGGGTCAGTATTTTTAGTAGGCACTGTACATCCCTTCTCATGCAGAATTGTTCTCCTACACAGAAAGGATGATCTACCTCATTGTGTGTCATTGGTTTCTTCCTTTTATGTGATTAGGAAATTGCAGATGTAGGCGCTTATCCTGCATATCAAGTGTTGTTTCAGCAGCTGACTCCTCGGTTTTCTTCTCCATCCAGGCACACTATGTGAATGCAAATGGATTTGAACTTTCGTTGCCTCTCAACATAGAATTCTGACATTGCAGGACCTACGAAAAAGATGTTGCTGAATGAAGCCAACAACAATGAAAATAATAACACATATAAAGTTCAGGAATCTTCTCTACGCACTTTATTACTGTGTTGCCAGAAAATTAAAGTTACATTCATCAACATTTTTATATTAATAGCAGATCAAAGGGCTGTTTAAAGTTAATCATTGTTTAGATTTTGAAGTCTGTAGCTCTCACCAACCCGGTACCTAAATGCATTAGGTGGTAGTTTTTCAAAGTTATCAAATTAAAAAGCTTTAATGAACACATTGTACACTACCTTCCCAACTCCAAATGGCAGATGGACAAAAGAAGCATTTAGCAGTCAAAGAGCCAGGCATATTTCTCATAAACTAAGACATTAAGACAAAGCTAAAAGGAGAGAATATTGGATTTAAATTTGCCAGTTAGCCAGAAATGCTCTATGGGTTTGTACTCCTATATAATGAGCATCTAAGGTGAAATGTTGTGCAGTATTGTGTTTTAAGCTTCTTCAAAAATATAATCTAATGCAGCTTTTAAGGAGTGACTGGACTAATTAGGTAACCGTTGATTCCCAAAGTTAGCAAAGCTGTTGGTGTGATTGGAAGACATCTGTCTTTCTATAATCAACAAGTATCTATACATACGTACATAAAATGTATTAACTAACCAGAAGATGCTCCTTGTATCCAGAGGGTGGCAGTAATGAAATAGCAGCTGCTTGACTAACCCGAAGAAGACGAGTTACTGGACATGCGCAGTGTGCATGGAAATTTCAAAATTGACATAGTTTTGGCGGACAAGATGTGATCAGACTCGGAAATTCATTCATGGATGAGGTAAGAAGACATTTATTTTACCAGCTGCTATGTTTTGAAATGTTTGGTGTTTGTGATTTAAGACATTCATCTTTGCCATGCTTGTGCAGGTGTAGAGAGCAGGTGTGTCTTACACATGTTAGCTAACATTAGCGAAAAGTAATTTTAGCTGCATGAGTTGGTCGACTTTAAGTCCATTCATTCACTCCTGCCACGCTGTTCACACATGTTCCTGCTATTAAATGTCAACGTGTCAACATAGACTGTGTTTTATTTTATAACTTAATATACAGTCTATATCTTACTGCAAGCCATACTGACACTTGTTCTGCTGCTTCATCAAATCTGCTAAAGTACTGTTGGCATATTATTTCCTGTTGCTAAATTAAATAAATATAACGGTACAACAAAATATATAAAACAATAAAGGCTTAGCATTTGCAAACTATTGGGAGGCTTTTATTGTGAAGCATGTAGAGGAACTGCAATGTTAAAAACATGTCTAACAAATCAAGACACCTTGCATTAGTCTGTTTTGTCTGAGAACCAACAGCCCAGGTATCTTCACCCTGTACTACAAAAATAAAATGATTAGTTTGTCTTTTTTAATTGCACCATCTCCCCTTTGAAGGTGGGGTCCACTGAAAACTGCTCAGCAACCTTGTATTTTGAGCGGCTGCTTGGATCTTTACATATGTACGTACATAAACTATAAAGTAGCTATTCAATATTGGTATTGTGTTTCCTTACGGATGCCACATTTCTACAGCTAAGGGAGGATTTTTCAAAATATATCTTAATAAGCCACCTTTTGCTAAGTTTAGTAGTTTAGCGACAACAGCTAATATAACAAATAATATGTTGTGTTTGTGGTTTTATATCTTAAGGTGGATTACTGCTGCTCCTCTCATCTCATATAGTACTTCATTTAACTGCTTGGCCAACACACTGTCCAAATCTTCAGTGTGTACAAGAGCAGGGGATGATCTGCAGGGAAGAAAATTTGCATCACTGTGGAACCAGTGGCATAGGTATGTTTTCCTATCTGTACAAAACATGAGAAAATAAGAAGTTGACTAGTCTGCATAACAGGTAAAGGTGCTAGTAAACTGTTAAAAACCAACAACGTCTATGAAAAGGGTGTAATATATATTTAGAAAACTACAATTTGTCATTCACAAGGTTTCTGTGGTGAACAGGTATTTTGTATTTTATGAAACAAGCAACAGAACTCCGAGTAATTGGCTGATTCACATTACAACCTGATACATCTGTTTTTATGTTTACCCATTCTACTTGAATGAAGTATCCTCTTCAATGAATGCCTGGTGGGTAATCTTCATAGGTTTTGTAATTTAGAGTTTTTACATCTGTCAGTTTACATTAGTAATGTGTTAATTAAAAGGCTTACATGCAAAGTACTTGTCTTGCCCAAGTCCTGTCCCTTGAGTTGTGGGAGTTACCTAAACACAGGAGTACCATCATTAGCAGATGATATTGATCCTACTGCTGTTAATATAAATAGCACAATATTCAACTAACTACATATATAAATTAACCTTGGAAGTGCATGTGGTATGACTTAAAAGGATGAAACTGAAACATCTAAACAACTATTAAAGGGATGTCAATTTTTGGACAAACATTTAGCACGAATTTAAATGATTTCAATACAATTCACTTCAGTTCAGTTTTATTCATATAGCACCAAATCAAAACAAAAGTCATCTTGAGCCACTTTACCTTACAAGTATATACAGAATAATGTGGAAAACCCAACGGACTCGGAAGTCCACCATCATTTGTAATCACCAGCTATTGACCCTCTTGCTGCACAGATGTGCTCAATGCACCAGGCATGTTTACAAACGGAGCACAGACGGCAGACTCTGCCAGCCTTTTATTTTGAGAAACAGGAAGATTCCGATTTTTCATTTCCATTAGCTTAATTAGCCAGAAAAGAAGAATTAGTCAGAAAAACCTAACAAAATTGCTTTTAACTAAAATAATACAATTTTGTCTAACCTGTTGTGGAAATAAAATTAAAGTTGTTTAGGTAATAAGAGGAACAAACTTTATTGATCCCCCTGGGGAAATTATTGTTGGAGAACCGCCAGACAGTACATGTTTGCACTATCACAGGTTTTAAACTGGCTGTCTTAACTCATGTCTACAAGGATACATTGTCATGTAACTAGAAGGAACAATGAATCGAACCACTGACCCTGATGTTAGTAGATTACCGCGCTACCAACTGAATCACTGCTGCACTGTAGCGTTTGAGCTCTTGAGAGGATATTATGGTTTATGGTGATGAAATGCTTATTGGGTTGTCTTTTATAATTTAATTAAAGTTAAACAGTGAAGGAGTTAGTAAGAAAGCTATATATACTGCTCTGGAAAAAATGAAGACATCACTGCAAAGACCTTGGCCAGCCCTATCTCCAGACCTGAGCCCCGTTGAAAACCTCTGCAATGTGATCAAGTGGAAGATGGATGGTTACAAGGCATCAAACAAAGCTGAACTGCTTAAATTCTTGCGCCAGGAATGACATAAAGTCACCCTGGTGAAAACTGGTGGAGAGCATGCCAAGATGCATGAAAGCTGTGATTGCAAAAAGTTAAACATAAGTAATGTGTTGCATAAAAATGAATATGAACTTGTTTTGTTTTGTTTTTTTTGCATTATTTAAGTTCTAAAACTATCTTTTCTGGTGTTTTGAGTATTTTTCATTTTCTGCAAATAAATGTTCTAAAGACAATATTTGTATTTGGAATTTGGGAGTGATGTTGTCAGTAGTTTATAGAATAAAAAAAAATGTTAATTTTACTCAAACATACAGTATAGCTTTAAATAGCAAAATGAGAGAATTCATCTCTTAATAAATAAAAAAATAATATATATATACATATATATGTGTGTATATATATATATATGTGTATATATATATATATATATATTTTTTTTTTATTTATTAAGAGATGAATTCTCTCATTTTGCTATTTATATATATATATATGTATATATATATATATCTGACCTGTTCATCAGTGTAATATAATGTAAGCCTCCTTACTCCTGCAGTGTGCAGTTGTCCAGTTCAATACTGACAGCCATTTGTCAGGTTAACCTCTGTACAAGGACCTTGAAACACATTAGCCTAAAATATAATGAAGCATAATTGTTATTAAACAACTGTACAGACGGCACATCTTGTCTCTTCAGTGCATTTAAACCAGTTTAGACATGAAATGCCAATCCTGTAACCCTGTAACACACACCATATGCAGCTTGCAGAGAATGAGGTTCTCTAAAGGTCCATGCGTGGGATTATGAGTTGGTTGGTAGAATTAGGACTGATTGGCGTTCTTGATTCCCCCTGGACATGACCTCCCTCCCTCTCTAGTCACACCAGACAAGCCTGTTAAGATGCAGGAGAGAAGAGGAGCAGGGTGAATGTCTGTTCAATCCATTTCGAAAAGCCAGCTTTTGCCGTGATTGACAAGGGGAGAGACTATATCCGTATTTATCCTTTATAGAAATACATGAAATTGCACTTCAGAGCAAAATGGCTTTGAACTGAGTAAACAAACAGAGGAAAAAGAAATGGGAAGCAGAATGCATGAATTGATGGACTGATTCAATCAGATGATAGAACACATAAATGCATTAATATGCTGTACAATAGAAATTCAGTTTTGAAGCCAAGTGCAATCATTTGTCCATGCGAGATTTTGCTTTGGCAGAGGGGGGGAGAAAGGGAAACTTCTGCTTCAGTTACAGAAGAGAGATTACAAGCAGATGTGTCCTCTGACAACAAAGCTGACAAACTGTGCTGGTGGATGAGAAGCCATTGAGGTAAGGGTATGCTGTGTGCCAGGCCACCAAACTAAATTATATCCGCACAAACTTGTTCTTGAGGTGGCTGATGATGATGATCACCCACGTCATCATTCTTGTGGGAATACTTCTTCAGAGCTTAGCTCGTGGTTTTTCTGCACTTCACGGTGAATCAGTTATTGGCTCGAGAAGCTGGTTGTGAAATCTCATTGCTCTCAGATTAAGATAAATGAATATAAGGAAGTCAGGTTTATGAGTGTAGTGCTGAAGCTTCAATGGTTATTAGTCATGGTAGAAAAGTAAATGAAACTATCCCAAAATGTGATCCCACAATGGCTGAAACATTAATTCAGTGCGGTCATTTGACATTTTAGGCGGCTGTTTGGTTCCAGTCCGCTGACAGATACAGAGGCTGACAGCGGTGTCATTAGTTTAGCGCAGCTTTAGGACCCGGGGAGGCTGACGCGGCTGCTCGCTGCAGGAGAAGCATGGAGAGGTTGGTACGCGCTGGCTCTCCACTGCTGCACTGACTGCACGACACGTACCCGCACAGGATATTTTTTTTTCTACACTAAAAGGATAAGCTTTATAAAAGGGCTCTGTTTTTTAATGCTTTGTTTCTAGCAAGACGGATAACCAGCGTCCGCTCAATTCGCTCTTTCCCTAGTTCTAGGCTGCACATTTGTCCGTTTTCCTTCCCGACAACGTGCACAGCGACTAAAAGTTTTACGCAGCCGCCGGTATGGATCATTTTTAAGTGTCGAAAACGTTCAGCCACATTCGCATCATTTTGGAGAGGTGAGTTAGATTTCAATTGTTTGTGTGTGTGTGTATGTGAAGAATGCTGCAAGTGCTGCGACAAGCGCAGTTTGGTGTAAAAACGGTTCGTGCTGCTCTTTCTGCCGGTGTGGATGCTGCCTGTGCAGCGTTGTCTGTTTGCTTCATACGGAGTAGGCTGCAGTTGTTCTGACTACAGATGCTACTTAGACACACAAACACACATTAGTATATGCGTAAAGCAGTGTGTCTTTACGCAGGACCTCTGTCCTCAGAGTGCGCAAGACAAGACAACGTACTTATTCAGCAGTTCTTGTATGTAACTGAGTACATATCAAGATTTATTGTGAATTGATTTCTGAAGCTGGTGTTCTGTTGTGTTGTGGTTTGACAGCTGTGTCTGTTACCTGTCAAAGCAGCCTGTTGACTGACTGACTGACTGACAGGACGCTCGTGTTGCTCTGGCGGAGCTGTCCCCTCTCTGTGGTGCTGAAAGTTTCTCAACTGGCCTCATGGCCTATTGCAAAGATTGAACTAAAGTGGCATGCAGATGTAGTTTCAGAAGACAGGCTTTCTAAGATTTATACAGGAGACGCATGATCCCCGTTTTGTGCGGGCGGATGCGTGTCACTGTCTTGCGGCACTAAAAGCAGGATCTCTGTAGGGATTGCACCGGACAGTGAGAGACGATGAATCAATACAGTTTAAATGAATCACAAAAGACTGAGTATTCACCATGGACAACCACCAAAGAGCTTTGTTATTAATTTACAGTGCATTGTAAGATTTGATGAGCTTGTATTGTTATGCATTTTATTTAGGTTTATGTAAAAAGTGTTTTCTCAGGTATTTCTCACCCAAGTGTAGTAGTTTGTGTATTTTGTTACCCAGTATAAAACCAAACTACATAAGAAAATCATGTTGTTTTTTTTACATGTTGGTGTTAAAAATACCACAGATATAAAGGGTGCTGAGTATTCGTTCCATTCTCCTGCTGAGAAGCGTCTCACACTGTGGTTGCTCCCATAACAAATGTGATGCTCTGCACTTATCTGAGATTTACAACATGGCTTTGAGGATTTCTGTGGACAGGTGGAGTGTCATTTTTGCTGCTGCTGTGGAATTGCTTCATTTTTTCTTGCTTTGCCTATGCTCCAGACTGTGATGTAGTCAACCCTTTGTGATATTGTGTGAGTCTCACTGTTCTTGGCAGCTTTTGCCTCTGTAGTACTTTGTAGATTGGTTCACTTTCTAAGAGAACTGAAGAGCTTTTTTTTTTTTATCTTTCTGCTCTCGTTCAGTTTCAGTGATGGAAGAGATGATGGGGGTGGTTAGTGGAATTTCCAATCAATGATGTGCTTTCTATATATATATATATTGCAAACCTCACTTTTTGCCAGTTCCAGGGAAAACTTTGCTCCAATTGAAGTAAGAATGTATTATTTGTGGATGTTCACTTACAACCTCTTTTATATGAGTTATTATTGAAGTTAATAAGATTATATATTTCTAATGAAGTAACTTTTTCAGCCTGAAGCACACTGCATTCTTTATCACCATAATTCCAAATGAAGATATCATTTTTTTGTGTTTATTTTGTCCGTCATTACATTTGAAAGCACATTTCTATGAAGAATACCATCCTGCTTCCTTGTCTTATCTCCTTCTTTTCACCGCACAGCTGCTCTACACATCAGTATAGTATCATTTTCTTTGTCTCAATCACATCCTGAATATGACATATCACACTACATCAAAATGCCTCTAATTAAGTCCAAAAACTGAGATCAGATACAATGCAGAAATTAATGAGAAATCAGGGGTATATTCATAGAGAATAATACCATAAATGAAAATCACTTTATTTGCAGCTTTTGTTTGTTGAATGGGTGACTTTACCCACTGTGAACTGCTGGTCACACGTCTCTGGTTGCTGGAGTAAATCTCTTTAATCCAGAGAAGCGGACCAGATATGCCTTCATGGCAAATTTGGGGCTTATCGGCAGACTTGAAATTCTGTGTGTGCCAGACAAACCAGAATATTAATAGATTTCATCTGAGTGGATTAGTGATATTTGTTTTAAAAAAAAGACAGGAGGCAGAATAAGACATCCCAATTCAGTGTGGAAAACCAACAACACTAACTAATGTGTGAATAAAGATTCAGTAAAAGGCACACACACTTACACATACACGTCATAAATCCCCTAGAACTACATTGCATAATTATGATTATGTTTGCAGTAGCATTTCCTGTTTGGGAAAAGTCTCTCGCTCATTCATATTCACTAGTGGAGAAGACTGAAAGAATGCTGCAAACCTGCACACACATATATAATATTTCTAGTTGAGAAAAATGTTTCAGCAATAACAACAACAACAAAAAACACAATAATAACCCTGTGTTAGGTGAAAATGACAGAGGAAGTTATCATCACTCTACTTCATCTTCCTTCCACCCTCAAGATGTTTGAATGCCCTGAGGCTGCTGACGATTGATTTCTGTTTTATTGTTTTTATTTTTCATTCCAACGCAATACCGAATGAAATCACTGTCCTGCAAGGTCGCGTGATTGAAAGGCCATGTCGTCGGTGGCTCATCCCAACAGAGCCCCGAGGCTGTGGGCCCAACAACAGGAGGATCCTGTTTCCTCTGACACCCGACCTCACATGCAAAAGGTCGAGTACTGCTAGCTGTCGGCAGGTCTCATCATTCCTCTCATGACACTGCCATTATGATGCCCTCTGGACGGCGTGTCAGTCACCCATGCTGGCAAGTTAATTAGTCATGTGTAGCAGGAGATATGATATGTTTGCTGGTAGGATTTTGTCATTCATCTTCAGGTGGAGATAGCCTTAAAGATAGCCCAAATTATATATTTTAATTACTTATTGTATGCCATGAAGGACCCAAGTGTAAGAGCTTAAACTTTCTATTTTTAATTCAGTAGTTATTCCTCACACAAATAATGGAATTGTTTTTATATTATGATTAGGAGGAATGCTTCCACTTGAATCAGCGATTTTGTTTTTTCATGCTGATTTCTTATGCTGCGAGGACTCCCAAATGCACTGAGGACTGCTATTGTTGTCAACAACAACAGCAGGGCAAGTAGAAGAGGATGAGTGCTGTGGAGTAGAGAAGATTGGGAAATGGGATAGAGGAGATGGTGATCAAAGGCGTGGATTAAGATATCTTTGGTTGCCTCTCAAGGAGATTCAGTGTTGTGTAAATCAAACAGACAATCTGCTGCTGAGATTAATGCTGCAAAGTACCTGGAAGATTGCTTTACAAAAATTCATCATAATATACTCTCTATAGGTGTGTGAATACAAAGAAGTAGCTAACAGATGGCTCATGTATCACACATTTTTAAGCACTTAATCAAAGTTTTACTGCTTTAGATGATGGCAGACATCTCATGTATGAGAATATGGAGGACTATGGGTTTAATAATGAGTACTATTACTGATTTTCTGCTTCTAGATATGCTAGTGTTCTGGATTTGTTTGGTTTATTTTGTATTTATTGCATGAACTTCAACATCTCCTCTTTTCTGTAAAGGAAGAAGAATTAGTTCTGTCCCTTATTCTGTAATGTCATACCAATGTATAGCTCCATAAAGTGTGAAATGGAAGAGATGGAAAATGTGGCCGAGACCGCACTCTATGATTTGTCTCAGGATAACTGTGCATTTACTGCTTCACAACACATAGTAATACAACCCATATAAAGTACGATCCTGATCGGTAGTAGCCGGCACTAAGACGCTCAGTCCCACACCTCACTGTAACAAATATAAAAAAAAAGGGAGCCAATCTTTATCGGCTTGCCACTTTTGCATTAAAGGAATTCTATTGGGGGTAAGCCTTTATGATAGACTGCTGTCCTATCAAGAGGCTTGTGTTGTACACCTGCTGTAAGCTGCTTCATGCCCCTGCATCAGGCGATAAGCTCCTGGCCTGTGAGCTGGCTCAGCATGAACAGGCCTTATTTACATTAAAGGCTTACAAACAAATGTAAATGCTCTGAAAACCGTTTTGTGGAGGCAAAAAGCCCTCACTGTTAACTGTCAACCAAAAAGTGTTGGGCAACACTTGTGATCATATTTGGTCAAATTTGTTATTGCCAAACTGATGAAAAGTTAAAAGCAGTTCAGATAATAGATCAGTGGTTGAATTGGTGATGAAAGTTACATTTTCTGCCAGTCAAGCACCCTCTACATTAGTATTGATAATGTCATTGGTGCAGTATGTGTATGGTTATTTACAATATACCCAGTGGAGTTTTGTTTGGAAAGTGGAAAACACTTATTACTCATAGGCAATATAGCCTATATAAGGATATGATGTCTCAAGCAATGTTGGCTCGCTAATGTCTGTCAGGCGTTGCCATGAGAATCACCTAGTCAGAAGAGCCTTAGATAGTTTTTTGCTCTGTTGAAAAATATGTGCAATAGCTGAAATATGATAATAATTAATAGTTTAACAAAAAAAGTGAGAATTAAAATTTCATCAACTTTAATATAAAAACTATTAGTATACATGTTTTTCTTGCCCTTAATCTTCCAGTCCTCCTCCAATCTTACTACTGTGCATACACACCTTAAAATTACATGCCCAAATGATTTATTTTCATTTGCAACCCCCACCTGTCTGCACCCTACTATTGCTGTGATAAGACTGTGTATTAGAGTGTGGACATCCCTTACATCAGAACCATCCACACTACAGAGAATTTTCTAGGATATCTGTGGTCATATTATTCTGTGTCTCTTTTTGCTGTAAGGTGCTGCAATATTTAGCAAGTTTTAAAGTCATAAAACAGTTTGGATCCCAGTGGGAGGCACTGAGCTGTACTGAAGTTAAACTTTTTTAGGTTTTTAAAGCGTCTCTTGATTTGGGACTGTCCAGTCATGGACACAGCTCATGAAAACAACATTTTTAGCAACGTTGTAGGCTTGTGTGGTTGTCTCTCTGTCCCTTTTTTCCTTTTCTTTTTTTCTGCCTCCTCCTTCAATTCTTCTGATATAAATGGTTACTAGTTAAGTACTCTGGTTATCTTGCATGTGACATGAGTCCCTCAGTGCGTTATCTTGAAATGCGCTACATGTTACAGTACCTGTAACAAAATAATCTAATGGGCTTTTTATGGTGCTACACAAAGACAATACTTAATCCAAGAATTCAAAAATCATGGCAAGGTCACTTCTGCAGTGTGTCGATGTTAGCATGGATTCAGGAAGCAGGCTGATATTTGCCATGCTCTTGTTTGTCTTATGCAGTATCTTTAAACACAGTGGCAAAGCCTGTGCATGCTCAGCAGTGGCTCAATGTTTGATGTCAATATGCAATTCTAAATGGGATGAAGGAAGAGTACACAGTTGGTTTGTGTCTCAGATGTCTGCACTGCTCTAATTTTGTAACGTCGTCAGATCTACTCTGTGCAGGCCTGTGTAAGTGTGCATGTTAATTTGTGTGATGTGTAAAAACGCACCTAGATGTGTATGTGAGTCCACAAAAAAAAAATTTAATAAAGGGATTTAATGGTGGCAACATTAACTCAATACAAATCTCTAGTCTATTCACATACATGTAATTAGTTTTAAACAGTTTAAGCTGAATTCAATCTATTTTATTAATTCAGTAATTAGATTTTAACCAAATTTTGTGGAGAAAATCTAGCTCTAATATGTGCTGTAGAATTAGTTTTTTATTAAGACAAAAAAAAAAAGATAACAATTAATGGATTTTACTTAGTAAAAAGTAATTAGATCTCATCTTCTTGAACTTCAGACTAATGCATTTGCACCACACAAACAACAAACAAGTTAAAGCCTGATTTCATTGTCCTCCTCCACAAAAAAGTTTCTATCTGTATTCTATCTGTTTCTACACAGATAGTAATCAGTTCAACCTATGTAGAAGCATGCTAGTAGTTGGATACTGTGTATTGCTGTGTTGTGCTGTAAGCTTTTGTTGCCGGTGAGCTAGAAGCTGGTGGACTGGTCAGTAACAAGCTAGTTCACACGTTGTAGTTGTAAGCTGGGCATTTCTCTACTAAACCCAAATTACAGATGCATACAGGAAAGAATGTGTTCTGAGTTGAATGAAATGTTTGGAGTAACATGTTGATGACCCCACAGTTAGACACAACTCCATATTTCTAATGGGTACCAAAAGTGACAAACATGACTGGAATTAGTTGTTGTTGCTATGGTGACTCCTTCAGCTACTGAAGTCAACTGATGTTGGAAAACGCTAACATGTACATTTTAGAATCACTTGTTTTATGTTTTATTTGCACATTTAATTGCAGTTTCTATATTTGCCTCCTGGTAACATTTCCATTCATGGAGTTGTTTTCCTAATTTGCTTGTGTTTGTCATTTGCTTGTGTTTTGTCTGTTTGCATGTGTTTTCCTAAGTTGCAATGAGCTCTAAGGGTCACCAAATAAAAAGTATATACTCTTGACTAATCCCAGCAAGCACATTGAAGAAAACAAGCAACCATTATGGTATAATTTGTGATATTTTGTGACACCACCTACTACATGTTAAAATACATTACTCTGTCATTGTGTACAATGTAAACATGTCATTGATTATGTTTTGTATTGTAAATAATTATCTATATTTTTAAGTGAGCATTGATAATTTTTTTTCTTGTTGACTCGACAATGAATACGTAAGCATCTACTTTTGTGTGTCTATGCACAAGTTTGTAGTGTCCTTTCTTAAATGGTCTGGGGAATCAGTTGTAATCCGCAACAGAGAGCAGGTCATTCTTGTCTAGGCTCCTGGAAGACACAAAGGCATTAGATGCCATCCTTGAGGCAGCTGCATACAAAACATCAAATGTTTAGTGTTGCATTAAAGCAGGTTTATAAAATGATACATGAATTAATCAGTACAACAGATATAGTGAAATGTGTTAGTCCGCTCAAAATCAATTGCCATTATGTTTCCTGGACTGTTGTGTGAAGAGCCCTTTTCTCCTTGTGTGTGCACACATGCACACACTGTGCAGTAGTTGCTTTGCTTAATGATGGGCTGGTGTGGCCCCGTGGACATCGTTTGTCCCCTTTAATTACCTGGAGGTAGAGATTGTTATTCATGGTAAGAGACAGGGGAATAGCCCTCTGCACGCCCCCCTCCCCGAGGCCTACTGCTCTGAGCATTGATGTGGGAGGATGTGCAGAAAACAGATGCTACCCCATGATTTCTGAATGTTTGTACTAATCATGAGCTCCACTAGGCTATCTTTCAACCCTTTTAATGGTGGTTCAGCCTGATTTAAAGTCAGATTTTATGGATGTAGCAATGTTTTCCTTTCCTGCTCATCACCAAGGGCCATAATGAAACTCCTTTATTTAGCATGACTGTATTTCTTTACACTGCAATCTTTATGTGGAGTTCAGTCTGCCTTACAGCCTTAGGTTAGGCCTGGCACTGTTTGCTTTTCTTACAGTTTGTTTGTCCCACTCACTGCAAATTATGTATTACTTGCATACAACCATCTTCTAAAACATTTTTTAGATTGATCTTTGTCCTGCCAGGCAACCATTGATTGCTTTACATTTCATTGCTATATGAAAAAGAACGTACAGAGACTTCTTTAGAGATGGGCAATCAGTCATTTATTTTTCACCCATTAAGCTCAATTGCAAGCATTTTGGAGACTCTTTGCTGATGCACTTGGGGATGCATGCACACAGCAGATTCAAGAGTTGGCTGACATTGCATTGACAAGCCACCCTGTCCTTAAATCACCCCTAGCAGAAAATTATTGGTCATTTCTTTGATTCACAAGGCCAATGTTTAGAAAGTAATATCTTCAGGTTTCAGCATTAACAAAAACATTCTTAGTCACAGCTTCTTTATCGCACACAGATAAAGTAATTTAGTCAAAAAATACAACAATAAATCACAACTGAATCAACCCTTTAAAAATAGCTTATGCTGTTTGTTTACAAGCAAGATCTCAAACTACTCAATAATACCACAGAGTCACAAAAGGACATTACAAATATTGAGGGTTTTCACCATGGATATTGATATCACAGGCTAGACTGTTGTGTTTGTCCTCCTCCTCCTTGTCCCGTGTGTGAGTGTCTATCCTGCCAGTGTTTAAGTGTAGGATGGGATGTGTCCCAGAGGCTGGCTCTAATTCCCAGTGGTGTCCATCAGACCCCTGTCCCTCGAAGCTCTGACAGAAGGAGCTATTATTTTCTCATCACCCTGGTGGCCCGTGTCCCCCGAGAGATGCCTCACCACGTGACTGACAGGTCCATAAACACAGGCAGCCCCAGGGTGACTGAGTGAGAGCTCACTGCAGCGACGCCCTTGTCCCGCCTCTTCTCGTCCACTCCTATCTTCCTCTCCAGACTTTTCATCTCTGTGTCTGTCCACTGTGACCCAGTCCTCCCTTAACCTCCCCACATTATACTCACCTGACGCATAGGGTCAGAAGTCACCTGTGCTGACGTGAGGTTTATTTCTGACCTTGCTGCCACCAGATGACGAGAACAACCCCCAACACCCTAATACTTTTGTCATCTATTATATGCAGCAAAACTTGTTTTTTCTCCATGTGCTATTTTCATTATCTTTAGATGCACTCTATTAGTTCCTTTAATGCAGTACCATAACACCACAGCAGAGATTGCAGGGGCTGCCCCGGCTCCTCTGTATGTGTCAGTAGGCCTAACTCCTGTGTAACTAAGACAGATGACTATGTCGAGGTCATTTCCCCACAGGGCTGGAAGAGTAGTTCTCCTCCCAAGCTCCTCTGCTGCCTCCACTTTGCAGGTTTCACTGGGCCATGCTGCTTATTGTAATGACCTGATGTAGATTCAGAATCAGCAGCAAGGGGCATCCATCAACATCAGGGTGCAAGACACAGGAATACCCTCTGAGTCTGTTTACTACTTTGTGTGTCTGTGTTTGTCCGCATGTGTATGTTCTGTCATGACTTTGTATGTAAGTGAATGTATGTGTAAGTCTTGCTTTTCTGTCCTCTTTAATTATTTATTTTATCTGATGTGATTCGCAAGAATAGTGTGTTTTTTATGTAGGATTGTTTTAATACAGTATACAATATAAAATAATGTATCTTTGAGGATTCTCAGTCATCCAGGTCATGGTTATAAAGGTTATAAACCTGCTGCTCCAACCAGTCAGTCAGCTTGGAGAAAGCCCTCTGGAATGGAGGGCGAAACATCAAGGAAAACAAGTCTAGTTGCCACTAAATATATTTTTTGAGATACGATAGTATAAAAATATTTTTTCTTCATTCTGTCTTGTCTAAAAAGTTGGAAAGCATGGATGGATTATATTACGTAGTTTAGGTCTAGCTTATCGCATTTGAGTTAGTGTGGTGCTTCTGTACTTACAACATGAAAATGCATATGGGTGCCGAGATACAGGTCACATGCCAATGTGCTGAAATGCGCCAACAAAGAAGTTGAATGCACGTTATACAGTGAGTATTAATACATACTAATGCTTTAAAATTAGGCTTTGCCTGTGTTTTATGGAAGGAAAAACTGAATATAAATAGAGCTTTGTTTACAAGAATACTCCACAGGGCCCTTTTTAAAGTTCTGCTGAGTTGTCAGTGTCAAATCAGCTCCCCAACGGAGTGCCATTTTAGGTGAAAGCAAATGCAAAGCCCAAGGCTTTATTGTGTTTTGTATCTTTTTTATAATGCATGAACTTTCTTTCAGTTTCAATTTAACTTTAAGAGCTGTGAGTGTGTAGTCACACAAACCTTTGGCCACCAACATCTGTTGATCACTGCAGATGTTTGCATTGTGACTCATAAGTGGCACAATGCAGCACCCTCTTATCTTTTGCAGCATTTTAAATGCATGTCTAGATGCTATTAATGGATTAAATTGCGTTGACATTGTACTGAAACCAGCAGTAATGTGAGCTTGTTGTATATTATGGAAGTTTGTTTAAAGACTCAGCTACAGTCTGAGTCATCTCACAAGAAAGAGTGATTTCTCAGAGATCTGAGGGTGAGTTGATTGTTGCTCACTCCATCTCTGTGGTAATGATGATGACGCTTTTCACATCACTTGGTACCCAGCAGAGAGACAAAAATGATTTTCATCCAACAATGCATTACTTTTACCTGCTTGTCTATTGGCGGGCTGCAGGAGAAGGGGTGGGAAGCACTAGGTGCTCGTTTGAGCGTGTTAGAAATTTTGTGCTGTGAGAGTGTTTGATAAATAGAAAAACCTGCAATGATCTGCTTGCTCAGTCTGAGTTGGGTCTTGTGGATGTCTCTTTTTTGTCTCATTCTAATCTTTAACCAACTTCAGTAATGAAGGAGTTCTGCCATGATGCGAACACACAAAGACACAAGCACGCGCACACACAGGTGAATATACAGAGCGCGCGTTGGGAAGTATGACTTTTAAAGCATAATGGCCAAAATACACATACCGGTGATGCGTGATGCGCAATAACAAACACCAGAGACAGCAGATTTTGTTTTCAATCATATTTTCACTGGACAGCTAATATTAAGCAAACAAAACCATATGTTTATGTGACTGTAGTGTTTTTTCCTCCTTATATTGTTATGTTTGTAGCATTAAATAACATATTTCTATTATGACCTACACAAACAGAATCAAAACCGAGATGAATAGTGAAAGTATGATGGCAGAGACGTTTCAATCTAGAAAGTGACAACTGACTGTGTGCAAGCCACTTATTTTACTGTAGCTCATCCTTTGTGTAGTTGCTTTAGTTTTCAGCTGTGTTTACCTGTTTACATCTTTGTCATGTTGTTATTTTATGGATAATTTAACATTAGGCCACTGGACATTTTAGATTTTCCACTTGACTAACACTGGCAGATATGTAAGCAGCAATGTTGATCAATGTACAAAAAAACCACACAAATAAACCATGACATCAGCACTCAATACATATATAGATGGGCATAAATTCCACACACACTTTTAAGATGTGTCTCTCACCTATTGTCCTCCTTCCTGAAGTAAAAGCTACCTAAACAATTAGTGTTTTTTACAGTTCAGGTTTTGTACATATACTTACAAAATAGCTACCTGTAGCTATTGCAGCTATAGGCACATTATCTTACAAATGCTTTTTTGTACTTTTTTGAACAGATGTGAGATTGAGGTTAATTTTTTCGCTTTCAGTTAAAAACAGTAAGTGTATTTCTCAAAATTGTTGTTTAATAACTCTACAAAGGAAAAGATTGGCGTCTTTGAAATCCCGTGTTTTGTCTTTATCATAATTATTTATTGACTTCCTATCAGTGGAGGTGGAGACTGCGATTTGTTTTGTCATCTTTGTCCTCGCATTTTCACAACTTCTAAAACACATTTAAGAGTGTGTTTCTCTTCTTCAGTACAGTGTGAACATTACTTTCTCTTGACAGGACAGGACTCGCACTAATAAGGGTAACATCTCAGGAGGCTGTATTCTGCTCTTTCTGACTTTACCCCCAGTTCTGACAACAAATTAAGTCTAGTGCTTTCCTTTGCTAAAGCTGATCTAGTAGCTATGCCATACTTAAATGAGGCACTTTGTTAATGCAGCTTCAGAGAGCATGTGAGTTAATTCTGCAAAGTGTAAAAGTCCCTTTCAGTACAATGAATATAAAGCTTCAGTACTGACTCTGAACATAGGACTCAGAAAATGCCCCTTTTGTAAGTTTTCTGTGAGCAAACACTAAGGCAGAGCTGTATGGATGACTCTGCCAGTTTGACTTAGCTGGTATCATTTTATGCAACACGGTTAGGGAGGCTTAGTAGAGGAGAGAGGTACTTTTTAAAAAGAATAAGTTTGTAGAGGGAACAATGTTACCTTGAGCACATCCGCATGTAAAAAATCTCAAAAGAAACAAAAAGTTTTTGCCCACTTTGACCCTCAGATTTAATTGGCTCAGGGAAAGGCAGGCTGTGATCCCTGCCTGTCTATGTGTGAATACTCCAATTAACAAGAACCTTGGAGCATTGTAATTTCTGGATTTTAGAGTATCATAATGTATTAACTTTAATTAAGCTTGTGAGCTACGTGTGCTAATTAGATGAATGTGCTTATTTGTAATCTGGATAATATGAATACATTTTACACAAGCTCAAATCAGTCAGTCTTGCTAATTACAGTGTGCGTGATAGCTCTAATTGGTGATTGTCTACGTGCCTGTGGAAGATACACTTTAACCACTGCTGCTATCTTTGCACCCGGCTTAGGCTAATGTGATGAAATCCTTACGGAGACATGATGTGCTCTGCTGAAGGCTGACAGTCATAAGGAGAAGGGCTCACCATGTCAGAGGCTTGTTGAACCATGTACATGCTCAGGACCACTGCTCCTGTCTATCAGCACAGAGATAGTACAAACGCACTGTGTTCTCATTATCTACCAGATTTTTTCTTTCTTTCTTTCTTGTTCTGTGGCAGTCTATTTATCCATGTACAGTTTTCATGTCTCATATCACACATTTGATCTTTGTCTGCTGTTTGCTAGAGTATGAAAGTCTGTGAGTTGTCAGGGCCAGTGGTTTGAATGTTACGAGGGGAAAGGAGAACAGTACCAATTTCACGGCTCTGGTTTAAGCTAGTGCAAATTCTGACACATATGTACAGTATCACTTGGAGGATTTTTTTGGGACCAGGTATTTGGCTGAAACTAAAATTTTTGACTAAAGACTAACCTTAACTCACACAATAAGAAGATATTATTAAAATATAACTCCGAAGGTTTTTAAGGAGGCTAAATGGGTATTATAAGGCTCTCATACTTCCCACAATCCATCTTTCATTTGACTCTAACACAGGCTTTCTGTTTAAAAAAAAAAACCCAAAAAACAATGTTGTATCCAAGCTCTTGCCCAGATAACTCTCATTACAACATTAACGATGGATTGACTGTAAGAACATAGCGTTATTCATAATAAATGATATGTTGGTATAGTGTGTTTTTTATTTAAGCAACATGTATAATTTTCATTAGAGTAATTCTAATCTACTTATCTTAAAGAAAAAAAACATTTAATTGGATGTTAAGGAATTTTTGTAAAAGTCAGACTTGGAAAGATTAATAATAAAGCAGTCACTTTTTATCTCTGTTCGCTGTCGACAGGTCAGTGCGCTTCTAAGTTTTTTCTCTTTTTATTATTTGTCTACTCTGCCAGTAGGAGAATTTCTCTACTGCCCCAGTGGTTTCCATTTTTAAATATTTAGAAGAGAAAAATAGAACAGTGTTTAGATATGTGTTCGTTTAAAAAGATTACAAAATTTTTCATCGTATGTTTTGTCATATACAGTATAAGATAATAACACCCCTAGTCTTAGGGATATTGGAAAGATGCAGTGGCAATCTTACACTCCTGGGCAGGAACGGATATGGCAGGTGCAGGTAGATAGCAGATTGGAGGTTCTGTGTCAGTGGTGATGCACTGTATAGTACCTTTATTGGAGGTTTAAGAAGCTTTGTACATTGTACAAAATGTGCCAATAAGAGAGGTACCTTAGGACACATGTTGGGTAAATCTGTTTCTGATTGGCCATTTCTCCTTCCAGCATACATTTGGTTGCATTACATAAGCCACTTAGATAATTTTTCACTTTCAGCAATTTTTGCTTCAAGGTTGGGTCTGGTCAGTATTCACTGAAATTCTTTAAACATTATAAATATGTGCCCTGAGTGTGAAAATACCTTTAAAGTCATATAATGGAATAAGTTACATTGTACAGTATGTTTAGTGAAGGATGTTTTATTCTACCTCTCTTTGCAGATTTAGCAGTCTTGCATCACACTGTTCTGATGACAACCAGGTTAACTTTACCTGTAACGATAAATGATACAATAATAATTCACGACACAGGCAATGAGACGTGTGTCAGAGCGAGGGAACATTCTCATGTCACATTTGGAAGACAGAAATATGCCCGTGGCCCAATTTGAATCAAACACCTGCAGACATGTTGTCGTCAGCCTGTCTGTGTGTTTTATATTATATTTATTCAGCTTGAGGCACTCTCTGACAGCTGTGCCCAATTGAGCTCCTCAAAGTCAGAAATAGGTTAGTGAAGTCAAAAACAGCTTCACACAGCTACTAGTGTGACAACACACAACACAAGAGAGCTTCCAGCCGCAATCAAACATCAAATTAAGTAGATGAATAAGCAAAACAAGCGGTTACTGTGATCTGTACACAGATTGTAAATACAGAAGATGCCCAGACATCATACTCTATCACCTAAGTCTCTCAGGAAGCTTTTGCTTTTTATAAGTTATTACAGAGAACAGGTTGAAATTCATAAGGGCATATGGAAGGCAGAAGGAGATTGCCAGCCATTGTCACTTAAAATGAATGAAACCTCTGCTACTCCTGTCCTCCAGAAAGTGCATCTGAAACACACTATTAACTTTCCCATTGCTGATGTCACTTTTTATTGCCCCGTGGTTTCAGGTCTTTCCGAGTTGGCAGGCTCTGCTGCGCTGCTTTCCAAAGCCAGATAGATGTTTGTGTCTGAGCACAGAAATACAGCAGTGATGAAGATATTATTCTGAGGATTTAATTTGCCAGAGTAGGTTGGTAAAGTGAACCCTTATGGTGATTAATGCAAAAACGCTCCATTGCTGTGCTTGAGGGAAATTATCATCATGCGTGTAACTTGTGTTTAAAAAATCTTTGAGTTCATGAAATTTTTTTTTTTTTACATTATGCTATTATAAACAACTTCGCTGCATTTTTACAGTATATATGTAATGAAAAATAATTAATGTTTGAGTCAAGTCATGAAAACTGCCATCATCTGCTTCCTCCAGCTAATGGCATCCTGTAGGTGAGATTGAGTAACACGATCGGCCAGCTTATAGAATGAGGTTCATCAATTAAAACTATGCACACAGACATATTGGTTTATGTCAAATAACCTTGTTAAGGGAGATTCATTACAACTATTATTAATAAGATATTATTAATGACAAGAGCTTTGTGATAATACGATGAGGGCTTAAACGAGCTATCATGGGACGCAACGCTGCTTTGCATATTGCATAGGGTAAAACGTGTGCTGCTTTTGTGTGGGACACAATAGTGAGTGGTATTTCAACATACGCTTGCTGCATTGTGCACAAGTAATTAACATTGCATAATCTACCTGCTTACAAAGCAACTTTTGTAATTAGAGTTATGATTGCAGCAGGATAATGACAGTGATTCGGAGACAGATAATGACTGTTGTGCTCTTGGCGGTTGCTGTATTGTTTGTGCAGCAGACTTCTGACATATGGGACACAAAAGGACACAATAGCTGGGCTGACCGCCTTTGTTCCTACTCAGGCAGCCCCAATCACTGCAGACAAATTGCACTGTAGCCCGTCCAAATGATGCCGACCCAGGCAAAATGGTTCAGACACATGAGAATGGCCCCATAATGTAAAAACCTCAGCAACGTGGAAACTCATGGACTAGAGTGTACTAGAGCTTGCACACCGTACCTACAGCTGTCTAGTGTTTTCTCACTGCAATAATACTGACTATGGCAGGGAAGAAGCCTCCCTGTTGGAACCTTGCATGCTTCATGCATGCAGCTATGAAGCTTAACACAAAATTCCAAACCCAGTCACTAAATAAAACTGAATCTGCATTTACTAAATGTTTTCTTGACATAAATTAAAACAAATGTCTATTGTAGTCAGTGGGAATGGAGCACCTTCCCCCAGCTTTTAAAATATGTCTATATGGTGTTTTAGTGGTAAATAGGGCTGGATGTTTGTATGGTAATACTACTTCAGAAAAATCAAAGAACCATCCGTCTGTCTCATGGAGAAATGGTATTGTCCTTTAAAGAGATGGTGGAACATTTATTCAAATAAATTTAGACTTGTCAGAGATGGCATTTGATAGGAGGCACTTAGTCCTATGGCGTCTGCGGCTGTGCAGTCAGTGAGGACAGGTCCATAGTGCAGACTGTGGACTAATCCATCACCGCCAGTGATGGGGCTGGGGGCCAAGTGCTTGCCTTCTCCCTCCAGGAAATAATCAGCTTTTAATTTATCACAGATCACATTCATGAGAAGACGGATCACTATAGGGAGGCCTCATGTGACCAGGCCCATCTCCTCAGTCATGCTAGGGTGCTTTTGGCTCGTGTAATTTATTCTTATTTGTTTTTTCAATAATTTCAATTCAATTCAATTCAATTTTATTTATATAGCGCCAATTCACAACATTGCTTCATAATCAACATAATCTCCTTCATTTTGCAAATTTTTGGTTAAGAGTAACTTTACACTTTCAACCTTTATCCCATAGCCACGTCTTCTATTTAAGACAGAGAAATCAGTTTCCACTGTTAGAAATTATTCTAGCGAAGAGTTTACAAATGATATACAGTGGTACTGAGAACAGAAAATAGGACAGTGAAGCAGGTTTTTTTCTCTGTGGGATGAATGGAGCATATGCTATTATGTAAGTCAACTGCAAGGTGTCCTAATGACTTCAGATTTGTTTCCAGTCTCTGTGTGTTGCCACAGTCTGTAATGTGGTCCCAACAGACGTGGATGATAAGTAGCCCGACTTGAAGGAGCACAAGAGATGTGATCTATACTAAGAGGGAAGGACAGTTTAGCCCCATGTTGTCCAGCCTCCCTAGCAATCATTTTACAGATCCACGGCAGGTTAATCCTTTTATTGTAATGAAGAGAGGGGGCATAATGTACTGTGAATGTGAGATGCTTAATCCAGTGTTGACGTTTTTTATGAGGAAGAAGTTGGCACAGCGACACAGAGAACAGAGTGCTTGAGAGGAACAGAAACTATCCATCAAAACGTATATAGATCAAAATGCTGACATTGCACAGAATGCACACTTACAGGGTTTGATCAGTTAATTGGTGTTCGTTGCACCAGTTGTTTAAAAATTTTAACCGTTTTTATATAGATCATAAAAACATTTTAGAAGTGAATGTAGATGATTTAAGTCTGTCTTTGTCCCACAGAAATAAGTGTCTTAATTGTTTATTTTCTTCATATGTACAAAGAGATGAAGAAATTTGCTTCCTCAGTGAACTGCAGTCAGAGAGTATGCTGTCATGTGCCCTCTCTTTTTTTTTTTGCCCTCTCAGATATTATATGTTATCTATGTTAACTATTAAGGCAATACTGTTTGTACTGCAGTTCCATATATGCTGGAGTCTAAAACTTTGTTGTTGATATTGAACTTGAATTACATAATACTCTTGACTCTCTTGTGGGTGGCTGGATACTAGCAGTGCAGAAAATGCAATATTGGCTTAATAGAAGTAAGAAGTGACTTTTGTCTTATTCAGCGGAGTATAGTACAAATGACCAACTAAAAAAAGAACTCTTACTTTATAATAGCCATACAGTTTGTTCCCACCTACAGTATGATGAGCAGTATACCAATTTACACTGATGTCAGTAAAATGAAAAGTGTTATTTAAACATTTGTCTAAACATAATGCTCACACATCATATTTATGTTGTTTATTGGACATGGTAATTGTACTTCCTCTGCCTCCATACTATCCTTGAAGCAAATCTTTTGCTAACGTGGCTAATTTCTGTAGATTGTCAGAAATGAGGGGAAATATCTACACCCCTTTATTCAGTGCAAAAATGAATTGATGAAATGCTAGTATTTTACTGTAGTCAAGGTAAGTGTTTGTCTTTGTACTGTTCTGCATGCATCCATAGGTTATGTTGCTGGTGTGTGAAACTTGAAAGCAGTTCTAAGTAGGTATCCCTCTACTGTAGGTTTGCAAAGAAACATTGCTGGAATCAGGACAAGTTGGACTTTTATGCAAAAACTCCTGTAGATAGTACTCTGTGGATTTGGCAGACTGCTGATTAACTTGAATCGTGTAATTTGACCTCATTATCAGCCATTGCATTATGTTGTTTTATCCACAAGTGGTGGTGATTATTTGTTTAACAACACCTGAATATACTGTAAAACAGACTTCAATTAACAAATATGAATATTATAGTCTTTGGTTTGCTGTGTGTTTTTTGTACTTGTAGTTGTTGTACTGTACTTGACCTGTCTTCTCTTGTTCTCAGACTTTGTTTCTATTCTGCCTAATCCTCTGCATTTTGTACTTCAGAAGCACAAAAGCAGAAGATTTAAGAGAAGCAGATTAAACAAAGGGGAGCAGAGGTTCCAGTCAGAGGTAATATGAAGTGCATTCTCAGGTGCCTCTAATTAGCTTCCTTTTAAGTTACCTGCACATTCCAATTTTAAACAATTCATTTGAGTCTTGAGACCAAGGTCAAGAAAGCCAAATTGCATCTTATTAGAGAATCGAGGAACTTCTTCAAGTTAAATAAGACATTATGTGTCTGCATTTGCTCGCCCTTGGTAACAGTGATGCATATCCACAGTTGTCTGATCATTGCAGAGTTTAAGTGGTTAAGTCATATGGAAGTGACACAATGAGAAACCACAAGTTTTGAATGACATCGTCTTGGTTTAGTAGGCATCCAGAAATCAATTTGTGGGCATTGACTGTTCTGCTGATAATTCCTGTCTTTTGTAGGAATTGGTCACTGAGCCAGCAGCAGTGCTTCTTGTCACTGCCTGATTAATTGGCTTCAATCCATTCAGCAGTCTTTGAGTCAGATAAAACGAGACAATACTGGGCTTTCATTCCTCTTGGACTGCAATGGTAGTGGATGCCAAGGAAGCCACAGAAATAAGTCTTGTAAAACATGCTCATTTCCTTTGATGGAAGCTGGGTTAATAAAGAGTACAGAGAAATAGTCATTGATTGGACTGTGATTCATCTTCACATGTGTGTTTGTGATTTCCAGAGTAACTACTCAAATAAATCTTCCTTTATCTCTGATCTGTCCATTCATTAATCAAATGGAACAGGGTGATGACTTGAATTAAGAGTCCAGCATCTGACTTGCTTCTAGGTTTAGAAGATTGAGGTTTAGGTTCATCTCACTGCTGCGTTCCCAAATCAAAGACCCTTGCTGCCTTCTTGTCACAGCCATCTTCTGACCGGTAATTGAGTATTTATCAGATTGTCTGCAGGAGAACAATGCAGTGTTTATCTGATACAATTATCGAGAGAAATGGGGAACCTAGTCAATTGCTCCTCCAGGATGCTGGTGTGGTAACAGTTCAGGTGGAAAGTGGTAGAATCGTTCTGTTAACCACGAGGACGTCTTTATTGGACATTTGGACATCATCACATACAAATGGAGCAACTGTGCAAATACTGTACAACACATCGTTTGTTGGCTCCTCTGTAACACTGGAGGAATGTGAATTGATGATAATGCACGCTGCACACAGCAAAGAGCTCCATGGGGTTGAGATCTGAAAGACAGCCTTTTTCTGTGGCTCTCCTATTTCTGAGATCAGGAAATGCACATAAAGAGGCACAAAAGTGTCCATTGAGTACGCTAAGATAAGATTGGAGAAAAGCTAACAGCAAATTAGTATGCTTGTGCCTTTTTTCCTGCAAACATGTTACAAAAAGCTGTAGAGTGCTAGACTGAGAGAGGCCAGAAGAAAAGTTAGCGTGAAAAGACGGAACTGCCAATAATAAGTGGCAAATAGTTGGCTTGGTAATAAAAATTAAAAAAAAGCTGAATTAAATAGACATTTAACATATAATTGAGAGGAGAGCACAGTACAGTAGTATGAAAAATGTGGCGTAGCGTGCAAAATCCTTAGCTTTCCTAAGTGAACCATTTTCTCTTTTCAGTATTATATACATTGGCATTATTACTTGGAAAAGGTCATGTTGAATTCTCTTCATCATCTCCAAAGATGCAAGGTTTGAAGTGGCTCAGTCACGACTGTAGAGCCTTGGAATTTATGATACAGCAAGTCCATCATATTTTAGTCGAGGCATATCCAATTCAAGGAGTATGTCATGCCTGGCAAAAAGAGCTGCGACGAGAAAATCATAGTGCATAGCAGTGCAAAGAGGGAAATGTGAAAGAGAGTGAGAGAGATGGAGCAGCTGAGGTAGTCTGGCCTGCTGGATGTAATCAAACAAGGGTGAACAGGTTGTTCCACAGATGGCTGATCCACAGAATCCTTCGATTTATTTCCATGCTACAGACGGTCCCTGTCACTATGCGCAGGTGATGTCATCGCGGCGGTATTGTCTCGCACACACGACTAAACTCTAATGCTGTTGTCCTACCTGTCTGAAATCAATATGACACGGAGGCATTTGGTGTGTGTGTGTGTGTGTGCGTGTGTTTGTGTGAACAAAAGGGGATGCCAAGTTAGAGTTTTACAACAGAGAAAGTCGATTTGCAATCTCCTTCTAAGACTGAAATTCTAGAATTATAAGTTATGTACTCAGCGGCCACATCATTGCAACGTAAAGACACACAATAACAATTTGAATGATTTGCAGTGAAAGCTGCTTTTTTTTTCCACTGGTGCTTTACAAGGCTAGAAGTAGGGTTTTCTATGTATTATTGTTATACTTACTTAACTGTTGTTTGCTTCTGTTCTCTGGTATTTTATTGTATTGTACGCAGTAAACTGAAGATCTATTTTTTCTTTTAATTTTTGAAGAGATTCCAGGAAACAGGACCAGTTTTTGACTGTTATTTATTATGTCTTTCCTCAGATTGATGTCTAGTGATGCCAGGACAGTGAGCGGCACAATGCGTGGCACATGGTCAGGGGCCACGCCCCTCTTCATAATGGTTCTTCTCAGACTGACTCAGGCCCAAGAGGCTCCTTTAGTCCCAGGTAAGACATTTATTTCACTCCACTGTGGTGTCTTCTCATCAGTGATAAAGACTTCATGGTCTGGTTCAATCATCTTCATTTGTGAGTCTGTGTGATTGTCTGACTATTATAAGCTTGACACCTACAGTATACCCTAACTTTAATGACTTATTGTGGCCATCTAACTGTAAGTTTGAGCAGGTCTATTAGTCATTTGGCGTCAAGTTTTGCTGCATTGTCCTCAGTAAATATCAGCACATATCCTTTGATATATAATATCCCTATGATATTATGTGATCCTCAAAGTAACCGTAAGGGAAGCGTGTTATATGTGTAACTGTCGTGGCGCATTGATTTGAAAAGCAATAATAAGCAATGTTTTCACATTCTGTGACAATTCACAGTGAAGAAGTTGGAAAAAGACAACTGCTTATAATTTATTGAACTTTTTTCAAGGTAGCCCCCTGATGACATATCCACTGAATAGATATGTGATCACGTGGTCAAGTGTGAGCCCAGATTAACTAAGGAATAGAATCTGAAATGTATTATTAAAGCACAAGTTCATGAGGTCCATACTGAATTTCACATTTTTCCAGCATCTCAAGTTAAGACATGGGGAACCTTTTTGAGAATTCATGGTAAACTGAAGGTAGTTCCTGGGCCTGCAGTGGCTGAGCCTGTAATCAATATCCATGCTAGTGACAATAATATTTTTCGTTCTTCTTGTGTTAATCCAAGTAAAGTTAGTGTAAGTGGTCATTACCAGATACCAGTACCAAAAATCTGTCATCTTAATTTTTATTAATCAGTTCCATCCATTCCTGTGTTTCTAAGATGTACAAAGACGTCATTTTTTCAAGAAGTTTTATCTCCCAGCTAAGACTTGAGTCAAGTTAATGAAATGTTTTGCTGTCTGAGATAATAACATGACTTATAGGATTTTATTGTCACCACATTTGGCAGTCAGTTCCTTCCTTTTCCACCCATTTCTCATCAGACAGGACGACAGGCCCATGCAGTCCCGCTTAGTAGAGCATTTCACACTCGCTGCTTTCTGTTACCTACTTATTCTGGCTCCTTCGTTTCTTTCTATTGCCTTCACATCTCATTCATTTTCTTTAATAATGTTCATGCCACCATCTTCTTTCTCATCGTATTTTCTTTAGCCAACACTATCTAGGAAGCAATTTACTTGTCAAGCAGAGGCCAGTGTGTGGCTCTCTGTACTCTAATTTAATGGTACGACTGTGAGCATGTGTGTATACGGGTGAGCACTCACTACCTTGGCAAAAATACTTGCAATCAAACTTTGGGAGAAGGATTTCTGACTGGGATCAGTTAGAGCTACATTAGGATTGAAGTCAGCTTGTGATAAATTGACATTTTTGTTTAACACTCCGATGGCTTTTGTTAACACTGTCTCTTCCCACTCATACTCTGCTCGAGTTATAGCTGAAAAGATACAAGGTGATATCCGCAAGAATTTTAAGTGCAGCATGACGCATCTGTAAGTCTATTGGAGTTGGGCACAAAGATTTGAAAATAGATATTCTTTCTTATGTAAGGCACTTGATGCCTCAAGCAAGGTGTTCAGCTTCAGTGACAATTCACCCAAACCAGAGGGGGATGTCAGATGCAAGTTATGGATTGTACTCTCTGCAAATGTGTCAGCATAGTAAAGTCATAAATATCTAGATGATGGGAAATCTGAATTCCACCCAGACCATGTGTCTTCCTTCCATTGTCTCTCAGTGAGAGGGAAATGTCAAGGGATCACTTTGATTTTTTTTTCTTTGCATACTTACTGACTGACAGGTCTTTTAACTGCTTTGCCTTAAAGTAAATACAGACAATTCCCAGAAGAAATGACAACCCATTCACTTTTCAGGGGGATTTTCATCCTCTGGGATTTCAGACTTACTTTGTTATTTTATAACAGCCCATTCTACTTCTGAATTTTATCAATTTTTTCTCAAGTCCTCTGGCGTCTCAAATTGATGCTAAAGGTACCCCTTTGTGTCAGAGACTGAAGTTCAAATCCAGTTTGACACACATGTATTACTTTAAGGAAGTACTTTTGATCACACTATTTATTTTATCTTTTAACTTAACCTAACGCTGATTTTTTTTGTGAATATCCTTAACCCAGTTGTTTGACTGTAACATCAACCAAACTGATGTTTCCACAACTGTAACCAAGCACAGACAGCAAACCCTTCATCATTCCTACAGTTTAAGAAAGTCTGTGGCTTGTTGTTGTCGTTCTTTTCTCTTTCTACTCAACCAAACTGGTCGAGGCAGATTGCCCCCCACCCTGAATCTGTTTCTGCTGGAGTTTTTCTTCTGTATCATATAGTACTTGCTCAAGTAGATTATGTTGTGTTTTCTATATATTTCTAAATTAGTTCTGCTGTCATATTCTGTACAGTTCTAAACCCTACACTGTAAAGTGTCTTGAAATGACTTTTGTTGTGATTTGGTGCTTTATAAATGAACTGAATTGAACTGATGCTACCTGGAACGTCAAATAGTGGCATCCTTTAGCATCAGTATGAGATGCCTAAGGGCTTAGAAAGCATCATCGGTATTTGATGCCTTGGAAAGCATCATTATCTGACCCAGTGGGATGAGATCATTACTCAAGGACCAGTGTATCTAGTGTATTTTACGCTGTCAAATGTTTAAAACGTCACTGTTCTGCAGGTAACATGCTTTTGTGTTAACTGTCCTTTCCCTAATCTCATACATACCAACATAGTTGCCATGCACACATTGCAACAATTTTAACAACACTGGCACTGACTGAGATGTTTGCTCTGAAAATGACGCATTTATGTAAACAAGCAAAGTAACAGCGTTGGATGGTATCGTTGATCATTACTGTGCCTGAGCACATAGTGACACATAATGCATCCGAGTTCTAAAGACATTGATCTTTTTCTCTTTCGTTTAACTTTGTGCTGCATTCTCATTTATGTCAAGCACGCCATATGTACAGTATATTAAACCGTGTGTATGAGTCTTTAATTCAGAGATGATAAAGTGGTTCTCGACTCACTGTAATTTGCCTGGTGATTGGTTTTCTCGGGTGAAGTATCACTAATGCCCCATAATACTCTGCCAGTGCCAGTGCAACAGGTGCCTTATATTTTTCTTACGTGGGTAGATTCCGCCATACAAAATATGTTTTATATTCAGTTTTACTTCCTGCTTTGCATTACAGGATTTCTGTAAGCTTACCCTAGATCATGAGGTTTATTACTGTACTAATATTTATCCTAGCACTGTTTAGACATATAGGGTCTTGTTTTTTACAGCATGCTACCTTACGGAAAAACGCTAGGTTTTTGTCTGTCAATGTACAGTGATATAGAACTTTACTTTTACTTTACTTCATACTAAAAACTTTCAATTGTGAACCTTTCTTTTAATTAGATTTTCTGCCAAACTTCATACCACAACATATTGCATCTGTCATAGCCACAGTGCAACTGCACCAAATTAAATTTTCTCTAATCTTTCTTCCTTTATCCACACTCCAGTCTCAATTGACGCCATGCTCACAAATAAATTATATATTTTAAACACTCCATGTTTTTCTCCACTAAAGTGGAATATTTAGTAAGTGAAGTATAGTCGAGGATAAACTGCTCCTCTTCCACATACAGTCATATACAGTATAGTGCGTCAGGTGAGAGCGGCAGGCTCTGCTCCAAACTGTGGGCTCCACTTCTTCCTTTCACATTTGGTATTCAGCCTGCACACCACTCTGTGGGTGATTAAATATGTGGTTAATACAGCACCATGAGAGTATCGAATTACATAGGAGCCATGCTGACCTTTTTAAATTACCGAACCAATTGTGCAAGACGGCAGAGGAAGTTTATAACAGGTACTGCTAAGATAGAGCCCAGAGGAGAATGGCTCTGCTGTTGCTGTCCTGCTGACGCTCTTCTTATTAGTGATCTGCATTATAAGCACCCTATTTGACACTGACTTTCCTTTCATTGTCTCACTTGCTTTCACTTAAAGGCAAGTTATTTGTTTTTTGTCTATAGAGAACAAACAGCCATTAGAGCACACACACACACACACAAACACTAATTTTATTTCACTGTTGATGAGACACGTATCACTCTTGACACACAGTGTAGCCTCGCGCCATAAATCTTGATCACTTGCCTTTTCCTCAGACGCATCCTAGTCAGCATATTGGCTTTGCTGATATGTGAAGGTCATTTCTGATGCCTGATCTAATTTGAAGCTAAAGCCAGAAAAATGAAGTAGTCTCCTTTTGGCATCAGTTGCACGATTCCGTAGAGTCAAAGCTGTTTTTCAGGGATGACTCTACTCATCTTCGATCCTCATTGCGAGAATTCAAAACCTGACTGGCAGCGATACAATGATCCTTTCTTGGCAAGGCGCAGACAAAAGCTTTTTACCAATGAAAAAGTCAAAATAAAATATGCAGACATTAAAAACAAAGTATTTTTCTCTCCTTGCCAACTTTCAAGAGTGATTCCTGATTCCTCCTTTTATATAGCACTTTGCAAAATGCCCTGTAATTGTATTTAGGTGAAATATCCTCATTTCACCACTGTGTTTTTTTTTTCCCCAAGGGACATTGTGCGATTATTGAAGAAGGGAAGTGATTGAAGGCTTGGCGTTTCATATAATGAAATTCTTGTTACTTTTTTTTTTCTCTGAAACGATACAATTTCACAACACCAGTCATTCCATTAAGACATATTAAAAAGCTATGTCAAAAAAAAACTTCACTAAGCCTTTTCTCTGATCACTGTCCATACTGATTTCTCAAAGCAAACCAATCTCGGTCTTGTCAGTTAAAATTGTACATGCACTTATTCCACTTGACAGTCCGTGCATTATTTGCCTACGCTCAGTTCCTTCTGTTGTGTATTCAAGACTGTGTTGTTTGGGTCTGTGGTCTGATCCATTTCAACACTGCTAAGTATGATATATGGTAGTATTAGTGTTCAGGGAGCAAAATGTTTGCTTTAGTGTTTAATGGAATCAAAACTAAGCGCACTAATGCAATTCTCTGAACTGGAACTAAAGTCATTATTGGGGTGTGTACAGACAGGGCTTGAATCAAATGCCAAGAACTCTCTTATTCTTTTTGTTGACCACGTCTGCAGTATGCTCTGTATAATTAAGATCTCCTAGGTTGTTTTATTTATCTTTACATAAATTTTTTTTTAAATATCAGTAAGTCCCAATTAGCCTTGTTTTTTTGTTTTATTTTAGAACTGCTGATTCCACCCTAACTTCTTGCATATCATGCTCAATAACTTTGGCATTTGTACATACAGTATTTATAGAAAAACATCTATATACTGTATTTACATGCAGTTATATGAAGCAGAGCTTACTGATCTCACATCTAGTAAATTAGCTAAGTCAAGATAAGCTGACAGTTCTACACCCTTGCAGATGCATCTTTATGCGTTTGTGACTTTTAAAAAAAGTCGATTTATAGAATACATTTTTTGTTACCCACTTTAAATCTGCTTATTGTTTCATAACATATTTCAAATCATATATGTAGTCTGTCCTGCCATTTTCATGACATTTGTTATGCATTTGTGTGAGACGGAAAGGCTGCAGTGATTCCATTAGAAAACAGCATTCTGTCTGCCATCTTTCTCCTTGCAAAGCAGATAACCTTATTGTTTAAGGCATCTGACAATGTTCCTGTATCCTGGGGCACAGAACCCGGTGCTTATCATCTTCCTGCCTCTCACTCTATCCGGCCGCCATTTAATTACAGTGCAGGGCACAAGCCAGTGTTTCCTCATCAGACTCCCTCCCCCCTCAGGCCATTATTTAATGATGAAAAATATGCTCCAGGAGGATGGGGCATTTGTTTTAATATTATTCTCCTCCTTTTTATTTTCAGGGATTTTGTTGTGCTTTTGTAAGTGCAATGGGGGTGTCTTTGCACACATCCTGCACACCTTTTTTTCCTCTCATATTTTGCTCTCAGGCTTGAAATTTGATGTCCTGAGATTCAATGTGCCGTTTCTTTATTCCTCACCTTGGGCTACAGCTTCACATATATCCAGCGTGACTTCACCTTGAGCCTTAGCTGACTACTGTTAAGGCTGGATCAATAACTAAGTTACTCCAAGGGGAAGGTGAGATTTAGGGCAGGTCACACTTCCTTTAAGGGGTCAAAACACAACTCTTTGAAAACGAAACATTGAGGCATCTCTTAGAAACTACTTTTATATACAAATAAACAGCAGCAGCAAATGTCAAGAGGCATATTTACATTTTTTTTTGTTAAGGTGAATGAAAGTTGAGTTGTTCCTGAGATCTGAAAGAAATTATTAAACCAGACCACGATAATTTACTAATCCTTTACTTTTTAAACAATGTGAGCCTCTTAACTTGATCACTGGTTCTGCAAAATTATACATATTTTAGTATAAATCACATATATTGTCCAACTATTTTAACAATACGCTCACTATCATATTTGCAACCTGCCAAATACAGTATGTAAATTAGTATACCCTCAATATGTTGTTGTGTTAATATATTCCACTGTTAATAGTTTTTCCTATAAGCATGTGTTGTTGTAGTTTAGTTGTAAATAAGATATATGTAATTTCTAGGAGGCAGTGTGGAGATTAACTGTAATGAGTGTAGAAATCAGTAACAGTGTCAGCCCACAAGTGTGTGCAAGTCATTGCTGGTACTTCAGTTTAAGCAAGATCAACAGAAATGGCTGAGGCTGTAATGTCATCATAAAATATGCTGACTGATTCAATAGTCATTACAACCTACACATGCATCCACAACCTCACAGGGATTCTAAGTAAAAGTTAGGAAACCTTGTTTGAGGCATTTGTTTAACTAATTCAGAATATTCTTCAAGCAGCAAAATGGTGTTTTCCCATTGATTATTCATACAGTATGACACTGCGAGTTGTTTTAATAAAGATTTGATTAATTCCTTTGGATGCGCTTAAATGAAAACAAACTTCCCGTCCTGTTTTGTTATTTTTATATCAAATTCAAGGCAATATTGAAACAGATAATACAATAACACACATTTATACATTTTTTCCACATTCCACTTCTTCATACCCTGTCTCTGTTGTGCTGTAACTCTTCTGCGTGTGTGTGTATACTTGTATGCATGTGTGATGGTGCACTGTGTGCAGCAGAGTCTATTGATTTCCATAGAGACATGACATAAGAACCTCTGCATCTTTTCACCTTGTTCCTCAATCTGCTCCACACCCACTCCCATCCCATCTCAAACACACACACACACACACACACAGCCCCCCCAACATCACTCCCCATCCACCGTGCCACAACATCCCTCTCACGGGGTTTGTGCTGTGGGGCTACGGGAGAGTGTCATCTCACAAATGAATTTCTCCTCACATCCCTCTCTCCATTAAAGAACCTGTTTGTGTTCCTACAGCAGTACGCAGCACTCCCCTGCAGCTGTTTGTGCTCTCAGACACAAGTACTTGTTATTTATACCTGTGCCGTGTCTACTCTGGCTACCTGTATCTCATGTACTCAGTCTGAATCTTTTTTGCCATATTCCTTTTCTTATGTATTTTTGTTCACACATGTTAATGGATAATTTAACTTTATATTAGTTTTCGCCCTCAAGACAAATTATTTCTCTTAAGACGTCCCTGTGGAGACTTTCTTGCTTCTTTTCTTTCCAAAAACTATTCCTCGGGGCTAAAATCCTGAGGGCCAAAGTAATCTTCAGCAGGCAAAACCCACAATGGCCCATCCTTTAAACACAATAAAATCAAATTTACACATTTTATATTGTATACTGACTGTATTTCTGACTTTCTGACTCTCCTATTTAACGTTTAACTAAACCTGTTATATATCCCTCCACTGCATCATTTTAGGAAATGTCCACAAGTAATATTCTGCATATTTTTATTGTTTTATTATTTTAGGTCTGTGGCACTTAAAAATGACGGTTAGTTTCAGCAAAATAAACACTACCAGTACATGGAGGCTATGTCATTCGGGTTTCACATGTGATGAGGTGCTCAACAGGCATCCGTCTCCACAAACTGTTGATTTAGATTCTACATTCAGCTGTGTAGATTGGATACACTGAGGGACTGGCAGACAAATTGAGCAACATCCATGATTGGAAATCCATGTGTCTACGTGCTTGGCAGAACAATGAAAATCTCTGTTTGTCTCCCCAGAAATCACAGTCAGAGATTTCCAGACACATTTGTTGATTTTTATGAACAAGGCAGTTTGGGCTAATCAGCAGTGCACCCCTTGTTGATGTTCATCTGTGCATGTACAGTAGAGTGGATTCGTTTGCACAGTATGAAAAGTTTTTAGATTGAGGGAAAAGAACAGTGAAATGCAAATCCCCTCTGAAAGTCACCGCTGTATCTTGATGTTCCATTGAATTTGAGCTTTGAAGGTTCTGCAATGCCACTGGGTATTCTCGAATACAGCCTAAACGGCCTTTGTAAAATACTGAATTGTGAGCTCAATTTCCCATGCACGCTCATCTTTTTCCCTTTCCCATTTGAGACAAGATATTGGAGATGATCCCCCTATTCTGGCAAGTGGCTGTTTTAAATGGAAGCTATTTCAGGGCTTTCATTTGTCAATCAGTCTGAAGAGTGTCTCCAACGGTGGCTCAATGTGAGGCTGTAATTGTCAGCGTCCCCTTCCGCCCAATGTGCAGCCCCAACGTTTTGCATGTGAAAGGATCCTGAAAGAAGACGTGAACGCTGAATTAATATCCAAACCGCCCTTTGTCTCCATCACTTTGGCTTCTGCTGTCATGAGACACCAAGGCACAGCCACGTGGACAATCAATGAAAATGAGGAGAGGAAGGAGGCGTCTGGTCATTTTGTTATCCTTATAAGTGAAAACTCCAAATCCGATTTGAAGGGATTAAATTCATACCGTTGGTCTATGGTGAAGTGTTATTAAACATTTTGACTTAACTTTAATAAAAATTTTGCATCTGACAGATTTTGATAAATTAATGTTGTGAAAATAAAAAATTATTTCAAACTAAATACAGTTCAGCCACAGCCACTTAAATATAAATGCATGTGTACAAACTATACAAGTAAGCATCCAACTGGATGTGTAAATCTAACCATAGAAAACCATTACCACCATTTAAAGACACCAAAGATGACAAGCAGGTTCATTTGGGGAAGTTGAACTTTTGTTGTTGTGAAACGTTATGCAAATTTCCTCCAACGCACAGAAGTAACAGTCTAGCAACAAGAAATGTTTTTTTTATTTTGTGCCTTTAACTGAAATATGTTGTTTTCTACTTCACTTAACTATGGAAAAGTACTAAAATTAGAGATTTTTGTTCCTTACAGTAAAACCTTGATGAGCTTCCAGAATCTAAATAAGAAAATCAATGAATAGAAACGAATGATCTGTATCCTGTTTAATGAGTTAGATATGTGTAAAAATATATTTTGTATTTTACATGTAGAATTAAATTGACTTTGACTGTATGCTGTACTGTAGATACTTTTCGAATACTGTCTGGGTATGCGTGTGTATCTTGTGATTTGAAATATTAATGTGCATTGTGCTTCTAAAGCAGAAGGTCAGGTGGGTGCATGGAGAGAATTTGGAGAGAGTCTAAAAGAAGTTTTAGAATCTGGAACAAAATGTAGTAACTAAACATCCCTACAATTGGCACATTTCTAGGTTTGCTGTAATTCATTTCTCATTAATGATGTTATTTTACAAAATGACACAAAAGGTTGCATGTTAGCATCATAACTTAGGCTAACATTCCAGTCTGTATGTGGTCCAGCTCTACCTTTCCGTTCACAGAAACGATAACCAAGCTATGATTCTACAGAGTAGCTGATAGTAGTCTATCAGGAAGCCCTGGCATCTATTGTGTTTTTAGGAAATGAAATGCTGCTATTTTATGAGTTTCCCTTATCTCTTTCTAATGTTGTTGTCCCACCTGCACCCTCATAATCTCTACAGGCACTCATAGCTCAAATTCTGCCGTCTACTGCACAGGTAATGATTTGGATAACAAATGTTAGGGGACACAGGAGATAGGATTGCTGTCTAGACTTAAAGAATTTTCCTGTTTTGATATAATAGCACGTAAGCAGAAAGATTATAAAACGAAAATAAGCCTGTCTCACCTCCACATGAGTTATGGCCGTGCATTACCAAAACTTTTTCCTCAGTTTTTCGCCTTTTGTATGGCTATTATTACTCCCTGAACACTCATGTGGACATCAGGGCATCACTCTTTTCTCTCCTGGATGACATGTTCTTAGAGTAGCAAAGCCTGTTTGATGGCCAATAAGACATTTCCCTAGACTAAGTCCCCACACTGATGATCATGTCCAGGTAATAAGCCTGATATACAGCCCCATTCTCCTAATGTTTACAGCAGCTACATGCAGCTTTAATTAACGAAAGAGCTACTCCTGTTGCTCCAGAACAATCTCTTCTGATCAATTATTCCAATTCAGAAACACACATATCCACACGCTTCACTATAAAAGTCAAACGAAAAATTACTTTAAAGCAACACATTTTCCTAATGAAGCCTGAAATCAGGCGAGAAAGCTCCCTGTCAGCACTAAATGTGTTAAATGCCACCCAGGAAATTGTATACACAAAGAAGTTAGAAAATTAATTTAGAACAAAAAGATTTCCTCCCCTTATCTCCCCATGTGAACTAAACAAGGAGCGGGTTGACATTGGTTTTATTACCGCGGAGCCTCGATGACGAGCTGGATGAGCGAAAGTGCTGACAAGAGAAAACGAGCGGGTGATCAGTCACTGGCTGAGTGCCCGTCACAGACGCTCAAGGATGTTGAGAGGACATTGGCTTCTGTCATGTGATTGCCTTGAAGAGGAGCCTCATAGCAGGGCCAAGTATGAGGGGTTAAACACAAACACCTGTGCCACAACATTTTAGAAAAGAGAAAACCTTCAAGACCTCAGTGAGACACAGACGCAAAAGCGCGTATACATACACACACCCATACATGTATAGTCAGCTTGATGGTGATGATGATGGTGCTGATGCTGGTAGAACTCTCGCTGCATTCAGGTGACTAATGTCAAGTGTCAGATTTTCTGCTCTTTTCCTTGTCTTTCCCTCCCTCCACTTGAATCCATATGGTGCACTTCCCCCACTCTCTGTGTTTCTCTGTCTCATATTAATGTCATGTGTCTAATAGTAAGGGTGAGCGAGAGCAGAGCCGCCTCTGCCATCTTGCCGTTCTTTGGTTTTATTGCCTGTGTCTGTCACACCTTCAGGCTTTGGTGCACAAGTGCAGCTGTGTACTCAGCATTCACTTTTATCAGCTCTGTGGAGCTGACTGCACAAGGTGTAGCTTGAAGGTTACAATGCCCTCCGAGTGGAGGCTATTCAAAACTATATATTGACATATCCTTCACGCCCATTTTATTAGTATAACATTAGTATTAGTCACAGTTTTTTATACTTGATTAAGTTTGATAGCAAGTTAATGACTGCTGTCTGTGAATCTCATTATGTCTGCTGGACTAGTTATTGTGCACACAGACATATATAATAGTTTTAGCCTCCTTTATTGTTAATTGTTGAAGATGTATATTATCCCCAGTGATCATAAAGTATCACTTTCCTTAACAAGACTTCATTTTAGCCGAAATTGTTCAAGATGATTTGAAAATACTACTCTCAAACCCAAAAGCATACATGGAAAAATCCACAGTACCTGTTCAGCCCAGAAATTCATAATATATACCCCCCTGCTCCCCTTTGTTTTCCCGAGTGGTATTTACTTGCTCGCCTGCAAAACTTGTTTTTCCCTACTCTCTGCTACAGTACAACGCATAGGAGCATCTCTTCACATGATGCCCCTATAGCAGCATGCATCTGCTGCAGTAACATCTTATGGTGGCTGCCAGGCTTCTTTTGAGATATGGCGAGACACTGGGTTTTTGGAAATAGCACCTTAATGATAGCTGGGTCTCCTCATCATGGAGACCGTATAAACAGTCCTTGATGAAGTTTTGGTACACAAACAACTAGTTAGGTTTAGATAAAGTAACTGCAATGTTGGGATTTGTAAAACAAATTATAGGTTTGGGTTAAAATAAATACAACCTTCACATTATAAGATGTTGCAACATTGTTTAGATCATGGAAAAGTCCCTTTTCTTAGATTATTATTTATTCCACCATAAGTAAAAAGATTTGGATGTGGTCAGTCAGATCACAGTAATTAATGAAATAACATGCATCAGATTATGAATTTGATCTATTCATGTGTCAGTAATCAATAGGCTGTTGTGGCTCACAACATGCGGATGCATAATAGCCGTGTGCAACAACATAAAGGCTGCTTTGGCAGTGCTTGAGGATGCTGCTGTGCCAGACAAAAGACAGAGGGAGTCTGGTTTATGTCCAAACATGGGTAAATGGGGGTGTGTCAATATCCATCTACACCTAATTGTGGGAGTGCGCTCCTGCACTATTTCACAATGACTGAGCTGTATGATGAGTGAGATATGCACTAATGAGATGTATAACAATGTGTATGCAGGGGATTACACATTTAGTGCAATGACTGCGTATGCATATTTATTCCCTTGTGCATAAATATTTATTCACCAGCTTCTTCAATGTACAGTTTTCAGCATCTGGCCCCAGTGATTTGACAAGGCAGATTTTTCTGTTGTTATTTGCATAAATGAATGGGAAAATGGACAATATTGACTGTTATTAATGGTTAAAGACTTCTGTTGTGAAATCCTGTGTGCACTGTGACAGATTTGTGAGGACATAAAACTTAACAATGGCACAATACAGCCTCTTCATTGTCTCTGATATAATTTTCCTGCCATTCTGCTTTCAGTATTTTGACTAAATTAATTACCTCTTGTGCCCTTTATGACTATGATGTGAAGTTGACAGTGTTGTCTTCATGATTTCTCATTTCCATATGAACAACAGCACCGAAGAGGCCTTCAGCCTCCCCACTTACCTCTGCTCTGCTCATAAATTGCACAACGCCAACGTACGCACGCACACATTGCACTCCACTCAGCCGTACTAAAACCTGCACATTACCATAGATAACTGCCCTTCACAATCTCTGACAGGTCTTTTTTCTTCTTTCTGTCTGTGATACAGTGTCAGATTATCTAGATGAAGTGCTGGCAGGGACGGAGGGTGTGAGAGACAGTATCATTTGCCAGAGTTGCTCATTAATTGGCCAGTGGAATCTACAGGACTTCAATTTATATGGAATGCGTCCAGGTAGCAGAAAGTGTCCAGGATGTCTTATCAAAAGGTCGTGCTGCTGCAGACCTTTGTGTGTTGGGTCATTAATCTTGCTGTCAGTGAATTGTCATTCGAAGTATCTTTTGTCTTGTGCTCACCTCTGGTGCCTTCATGTCTGCCTGGGGTTATGAACGCAGAGAAATAGGCGGCCAGTTCTGTGAGGCTTTCACCTATACACCACTCATCTAATCACTTGATCAGGGCTGTGTTTGATGTTGATTGCACTGAGTGGCAGTAGACTAGATAACAGAGACCTACGGGGTGGCTCATCTTTACCTGTGACTGATTGGAACTACACAGCATAGTGTTGCACTAATATTTTGGTCATTTAATGGAAAAACAACTTCTCTGTTCTTTGTATGTATTGTAAAATGGTGTTCACTTTATGTACAGTCACGGTGAAGCTTGGTAAGCATCTTGCATGCCGAACAAGTGGACCAGGGTAGAAACTGTCCTCAGAGTGTGCTGACATGGCCATTCTGTGCATTTCTGAGGGAGAGGCCAAGGTGCTGAGCTCTTGTTTCCTGACCCAACAAGCAGCAACAGCAGTAAACAAAACATAGTGATGAGAATAAGACCACTCAGCAGTGATAAAGTTGCAGACCAACCGTGAATTCCCGTTTTTAGACAATACACAATCTTTCATTCATGTGTTTTTGTTAACTTGGCAGCTTTAAGAAGAGTGTTGTGCTTATCATCCCTGCAAGATGAATTAGAGAATTGAAACACAGTTATTTATGAGCTGTGATGAAGTGTGATTTATCTCCAGAATGAAATGAATAATAGGAGAGATGAGTTTTTTATGCCCTGTATGCTTAAACTGCTTGAATCTCCTTAAAGTGCACATTGCCATCTATGACATGAATAAATAAATCATATATTTTAATCTTTTATTCAATCAGACAGTCTTTCAATTTAAATGTTTTGCAGAAACCTGGAATGGTGTAGGCAGTGCTTAGAGACAGATTCCTGTCCCTCATCACACTCTTTCTAAGCCTCATGGTACAGTACTACAGATAGTCTGAGATACCTTGTGACAGTGACAATAATGAATGATGGTACACTTTCTTTTTAACAGCACCAAATGTATCCAGCCTAGCAATTACAGACTTTAATGAGCCCCTTAATGACAGATTTAAAACTTGTCTTATAATTTTATAGCAATATAAATCGATGGAGAAATGTTTCTGCCATTTTGAAAAACCCTTTAACTGAAAGGCACTGGTACTCGATCTATTTAAAAGCACATGGATAGCCATTCAAGATATGAGTATGTCAGGGCTTGAGAGCACTGGTCAGCGCTGATCGCTCTGGGAGTAGCTGCAAGGTTATATCAAGGTGACTATGTCACTGTGTCATTCCTGTGCACCCTCATGCAGAACATTGCTTATTTATACATCTGATTTTTCTATTCAATTGGTTTTGCTGCTCCTGTGACAACAGATCAAGCAAAATTCCCCAAAGAAGCCTGACAATCAATAGTGAGGTAGCTGACACAGCGCACTGGGATGGAGTGTGAGTGAGGAGCTGACATGGCTCACATCACTCCTATGTGACACATCCTCAGTGCATCTGACATGTGCCGTCAAACACCAGCCCCCTCGCCGTTGTACCACATCAGCATTACAGATGTCTGCAGTGAAGATTTATATTGGTTTCCATTCAGTTTCATTGCTTCTTTGTGGGGATTGTGACAGGTTAGCCAGGTCAGCTTTTTGCAGTCAAGTACACGTTCACATTTGTATCTGGTATATGTGGTTGTGTCTCCCGCAACTGAAGCTTTCTGAAGTCTTGACATTTCCAGATGTTTCTGCTCTTGTGCCATATGTTCAATGAGAACTGGGCCGCTCAGTATTGATTTACCGTCAGTCATGTGGTTATGCTGGGTCCGGCGGTGAGGAATAGTGGGAACAGGATGGATAAATAATGCATAGGTAGTGTGAGAATTGTAACGGTATCCTAATGTCTATTCCTTCTTCGTGTCTGAACCACTCTCTTTTTGTTTTTAGCTGATTCCTTGATCATGTATATATGTATACTAATATCCCAGTTGTGAGTCTCAACCTGGTTTTGATCCTATTTGCTGTTGTGGAGCTCTTTCTCTTTTTGTCTCCTGCTGCCTTTGTGGAGACTATGTAATGTGTGAATGAAATTTGTTTCTGGTGTTCAGACTTTGCCAATTAGCACAGTCACTTCACAACAAGAAAGATCCGGGTTCTTTATGTATGAACTGCATGTTCTCCCTTCCCCTGCAAGGGTTCCTTTCACGTAATCCAGTTTTCTCTCACAGTCCAAAGGCATGCAGGTTAGATTAAGTGGTGACTCCAAATTCTTCATAGATTTTAATTTGACTGTGAGTGTCTGTCTTTCTCTGTGTTGGCCCTGCAGTTGACTGGCAACCTGTTCAGGGTGCACAGGATAAGCAGTATAGCTAATGGATGAATGGAGGCGCATCTTTGATTTTACTTTCAGCCAGTCTCTCTCATATCTGCACTGACTGAATCATTTCAGCAGTTGAGTGAACTGAGTTTAGTTAATTTACAGGAACATTTATTGCTCTGCCTGATTTGCCCGCTTCAGCTGATCATCACTAATGGAAGATGGGAGCAATCACTGGGACTGACAAAGAATTTTTCCACCACATCTTTACTGTCAGACTTTGACTTTAATGATTAAATAATCATTACACAATTTGTAATGTTACTGATTGACTAAAGAGTGAAAACATCTGCCCACATGATGCAGACATCTGATGCCGTTTACATGCATGTGGCATGCAGGATGTTTTTCTTTACCACTTTTAGTAAACGCTCACTATAATGCCTCAAGGTAGGTCTGTGTTCTGCATAATCATTCCCATACATCTATGAATTTGGGCCAAAAAAATCACCCACCTAAAGTTTCTCTCACATATTTAAACCTGACTAATATCCCTGTCTTTACCTGCCATTGCTGATAGTTCTTTGTTGACCTATAGTGCAGCTCTAGAGCTGTCACATACACTAATTTAGTAGTGACAATCCATCACATAGAAAAGGCCCCATGGCTTTTAGTGTATTAACACACATTAACACTTCCCTCCATGCTGAGCCAACCACCACCAACCCCACCATATCTCCCCTGCCAGCTTCTCTCTAAACACTGATGAAGGAAACAGACATTTATTGTTCAATACTATTGACCTGCAGATTCGTAGTGATTTATCCACCTTTTATTGGGATTGTTTTTTTTCTTTGTGTGTAGGTGTGTGTGCATGTGTGTGCGTGTAGGCTTTATGTTCAGTAGTATCCCTGGAAATGCCCAGTCCTGCAACACATCCATTTGATTTTGACTTGATTTATCTGTTTAAAGAAGGATTTGAAAAAAAAGCAGGAGAGCTGTGACAGTCCAGTCCATTCATCAATGTAAAGGCCAGTTTCCCCTTGAAACAGGGGTAATTCCAACAGAGCCCTAAGTACACCACCATGGTCATCAGGAAAAACTGAAAACTGGTCATCTGAGAGTAATGCCCTGCACACTTCAAGAATACAAAGCCTCAAGCACAGTCCTTCCTTTGCAGGCAAGCTTTAACCTGCACAGCACATCTAGAGCCTTTACTTAAACATATTGTACAGTTTACCCTGAGGTGGAGGGCACAGGGAGGGCTACATCTCTTTATACCCAATTAAGCTTGCCACAGGAGGTAGATAGTCCTGACTGAAACCTCTTTTCCCTCAGTGCCCCATTAGAGCACTGAGAAGCCTGTAGACGTCTGAGTCTCTGGTGAACAAACCCCCTGACCTAGAGCCAAGGAGAAGCACTCCAGCTCCTCTCACCTAAATATACAGACGTGACTGCAAAATAAGAAGCTTCCTCCACTTCAGGAGAGGTAAAGGAGACTGCATGAATGTGTGTGTTTTTGCATGGTTGTGTGTGTGCCAAGAGAGGTTAGAGGCCATTCTTTGTTTATTTTTAGGGAACAGAGGTATGTCTGAGACGGACCTAAAAAACGAGGAAAAGACTAAAATGTAACAAGCATACCTGAACATTGAAAAAGCTTGAAATGTTATCTCAGTAGACATGCTTTGTCTACTTTCCTGGTGTGACCACATGTAGAGAAATCTACCATATATATGTATATATATATATATATATATACAGTATATGTATATATTGATATTGATTTATGCTTGATTTTGCTACCATGTTATCGGTGTACTATCCTGCACTGAAAATCCATTCCCTTAGCCATATGCCCAAATCATGACAAATACTCCTGCATGCTTACCCAGTGGTTTTGCATCACTCATGATTCAGTGTCCCCTGTCTTCCCTTCCATTTGGAATCCGTCTGGCCCCAGCAGCAGAGAGAGAGTTGGTGCTGCCTGTGTGTTCCAGCGGCACCATACAATGTGTCCCTGCCTGCAGGCTGTTGTGTTGATCCTCAGCTGCCTCACAATCAATGACCATACAGACAAAAGAGAAGGAATGTTCATCCAGCACGCACTTCTATCCACATCCAACTCTGGCAAGTCTAGAAGTGTGCATTGTCTAGTATTTTGTTTGTCTTTTTTATATACCTCTCCCTTTGTGGCTCCCTTAGCTAGTACCTACTACCACCAAATTCTCATCACACACACATAGCAGACAAAGGAGCAATGAGACTACCTGTGTCATGTTTGCAGTTGTGATAATGATCACAACTGCAAACAATGCAGGTTTATTATCGGTATTACCAGCTGTTTCCTTTACACAAGCTACAAACTCAGTATTTTTACTAGTTTAACTTCTTGTCAGTGATACCTCTGTAATTGTTAACTACTGATTGATCATGTTATTTTCTTCTTCGTTTCACCTAACCAATTTTATCTCAAAAAAACGTGACATTTCAGACAGAAAATAAAGTGTAAGGTGCTAAATGTCAACCAAAAAAGCATATCGCAAGTTATACTAGTTATACTGTCATATTCTTGTCTGAAATTATTTAGCTGCCTGAGTGGACTTAATTCATGCTACATAAGTTATGGATCATCAGGACAGAGGATTAGTTTTCAAAATAGATCCATAATCGTGTTAATTTCTCCACAAGATGCTAATTTACCAAGGGTCACACAATTAGTTCTGCAAGCATACTCTGAAATGTGGGCTAGGGAACATCTATTTAATTAGAAAGTTTGGAATTCCTTCACACAAGATACCATTAAGACATTAGACGTGCCCACCAGTGGTTTACGATGTAGTGGCAGGAGTGGTCGAGGGATTTATGTGATCTCCCTAAGCCAGTCCAAGTTGTCAAGATAAAGCAGAATTAACTGTATTCAGACCCCTGCTTACTAACTGACTTAAACTCAGTCTACTTTGAGTATGAAACTCTCAGGTACATAATTAAAGAAAGGATAACTGGCAGGAGACTAATCTTTTAATGTTTAGGTCCACTTACTGTATAATGCAATACATATAATCTCGGTGTAGTCTTTGAGGATTGTAGGCTCCTGCACATTAAGATTGCGGCTGCAGCTGGAGTATGTGCTTCTCAAGGCCAGAGATGTTCATATCCTGAAAAATGTGGTGTAATTGGAAATGAGGCCTGTTGCTTGTGAGGCTGCTCTTTTAACTACCTAAATAAATAGGATGGCCAGAGTCTGCTTTCACTGACTGCAAACAGATAGATAGATAAAGAAATAAATAAAGAAGCAGAGAGACAGAAAGAGACAAATGAAGACAATGAGCACCGAAAGACAAAGAGTTGGACTCTGGCAAACTGACAAGTGATAGAGAGAAGCAGATATTAGAGACTTTAGACACCTGTAAAGCTTTTATGGCAATTAAGATACTGTATTCAAGAAAATCCTATTAAAACCAAGGTAATGTGTTATTCTCGACATTATTGCCTTGTCTTGAAGTGCATGCGTGAAAGAGACAAAACAAAGAGGGCAGGTCTTGAGTGTGGGTGAGAGTGAATTTGAAGCTTTATTACTGGCCTATATTGCAGTCCAAATTACAAATCTTAAAGCAGTTATTCCTGCCTCGAGATGTTACTTCAACCCCACGTTTGAGGCAAATCATCCTGTAATGATATTGCTTATTGCAAATGAGGGAAGTGATGGAAGGTAATGAATGAGGCGGGGGTACAATCCGATAAGGCGGCACCTAACTAAGTGGGTCTCTCCTTCTCAACCTTCAGCCAGCCGACCCCGTCTCCCGCTGCTCAGACCATTATTCAAACCGTAACAAGCCGATTCATTTAGGCTGTCGGTGAGCAGAATTAGATTCCCGCTTGAGCGACCGTTGAGCAAAACATAAAGATGTTTTCCGCACCAAACATGCAGCATTTACATAATTTCAGCTCAGGGTTGGGGCAGCAATAATAAGTTATGATAAAACTGTCATTAGAGGCAGGAATGTGCAGGGAACAGGAGACGCTGAGTTCAAGATTAATATGGGAGCTCTCCACTGTGCTGAAATGTCAGGGGACACAGAATAATGAGACCGGCTTTGTAGGGATAACATACCTGTACCTGTACACAAGCCAGTGTGTGTGTCCATATTTTTGTGTGACCACATCTTTGAGCCTTCGTGTGACACCTAATCTGTAGGTCAAAAACATGAGCTTTGTTGTGCGTTTAGCATGTTGTAACACCTTGCTTAATGTTTTTACAATGGAGTTACAATCTTTGAAGCAAACTGTAAGGTAAAAGCAAGGCTAATTTGGCAATTTTTACACTAAAATGTAAAAATAATTAAACTTACAGATGAAAAATCAGTAATTTGCGCATTGGTAATAACAGAGTAGACAGTGCAGAGACATATAGACATATAAAATACCTGTACTTTGACACACTGTGTGGCCAAAAGTATGTAGACATTTAAACATCATTATTATTTTATGTAGTTTTCCTTTTCACTGTGTAATTGTATCTTTGTCTGTTGTTCTGAAAAGTGACAAACAGTCCCAGACCACAAGTCCCCAGTTTTGGTTATTGTGGTGCTGTGTTCATAATTGTGCTGGCAATACTCTACTTTCACTTATATTTACATAATGTATTGTGCCTTTTAACATAATACCTATTTGCAGGTTGATCAGCTTGTCACACACAACCTACTCGTGCTGTGTTAAACAGTTCTCTGCTAAACTGCATCTTGAAATTGTTGTTAATGGCCAGAGAAACTGTTTAACTGATCAAACAAACAAACGTATCTAATAGATGCTACAATGCAGGAACGGTTTCACAAGGACGTGGCATTCTAGGTAATGTGCAATCCGTCACAGGCAATGGCTTTAAACAGTACATTAGATGGACATCAACTTGGATTTATTCATCCAGTCAAAGGCAGGAACAGCAGTGAAAGGGATGTTTAGCCATTATACTGTAGATGCTGCAGAGAACATTTGTCGTTTGGTGTCTGCCACAATTCACGCAGATAGTCCTCGATTAGAGGAATCAGTCCAACATGCTCTAACCCCAGAATGTCGTTTTAAATGAATGTGCTGGCTTAATGGTCACTCCATTAGCTTATATGTTATTGGCTTTTGTTCAAACATGCAGTGGAAACAGTATTCTGACAAAGATTATTTCAATTCGGCTCAGTTTCACTTAAATCTATGAAAATGTTATTTCTTTTTGAAATAAAACAATCATTCTTTGTAAAATATACAAGCAGTATTTTCCCTTTAATAATCATACTGTACCCACTCTTTTTCTTTAGCAGTTAGCCAGATTGTTCCCGATAATGCAGAAAGTAGCAGTCGAGCTGCAGTAACTAAAGAATGGGTGAGAAATGGAGACACAATATCGCTATCATTTGGGGACAGGAGCAGTGCCATTGCACAACTTAACAAAGATTAATATCCTCCACTTACTGGGCTCTGTGTGTTTATTTTTGGACCACGTCTTTTGAGCGGAAGCACTTACTATAGCCATTACTTTCATAACCTTTTTGTCATTAAATAACGGGGGGCCTGTGGGCACACATGAGCATATGGGTACAGTGAATTAATAATCTCAATAAAAGTGTTAGAGCAACCATTTTCCTTTAAGGACAACATTCCCCACTTCCTGTCACAGTTTTTTCTGTTATTCCTTGTCTTTTCTTCCCGTTGGACTTAACGTAGGTCAACCCAAGTGCCACTGTGGCATTGATGTGCTTCCTCTGAAGCAAATCAAATGTGGAGTCTTTGGCTGTGTCAGCCCGATCTCTTTCTTGACACAAGGCTTTATTGAAAAAGCCATAGCCCTTTATAAAGAGAGTGTCAATTTCAAGACAAAGTCAAAATGGCAGTTGCGCAGAATCCATATTTAATAGTGGCAAACGGAGCAAACACAATTCAAGAAAATCAATACTACTTTCACGTTTGATCATACATCACCTTTCTCTGAACCACTGCTCACCTCTGTCCTTTTGTCTCCCTGAAAGAAGCTATGGATCTCCAACAATGAATTCAGAACAAACACTTAATAGATCCACTTCTATTTGTAGTTTGTGGACAAAGAGCTATCTATGATTGTGTACATGTAGAGTAAAAGGCTTTAAAAGGTTGTAAAACAAATTAAGTCAGTTACATGACAATAAATAAGTTTTTCTTGTTGTTAATTGATGTTTCACTCTTATTCATCTGATATATTATCACAATAATGTAAATCAAGTTACAGATTCAGTCCAGAAGTAAATGTTACAAACTGCCATGCAAAATGCAACTAGAAGAAAACACAAGTATATTAACGATGTTCATGCTTGTTTATTTAGTGGACTCCATATAAGATGGTGAGACCAGGTAAACCAGTGCAAATGCAGTTTTGATGAACATTTAAAGATGAAGTTAGAGCTGATCTAGAAATAAAGTATCTAATACAAGATACTTTATACAATATTAGATACTTTATTAATTCCCTTGGGGGAATTCATGTGGATAGACTGCTGCTGCATTTTAGCCACCAAGGGTTCGGGGTTCAGTGTCTTGTTCAAGGACACTTCATATGGCCAGGAATCAGGGGAACTGGGAGTCGAACCTCCAACCATGGGGTTCGTAGATGACTGCTCTACCGAATGCACCAAGGTGACCCCGTTCAGCAGCTTGTTTGGCAGATGGGCCTTACTGTCATCAACCATAGCGCAGAGCAAAGGTGAAGCGTGATCAGGAAAGGACAGAGGGAGGGCACACACATGATAACCTGTCAACTTCTGTCACCTGTCTTTGTCTGCCTCGCTTGCCTCAAAGGCACACCCGCCTCCTCTTCTCATACTGTGCTTCACAGCCGCACAGGTAACGTGCAATGTTTGGTGATGAAAGGCCTCAGTAATGGGTCTTTTCTATATCCAAGCCCAACTAAACTGGTATGACAGCTCTTCCCTCTCCCCAGACCAGGCTTTTTATTGTCTCTGTGTGGGACTGCATACATTTAGAAAGGATGAATTTCATTACAGACCTGTGTGTGTGTCTGTCTGTCTGTCTGTGTGTGTGTGTTTCTGTGTGTGTTTCTGTGTGTGTTTCTGTGTGTTTCTGTGTGTGTGTGTCTCTGTGTGTCTCTGTGTGTCTCTGTGTGTGTGTGTGTGTTCTTACACATGCATCTTTGTCAAATAGCGATGGATTAGGTTACATATTTGGCCAGTTCCCAGGTGGACTGCAGAATGTGTGCATGTAGTAAATCTGTCTGCATTGACCCCAAAAGAGCAGTGCACAGAGATCACAAAGCCATGAGGAATGAGATGGAGGAGGAAGAGGGCTGTGTCAGAATTCACTTACCAAGCAAACAATATACCATAACAACCAATCCACTGCTCTTCTTCACATATTTGCTCATAAGTTGTAGTGATGGCATTTGTGTCTATTTTCGGGGATGTTATTTTGAAATTCAAACAGGAGAAAACTATTCCAGTGCCAGCAGGGAGATGATTGACATGGGAGCCTTCCTAGTAATGTATAAAAATGTGCTTCTGATCGCTGCTCACTCATGCAGTGGAGCATGCTGGAAAATACCAAACCCCGCTGCAAGCTCCAGGTCCCCCGTCGTCGGGCAACGTGTCCCCCCACCAACCTAACACTCAATCTGGTGTAAAAGTGCCCATTCCTCCCCCGTTCCATCTTCTACCCCCTCCTACTACTACTGCTCTCGCCTTGGCACACACACTCTGGTATGCACTGAAATTCAATCAGATGCTTAATTACATCTTAACATGGGTTTCTACCAGCTGGCTTTATTCCCCTGTTTCTGATTAAAGGGATTAGAAAAATGAAATTTAACAGTGGATTTGCATACTGCTCTAAAAGGGAGACTGGCATGTCTCTGTGGTTGTCTGGCCAGTGTTAGCCACTCCTGCTCCCTGTAGTCAATCAAATAAGGACGAAAATACACAAGCATGTTCCTGCATCCAATTCTGCACACCACGAACAACCAATTATGAGAGATAGGAGCTCTGCTATGTCTCTTCCTCCTATCTCATGCTGAACACGAAAGACACGGTACCCTCTGACACAGGTATTTGGATGCATAAAGAGGATACACAAATATATTTTTGGTACATTTTACAGTGTCTGCTTTATGGATGTTGAGAATAAGCCATTTCTGTTGCTCATATCTGCCTGATGAATGGGATACAGGAGAACTGGGTGGCTCGAGGCTTTTTGCTAATGGGGCCAAGTAGGCCCACTATCCAAGCTGTGCAAGGAAAATGGGCCCATTAATCACAGAGCCACCACCATCATCTCCATATGATTATTCTCCTTGTGTTGGCTAACTCATTGCTGCACAAGAATTATTGTGACATCTTGCACTATTCTTCACTTGTTCATCCTCCCCACCCCTCAAAATAACTTGCAGGCTTACTTTTCAACTTAATCCACTGTCTGTAGCCAAACTAAATCTATCCTGAGAGGAGATCTGGTTATGCATTCACTGTTGATTTAATGCAATTAAAGAGTTTCTGTTGGAAGTTTGTATTAAAGGGATTAAAAGCTTATTGGTCTGTCAATTCATAGACAGAAATGGAGGAAACGAGTGGGAAATACTGCAGATATGGTTGTCTGAAGGCAAAGGAGAACTAGATTCACTTGAGTATTTACTGTGAGCATCATGTCAGCATATACAGCATGTTAGGTAAGTTTGTGTTTACTTTGACCAATTAGTGAATGCTTCCCCATTTCAACCATTTTGCCATCAATTTGGGAACAAGCCAGATCCATCTTTAGCATTTTGCTTCTGATAGAGGCCATTGTAATTAGTCCCTGTGAAACAGCACGAGGAAGATATGCTCAAGGAAAGGATTGCATTAGAAGTGAGAACTGTGAGGATGATGTGGGCCTGGCAGTACCACAGCATGAGACTCTACTGCCCTCTTTTGGAACTAGAAAGAATATGTTCTCACAATCTGCAGCTGAAGCCCTGCAGATTTTTGAACACTGCAAAATGTAACACAATAATAAACCTCGAATTTTACCACAAAAGCACACAAGACAAAGTAACATCTATCCTGTAGCCTACACAAACAGATAGTGACATGAGTTAAAGATACATATATTAATATACGCTTCTCCTTTTCCGTCTGTTTAATTAAACAGATATTTTGTTGAGTGATATTTTCATTTTACACTGATAAATTAAAACAATTAAAGAAGTTTCTGTTTTGAATTAGATCCACGGAAGGTACTGATGAAAAAAACCCACCATATGCATTCAGTGAGTCTTAGATCCTTGGCTTAGAGTTCCACCTCCTGGTCAGATGGTGTATTATATATATTCTTTCCATTATCTTCTAGGTCCCAGAACAGCTGGTACTAAAATTTGATTTACAAATAAATATAGTTTCAATATTTTTATATTTTATGTTGGACAATTCTAAAAAAAATCTATAAAACACAATTTTATGGTGTAAATATTTTACGTGGAGAACTTTTGCAGGCCAATAGAGATTTCTTTTTCCAGCGTATGTAATATCTTAGTTGGAGGACAAAAGCAGTTTTGTTTGAAGTGTCCCTCTGTGCTACACAATTTAATAGCATGGACACTCTCACACACATTTATGAGAAGTGTGCATGTATGTGTACATGTGCTGAATGGGCATATACACATTCTGCAGTCGTTTTCCAAGCTAATGAGTAAAGTTGAGGTCAGAAAGAAATACGGGTAATCATAAAAGTGACAGTAACTTACTGCCATCTGCTGGGCAACAGACATATTACACAAGTTGACCTCAGTACTACCCTTCGTACATCTGCTGTATATTTGGCAGCTCTTTTGAAGCTTGTTCGACTCCGCTTCCATTGCTTTTATATGACACCAGATGTTTCATCACTCAATCCAGTGAACACAAACTGCAGAAAAAAGGCTCTTTAGAGACGCACTGAATTAGTGCCACAGGTCATTAAAAGATGCATATCCGCAGTTGTGACACTGCCATAATCATGAATGAGGCACATTTACACTGAAGGTTATGTGATTATCACCATGTATTGGGGAGGGGCAAACAAAATCCTGTGTGTGTGGATTCTGGGGTGTTCCCATAGATTTTGTGTACTCTGCAAAAGTGCATAAACTTGGTGTTGCAGTTGTCTTTAGTGCAGCCTCAGTACTAATAACACCATGGACTTTTTTTTTAGGCTTATATTAGACATCTACAGTTTATGAGCTCTTGTGGTAACAAAATCTAATTTTGGAAAAAGGATGAGCAAATGTATCTCTGCTTTGGAACTTATTTTAAAATGCTTAAAGGAAATGAACAAGCAACATTAAATTGTACCTTCCAAAGCATTCACCAAACTATGTAATATAATCTGATTTCTTATGTGCTTTTCATATTGCTATTTTATTAAAGCATAAAAAATTTTGAAATGCGGTTTTAATTGATTTTACACTTTTAATTCATCAATATTATGAAATAATTATGTATTTATTTATTATGCAGCAGAATCAAGTTATGATTCAGATTCACAGAGAGAGTGAATGGAAGTATTTATAGGGCGCATGTTCATGTGAAAACAGATGAGAGAGAAAAGAAGATCCTAAATGAGAGTTTGCATGTGACTGTAGTAAAAAACAGAACATGTATTTTGGCAAAAGAGACAAACGGCAAACATTAAACTTAAGAAGATAAAAAATAAATAAAAAGACAAATGTTGAACTTAATCTTGAGTGTTCAGGAATGGTCACAGTCGAGATGGCCCTACAGCAACAGCAGCTGTAAAGCACAGTGTGTTGCGCATTCTGGATGATTGTGCTGCAGGCTGGAATCTCGCTGCAAGGTGAGACCATTGACAACGGCCATTATGGAGAATGACACCAGGACTGTGGGTGGAGGGAGGGGAGGCAAATGGCTTTAGCCCAGTTTATCTCTCTGAAAGAGCAGATGCTAGCATCGGTACATTTTAAGATATTCTGATATGAACACCATTTTGCTCTAATTATTCATTATTCTCTTAAATGTCAGTGTAGTAATGTTAGTGTAAAATCATAGTTTAGAACTGCGTGTGTGCACATCACAGGTATTTTATAACTTGAGCAAAATACTTGTGGAATAAACTTTCCTGCATCAATGGAACTTATGACCCTGTATCTAGCAGACCTTGTAATTCACTTCCCTCAGTAGTTACTGATATGGTGAAACATGCTCCTGTAAACACTTCTATGGCCCTAATCTCAACTGGTGAATGCACAACTCCTGATCCCTGGACGTCAGCAGCAGGAGCAGATAGTTTAATGTCGACTGGCTGTTACTTGGTGTTCAGCAAAAGCTCTCTCTTGTTTACATATGTAGGAAATATGTCTACATCTGTTATTCAATAAGAAGCTGGCTGCTGTTTTTCCTGTCTTAGTTCTGGGGTTGGTGTTGGAGTATTTCTGGTGGTATAAAGCAATGGCCTTATTCCCTTCATCAGCTCCTGTGTCAGGCCTGTCATTTGTAATTTTAGGTCCTCTATAATTCCCTGCTTTAATACTTCCTTCCAAACAACTCTCAGGTGCATTGTTAATGACATAGCAAGTTATCAAGGATTAGCATACCACCAAACATTTAGGATCTATTACAGTATAATGTCTTACTATTAAATATTACTCCAGCTGATCCTAAATTAAACATATTAAAAGAAATGTCCAGACATAGGTCAGTAGTAACACAACACAACCCAGAGCACCATAATCTGTCAGCCGGTATTCTCACGTTTGCAGGCAAATGTTCCTCTGCCCTGCCGACTTGACCTGGCATCAGTCTCTGTCATGTTTGTCTGTTAGCTGAGCCTTCCTCTAGGTTGCTCAGTGTTACCCATCAGCAGGGTAACACTCACAACCAGTTCAGATTTATTTTTTATTTTTTCCTCAGAGCTCTCATGCTCAAATATCCTGCTTTCCACTTCAGCTATGCTCTAATCCGCCGTCTGTCTTTGCCTATTACCCTGCAGCACAGATCTCGAACATCCATTCTCATCACCCTACCATCATTGCAGCCCCGATATATATATAAAGAGTCTGTTCGGATCAGTCACAGGTGTGTTCAACTGGCAATCACAGAAAGGGCAGTAAAGTTAGTTGCGGCATACAATTCATGAATATCAAAATAAAAGCATTAAAACATGCAATAAATGAAATCATAACACATAAAAACATGCAATAATACAAGTAAAAATACACACAATGAATGCAGCAAAATACACATCATTTGAAATACAAATGATGCTTTGAAGATAAAATTATTTTTAAAAATGGGCACTCTGATAGTTTCTTTTCTTTATGTCTTTGTAAGCATTTTTCACTGCATGCACCTTTAGCTAGGTTCCTCCTGAGTAGCATTGGAGAGGGCGACTGTTAATGTGCGTGTGCATGCGTGTGCATGTAGGTTTGTATCACAGAGGTCGGATAGGGGCTAGAGCTGTGGGTGGACAGTGGTGTTGATTGAGTGGGGCCAACCTGGTGAATGCTGAATGTTTATCATCTGCCAACATTATGAACATAACTCATTCAGAACCAGCAGAGGCACATGCACAACTTTGTGCTTCCAAGTACAGTATTACTACACTCTATCAAAGACCATGTACACATTAGGATACTTACACAGATCCTGTGCTGAACCGTATTTACAACCTGTAGATTAAATGTCACTGTGCTGTGTGTCATGTAGTAATTCTTCCTGAATGGATCCTAATTTCTCGAGTTTGAGACAGTAATGAAATATGAGTTGCTTGGAACTCTGGTATGTAGGTTGAAGAAAAAATCTGTCATCACACAGTGTCACTGTGCAGCCGGAGTCCTGATGGCTAATTTATGCTCCATCTGCCTTCCTCCAAAAGACTATAATTAAAATTCTAATCAAATGCACTGAAAATAACATAGTTAGTTATTGCACTATAAAGTTGCTAAATAACAATCAGATCGCCTGTGTTTAAATTTACAGTGTGAAATGTTGTAAAATCTACTACACCGCTCCCAATGAAACACTCAGTAGGTATGAAGTTTATGATATGAAAGGAAAATGGGACTGACTGTTTGTGCTACTAATTTAAAGACTTATTTTGGGAGTTACAAAAAGATTGGTATCTTCCCACATAATTTTATCAAGAAAAAAAAAAAACTAGTACTCTTTAAATGTCAAATTATTCTATATAGTATAGCAGAATAGTCATCAAACTTTCTTGGCTGTGAAATAATGTGGTGAATTCCAAGTTATAAAAAAACTTGTGGTTGCTGGCACTGCTACTGTCTTGAGTGTGCTTGCTGGATCAGTCAGTTACTTTACTTTACTTTAGTTAATTTGGCACGCTTTTATCCAAAGCGACTTACAAGGACACACAAGCAATTACAATTCGGGTTCTGTAACTATGAGTTACTTCCAACTAAGAGCCCTGATCAGAAGAAAAAACATGCTAAGGCGTTGTTAAGCTCTAGATTAAGGTTTTTCTTTTTGTTTTTTTTCCGTTTTGTGTGCGTGTGTGTGTATGTGTGGATGGTGAGTGAGAGAGAATAATTTGAAATACTTTCTAAACAAGTGAGTTTTCAAATGTTTCTTAAAAGTGGTGATAGTCTCGGCTA
>JAUYWH010000005.1:6631483-6661765 GCA_034779795.1 Ctenopoma multispine | reverse complement strand
ATGTGCAAATACACATACATCCATACATAACATATACACACACACATATACATACACATATACATGTACATGTCCATGCTGCTTCATCAAAGATTTTCATCCTGCACAACAACAGATTTGTGCCATGTTACCTAAGAGTATATCCTGGTAGACTGGGCCAATACCATGAAAAGCTTTGAAAACAAGTAAAAGAATTTAAAAATCAATACACAAACTCTCAGCCAACAGGTGTAATGACTTTAAAACTTGTGCAATATGTTATCTCCTTCTGGTTCTGGTCAGCACTTGGGCAGAGTTCTGAATCAACTGAATCTGATTTACAATGTTTTTGAGCGGATCAGATAGGGGAGCATTATCCCAAATCATTAGTCTCTCTGTGTCACTCAGAGAGAGAGAAATGGTCATACCTTGATGATGCTAGATAAAAAGCTGGTTTGGTGACAAAGCCCACACGAGCCTTAAAATTCAGATCAGAGTCAGAAAATAGTTTCTCTAGCTTTTGCTAAGTCCTAGAAAATAATTTTGTGGTCTTTAAACCAATAGCTAAAATCTCAATTTTGTAAGCTATAATAAATTTAGTGACATCCAGGTACTTGTGTCAAAAATAGAGGAGCATCAGTTGTAGTCATCAGCATAGCTATGCAAAGAGATGCAGTGACTCCTAATGACACTACCCAAGGCTATATTAAAAAATAATGGTCCTAAAATTGATCCATGGGGTATACCACAAATTATTTTAGAACTTTTAGAGACGTTATAATTAGAAGTTACAAAGAACAGTTAAAAACAGTTACTAATAGTTAGTAACTAATAGTTCCGTATAATTCCTTAATCTTTTTAAAAGAATGTGGTGATCAACTGTGTCAAAAAAAAATTGACTCAAATCAATTAGAATCATAAGTTGCATCAATTTAATGTCATTGACAACTTTGACCACTGCTGCCTCAGTACTGGTGTTTAAAATAATAATTGTATATACACAGGTTTTTGTAATATTTTTGCTAAAAAATGGAAGACTAGAGATTGGTCCAAAATGTTCTGCACTTATATAGCGCTTTTTTACCAAGACTGGTACTCAAAGCGCTTTACATTGCTTCTCATTCACCCCTTCACACACACAAGCATACACCGATGGTAGAGCTGCTATGCGGCCTGCAACATATGACTTCCTGAGCCACAGCCGCCCCAACACTTCTTTAAAAAAAGAGGTACAGTTTTTAATGCTGAAGGGGAAAACACCTAGCTGCAGGGAGTGGTTGAGGCTTCCCAGGACCTTGGTAGACAAGAAATAAAAAAATAAAAAAAGTATTCAAATTGGTTACTACTTTCCCGCTCAATTCACCATCAACCAAGTCAAACCTATCAAAAGTAACTTTTTGCTGGAACTTTCTTCAGCTATCATGGGGTTGCTTGGACGAGAAATACTAGATTTAATAATGACTATCCTCACTCTGGATGTTGGATTTTCAGATGAAGAAGCATTTTCTTATTCTCCAACAAGTCCAATAAATGACATTCAAATCTCTTTGAAGTTTTCAAAAGGAAATGTCAGACTAAAGTCTAGTTTTTTTCTCCCTTTTTTTGAATATGAGAGTTTGTGTGACTGGCAGAAAGTGGGTGCCAATTCTCCCCGAATCTCTTGCTGTGTTCCAAGCTGTGTGCTGACGTTGTACCACCCATCAAACATGCTGTCACAGGACGTTGGCAGAGTTGAGAAGGACCAGAATGTGAGCTTCACAAACACCATACTGACATGGGGAAGAGAGAAGAAGAAAATATAAAGGAGATCTAATTTTCAAGGCTATATGGTGGCTAAGCAGTAAGGGCTGTATGCTCTGAAAACACAGGCATGCAATAATCTTCAATTACATTTTCTCAATGTAAGCTTTCTGCTTGTCAAAAACTAAATGTTAAACTTCAGAGAGTGATATTGTTACAGTTGAAGATTACAGAGAAAATGACAGAAAAAAAATCTGCCACTGCCATTACAAGGGTTTATTAGAATCAGCAAGACGTCAAGTGCTAAATCATTTTCAAGCACGAGGTCATTAAGAGAATATTTTTCAGCATGTAGAAGTAGTATGTGTAGGTTTCTCCCTTTAGCTCCTGAAGCTATTCAAGAATATTAGGCAGCAATTTCCAGCCAGAAAGAACATGTAGCTTACTGTTGCTCCACTTACACAAGTGCAAGGACATAACATTAACACTTAGCATTTTAATACTTTTCTAAGCATAAGCATTTTATCATTCTATGTCCTGGGGGCAGTTTGATCTGATGTTTAAGGATTGCAGGGTGAGCAGTTCTGGTGCTGCAAGCCTGTTGATGCAGTCAAGAACAGTCAGGTGAATGAGTGGGGAATGCCAGCTGTAACTGGTATACAAAGGGTGTGGTTTCATAGCATTTTTACACTCTGGTACTGGAGCCTCTGGAGAACCTTGCCAAGGATTCCACTGAAAAATGTATTGCAGTAGTTTAGCCTTGAGTCCTGGCTGCTCTGCACCCGAGACTAAAATTGAGTCTAGAGATGTTTGAGAAACAAAGTTTCAGAAGGTTTTGGTGTCATTTTGGTGCAATTCCCTAAGAGAACTCCTCTGGCTAAGGATACTGGTGTCTCTTATTTGTTTTTATTCCTTTAAGACAGTTTTGTGGCACAGTAGACTTTAGACTCTGTATTCAAATCGAAAGACAACTCATACTCGGAGGATGAACGGACCATTGTTGATGACTACTGAGAATGACCATTGTTTCAGAGAATGGTATGAATGAATGAGCGATTATAGATATAGAAGGGCAGAAATCTTAACTACGTAGGTGGACACAGTTGACAAGATGTGTGTAGGACCTTGGACCTCCACTAGATGCCGTAGATATTAGAAGATCCAGGGTCACGAAAGATGCAAACAGTGTGATGGAGTTAAGGAAGAACAAACACAAAGCTGTTTCACATAGGAAACCCTTAGATTGAGTTTCTGATGAACTGACTCAGCTATCAAGCTATGTTTCTCAGATATGCCCATTGCCCTTTAGAATGAATGGTTAAAATGAACTGAGATTAGTTTGTAAAACAAAAGTGAAAACTATTTAGTTCAGCAGTAATTTAATGGTAACCAGCTGTGAGACTACCTATAATTTTATTGTTAATTAGCAAAAATAAGTAACAGCCAGCCAGCATGTCTAATTTGTTCTAGATTATGTATCTACACAGCTGTAGTGCTTTATTGCCAGTTGACATTGTGTGATGTAAATTATAGACAAAGCATGCAGCATCCATGTCAGGTTGAGAATTTTGTTATATTTTAATGCATAGCACAATTACATTAAGAAGAAGAAAGTGCAATGTGATTTGAAAAACTGTGCAGTGCAGTAGATATTGTATATAAGCCTGTTAGCATTTAGCTATCAATGACTTAATATAGGCAATATCCTTAGTAAAACAGAAATAAACCCTACCACAAGCATTTCATGTGTTAAGAACGTGAATCTACAAAGTTAAAATGACAGTTACTGACTCACATAAGTATCTCCTGTTGATACTTGTCTGTCCTAGCTACTTCAAAAACCTAAAAGAACACAACTTAAGTCCATAATAACTGTGCTGAGATTGTAATAACAATATAAATCTTATATCAATGTATCTATTCTCTGTTACCTGACAAAGAAGGTTATTTATGTGTTTGTTCTAGACCTGTTATCCACCTGTGAAATATCCTTTGGTTCTCTGTAAACATGAAGTTAATCTCTTTCTCAGGCATATTAACAAAGATACAATTCACTTTAAACACGTACACATTATGCTACCTGTAGACAGTATGTAAATGTTGCCTCTGCCGTAACGTGCTGTATCATTTGTTCTTCCTGCAGAGAATTTGCATCACATTGTCCAAGTCTCTAAGCAGCTGGCATTAGCAGTGACATTTCACAGGTAGTAGGAGTGTTAGATTGGCGTCCTGAGGGGTTGAAGTGGTCTGTCCTCACTGCAGTGGTAATTATTCCAGAGGCCTAATCATTAGAGAGCTGTTTTAATCAGACTTCCATCAGTGGCTAATGTAACAGGATTAATTACATCCCCAGGAGCATGGTCCTTAAGGGCCTCTACATCAGGATTACATGACTGACAAATAGGGACATTTTTGTAGGGCATTGTCCACACTAACAAAATAACTAACATCTGGCGATCAGACAGAATGTGAGAACAGTATTATAAAGGGAAGCTCACTTAGGATATGTTATAATAGTTTGTGACATAACGAATTCAAGTCATTATGCAGATTTATGTATTCTTCATCCTCACATTGACCTTATACATTGTCAATTCCCATTTATTTGGATTACAATGTGTCTAGGAGAAATTTATACTTTGTAATTGCATTTTACATAACAGTAATGAAGGGCATATGAGAGAGCTATAAGAGGATGGCAGAGGGGGAAGTGCTGCTGACACCTTTAGTTTCTCACGTTAACCTGCACTCACCTGCCTCCTGACATTCTGGGCAGGCAGCGGAAACGTGCAGTGTAACTCAAAACTCAGACCTGCTGAGCTGGTGTTTTCTTTTACACGAACAATCTTTACAGTGTGAGTATACCTGTGTGCATGTGTGCAGAATATTATTTTCTTCATTTTTAGCAAAATATTTAATATGTATTTGAAGGTCATATTTGGGAAACCATTCACTACCATTTTACTTTTTGTGTCATAGTATATCAAACATCCTTTCTAAACTGGTACAGGTATTAATTTGCATCAATTACACATTTGCTGTCACATTCACACATCCAGTCCAACTGGTCTGCGTACGTGCCTGTACAGGTGCATGTTGGGCAGGTCGGTTGGTCGGGTTTTGTTTTGAACTAGGACAGTATAAGCGTACAGTAATCATGTTGTAATAGTGCACAAACACACTCAAACATTAAAGCACAGGTCACAGACATTCAGCTCAGTCAAACTCTGGAGTGCTCATGATGAAAATGCGCTCATGAGCGAGCAGCATAGCCGTGCAAAAGCGCAAGTACCATTTCACTTGAGAAATTGCTATTCACACCCCCTGCGCTTGTCTCACTTGGTCTCTCTCTTCTGTATCTCCCCCTCCCTCCTTTGCTTGCTGGATGTGATCTCTCTCTCCCTCCCTCTCTCTCTCAGTCGCTATGTTGACAAAGTCAAGGCTGCTCTGAAGTGAACAGTCTCTGTGATTTATTCCTTGTTTTCATATCAAGACTGTCTCATGTGATCTGAGACAAGTGGTGAGTGGACGAAGAGAGAAAGGAGAAGGACACATGGACTCAGCCATTCAGTCACTATCTGGTGTGGGTGACGAGAGTTGGCTGCCGCTGGATCAGTGATGTGTCACCATCAGTGCCAGTGGTTCATAATGTGACCTGAACAACTTCTGCTCTGTAAGAGAGGAAAACAAATTGCTTCTTCATGTGCTATCTCCGCGCTTGGGAACTGTTACTACTGTGCTGTTGTTGATGCTTTGACCAGGACTTCTATGAATACTTCCCTAACTCCAAGAAGCACTGAACAAGAAGACGAGAGAGTAAAAAGACCAAATCAATACATCAGAATGAAGCTCCTGAAAACCATTTTTTGGTCTGTATACCAATGCTGAAATTTCAGTCAGTCTTTGAAGCTTTTTCCTTCAAGATCATTTTGATCCCATTGGAGGACAAGGGGTGTCTGCACTGACTGTGTGACCCCTCTGGGGATTCGGTGTGGTGGCCCAGGACTAACACTCTCGGAAAGCTGAGGAAAACGTGTCTTTGTTTTGCATCTTTGCTCACAACAGCTGTGTGAGAAATGACAGCGTTTGAAACAGCACTTATCATGACTCTTAAATCTCTGCTGTAGCCCTGATGCAAGCTTCACAGGCAGGCATGACCAGCAGGAGGATGCCCCTGCTTCTGCTGGTGGTGCTGGCAGAGGTGCTGAGTGGAGTCTGTGTTCCAGGAGATGGCTCAGGGAAGTACAAGGGAAGCTGGAGGTGGAAAGGTGATAGGAGCCGTGAGTAACTCCTCCTCCCTCTGCTACACTTAATTCAATTTTCTTTTTTGCTTTCTTATATTCTCTTCCTCTTGGATATTTTCAGCTTGTGAAAAGAGCAGCTTTTCTTTCTTGCCATTTGTTTTGCTATTCTCTTTATTTTCCTGCACTTGTGTAAGATTCGGGAAGCACTAAACATATTGTGCCACTTTAATTACTCTGGTTGCTACTTGAGTCTCAGTTCATTTCTTTGTGACAGGCACCTGGATATGAGAGGGAAATAAATCGTCTATATGAGGCCAGCGACCTTGGTATGTGCTGCCAGCTTTAAGAGGTATCAGTATATACGCGGCTGCTAAATTGCCTCTCTCTTGTATTTGCTGTGAGTTGCAGTTTATAGTTTATTTTCCCACTCCCCATGCTCTTCTTTCTCTCAGCAACACTGTAATATTCCTGTATGACTATCTCTAAGTGTCTCATTCGTAGTCATTAATTGATCAGTGTTGAGTTGTAAAAAGCTACTCAGAGTGATGGGGCTGCCTATTTCCTCAGAGTAAAAGCTGAGCATAGCTCTGAGTGAGTTCATTATATATGCTGACACATGAGTGCATGGATGTTGGGAGGAAAGAGGATGTTTCAATGAGCAGAGCGCTGCGGTTGATTCAGGACATTGCTGCTGTCCCCGGGCTTTTGGCTGCTGGCTAATGGGATTGTTTGGCATGCCACCACTGCTTGACGCTGAGTGATGAAGTGGAGAGTGCGTCCTTTTGTGTCCGTCCCCTCTGTGGAGGTTAAAGGGAGATCGCTATCTTGATACTGTTCCAAGATTAAATGACTGGAATGGGAATGAAGGGGCACCAAGTCAACCCAGGTCACTTGCCTTCCCAAGGAGACCTGATCTCAGGATGACAAGAAAAGTGATATCTTTTACAGGTCTACATGGCAATGACACTTGAAGTTTTTAATTTGGTGTTATATTTAGCTACTTTGGGATACATTGCTAATTCTGTAAAGTAAGCAGTAGTGGTCTCAAATCCCAGTTTCTTCTTAGCTCACTGTTGATTATGTTTAATTCAACACAGCTCAAAGTTTGAGCGAGTAGTGAGCTGGTGGGGAATTAACCTGCTAAAACAAAATCATAGATTCCGAGATATGTTTAATTTATGACTGGTCTCTGAGCATGTGTTTGTGAGCATCTTTAGGGCTGTGTTGGGCCAGTCCACCAGTAGGAAGCGTTATGTTATGTACCCTATATGTTTATATTATTATTATGTCATTATTATTATATATATTATACCTGCAACACTTCTGCAATAATATCTTTATACATTCTTCAGATTATACTATAGGGCAAGAAAAACACTGATATGTAGCAGTCAGTATTATAGGATATTAATAATAATATTTGTATGGCTTGAGCTTTGTTATGCATTTCAGAGTTCTATATTCTGACCTCTATGGGCTTGCACCAAGACATAATACAGCACTTAAAACAAAAGTATATTTCCCTGTCAATCCATTTTTTTCTTATGTCATAACAAAAGCATTTTTACTGGAGGAGTCATGAATTTGTTGCTTGGTTAGGAACTCTAAGCCTGTGAAATCCTTCACCTCAACCTCACACTTAATATGCAAAAGTTCTGCTCAGTTAACATCTACTGCACATTGTGTTAACTGAAAAAGGTTGTAGTGCAGCTTTGCTTTATAGCTCGTTAATCCAAGAACACATTAAAAATTTAGGGAACAGTTTTGCCTTACTTTACTGTATTTTTGTATTTTCTTGTGTAGTCACTCCACTCAGGATTAAGCTTTATCTGTAATAACCACTAAATTCTGAAAATTCTAATACTGTGTTAAGGGATACCATCAGTTTCTGGTAAGAAGACACAGGGAGTGTGACATGACAATGGATGGACAGTAGCCTACCTATGGCAGCATGTAGTGACAGCAGGACCACTAGGTGGTCTGTAGTCAGTCCTCCACTGTCCAGGAAGGGGTCCATAATTCAGGTCAGCTGACAGCATTTAGCTCTGTAGTTTATTGCTGGTTCAGACGGTCGCAGACAGAAAATATCTGGGTGGGTGAAATCTTCTGCCAGATGTTGCTTGTAGAGGCAGGTTTTAATGAAAGTCTTTGACACTGCAAGTCATAAGGTCGTGTGGCAAGGTGACACTGGTCAGACTGATGTTGAGGGGGGGAGCAGAAATCTGGCTTACACAGGAGAGAAACTGTCTGGTGTTGTAGATACTTCATTTGATTTGTTTGGCCAGACAACACAGCTTGATGGGGCCTTGAGAGGTGACAGCAAGTCTTTACTGTTTTATTCCTCCATCTCTAATTCTTCAGTTCGGGAGAAAAGGCAGCCGTGCAGGCTGAAGTAGATAATGTATCGTGGAAAAGCATAAAAGTGTAACACAGGCATAGACAAAGGACGTCTGAAGCAGCTGTTAGTTTGGGGTTAAAGGGGGAGTTGACCCTCATGGGGAGTTCACCTTCATGTTGTAGCACTTAAGGTTACACCTCAAATCTGGACACATCCTTTGTACTGGTGTTGAGAGTACATTCCACGATGTGAACTGTTAGATGATACCAGATCTGGCAGGTCAGTGGAAATACAAGCTATCTTAACATAATCTATAATCACATAGTAAATATCAGTGATCACAACCAAGAGTTTATGACCAAGGTCTGAAACTGAGGAATGCTTTGAAGCATGACTCCTAATGGAAAAGGGATCAACTACGAAAAGGTGTGTGTTATCCTCCTTTTTCACACACACACACACACACACACACACACACACACACACACACACACACACACACACACCCAGATAAGGGGAGAGTGGCAGAGGTGAAGAGGTTTGAGTTCTATTTAAGGACGCGGCATACAGTAGTCTGCACACAGAAGTTCTGTTGGGTAGGACACAAAAAATTCCGTGATATGCAGAAAGACAGCCTGCTGATATACGTGATAATGTCACCAGCTATTATTTGCTACCTGAGGCTAAATTTAAGACAGAGGCAGAACTTCTCTCTCTGACAGAGCAAGATGTGCACTTTTATAGTTCATGTAGACACACAATCTCTATCTGTCTCATCATCTCTGCACATACACACTGGCAAATTCACGAACCAGCACTAGGAATAATACAGAATTTGTGTGTGTGTGTGTGTGTGTATGTGCGCGCGTACATAATAAATAAAATATCACACTTTCTATTTTTAGTGACCAGTTGTCTCTTCTACTCCACACAGCTTGGATATGTCCCCTGTGCAATCTCTTCCATAATGTCTGTAACTTTACTCACTGCTTTTCACATCTTCTCCTTCTCAGTTTTTACGACAATTTTCCCGGACAAGTCAGAAGACTTGATGGGCTAACCCTATTTCAAAATGACACCACCATCTATATTTAATACAGTCTGTTTACAGTATTCATGTGTAAAGATGAGTTTTGACATAACTTGTACATGCATTATCACAGAGCAGTCGTTCAGCTTCATGCTGCTCGCTGAAGATTTTGTTGTCTGAAACAGTCTCATCTTTGTGATGCATGAGGCAGGTTTACTCTGCTCTAGATGTTAAGAGAAGCCACAGAAATATGACTGACTCTCTTCCGAATTGAACCATAGTACAAGACATGTGTTTTACAGTTTAGTAACAGTTTACACTTATTCTAGCAAGAAACACAAATAAGGATATACAGTAAATCGATGCAGACTAATGTTGTTTTGGATTGCATTTGTGATTAGTGTGACAAAAACAGTACTGGAAAACTGTACTGACAAATTATGTTGCAGTGTGTAGTTAAAAAGTATGTTTTGCACGCTGTACATACGTTGGTTTCTGACTGGATTAGTCTGCTTTCATTTTGAACTAATGCAAACTCCTCCTAAATTTGTACCAACAGCACATTCTAAATATGCACATTGCAAATCATGTTTTCCATGAGAGTTGCATGCATATGAAATCATCCGTATCCAATAGATGGCAACAGAGACATACAAGTCTGGTGGATTTGGAGGAACTGAAGTAGTGTTAATGAGCTGTGGACTGAGTCCTGTGGTTTGGGTCAGAGGCCAAATGGAGTCCAGACAGTCTTAACCAGAGACACACAGTCATCAGTAGTTATTGCACAGCGACGCATGTGTGTAAGGAATGCACAATATCTGCGATGAATCCCATGAGAATCAGAATCTTTTTTTTACATACACTCACCTTTCACTTACTGTTCATCAATCACTCTTTTATATTCATTATTTGAGAAACTCGGCAAAGAAAAAATACTAATCCTGTAATTCAATATGAGATGTGTTAATGATAAGCAGGGCCCACATGACTTTTTTGTCACTTTGTTCTTTAAAATCTTTTCCTCATTGCACCTTTCCTATTTCTCTCTCTGTCCAAGGCTCCAAGAGGTTCAGACAAATTTAATTTGATAACCACGAGCAGAGAACTTTAATTACTGCGTATCACACGCAAGGTCATGAACAAGGCTGGGGAAGGTCGGTTAGTGGTGTGGTGGGCTGGGGAAGGGTAGAAGGTGGGGATGTAATCAGCGTGAGCTTTAGGGGTCAGTAATATCTGAAAATTAATTTTACCGCAGTCCATAAAATGTAAGGTACCTGACTTGTCAGTATATCTGAAAAATAAGCTATAAGTAATATTTGTCTTTCACTTTCATGGTAGACAGTGTCTAATAGTGCATATCTGAGCCTGTTTTGTGGTTATTTTTTGCTGATTTTATAATCCTACACAGCAAGTCACTGTATTCATTTTTTATTGGCGCTGTACAAAGAGATGGAAGCAAAGAGAAAAACAACTATGTGTGCTGTGAATTATGAGAAGAATTGAAACCTTTTAGCAGAGAGAAGCGAAAAAACAGGTGGACAATGATCAGACATGGTCCATAAATATGGTGCTCTGACAGGCGGTGTTCAGGGTGAAAGCACAGAGATCTGGGATTCTGAGGATAAGCAAGGTCAAGGGTCATTAAGTGCAGAGGCAGGTCTTTAGAAGTTAAAAATTAAATGGTACCACTCCTTTTTTCTTCTTTTTTTCATGCCACTTTTCATTTCTACAACTGTTTTTACACATACAAAAATACCCTCGTTTCCACATCTGGATCTGAGGCATAAAATGGGAAGAACACAACACATGGTTTTGCTTTGCGTTTGTATTCTTTAGTAGTCCTGACACCGTTATGACATTTCAACAGCTCTGAGCATTTCAGCTAACTGTCATGCTTAGAAATGCACGTTAGCAGTTGAATTTGCATAACAGCGTGATGCCATATTGGCAAACACCATCAATAAAGGAGATGATATTAAGTGAAAGCCATTTCATTAATTTATTTGTCTAGACTTTGCCAAAAAAAAGCTCTATAACTTGAAAGGTGACTAGTTTGTATCCCTTCTTTTCTTTACTGACCATAGCTCCTCCATGGTCACTATAACACTTTTTTTTTTCTTCAATGAATGCATCTTACTGGCTCATCTAACATCTGAGGAGATACAGGAAGTGTACTTTAGTCTAAGTTTGCACCCTTTTCGATTCATGTCTGTGCTGGGAAAATAAAACATTGCATTTTTAAGCGTAGGCCTCAGCAGCCCATTGACGTTCAAATGACTCCAGAGTGATGACTCATTCACTTTCACGTCATTTGTGCATGTTTGCGTAAGCAAAGGAAACATTATTGCTTCATTTAATCTCAAGTTAAAAACATTACATGTCTGTTAAATAAACTGTGATAAAGAAATAATCAAGCACAGATGTTTGTTTTTCCTGCGCAAATGTGCACAATCAGTGGGCAAATATGCATACTCTGTAACGTCTATGTTTAAAATGTTTGTTTCAAACACAAATGTACATTTACAATGTAAAGAGTTTTATCGTATTCTGTTTCATGGAGCTAACACATAAAGGTGCAATGTAGTATACATACAGATGTTAGCAATTCTATACACCATCTCTTTAATTAGATGACCAAACTGAATAATTAACCTGATTTTAATAAAGCTGAACTTGCTGAAATGCTGAAACTTAAATCTGATGACAGCAGTGTACAGAAGACGGTTGTAAATGCTTTAACCTAACAGGATTATATAGTAACCATTTGGCTTGGCAGGTAACAGACATTTTGTCATGGACATAGAGAAACATTTGCATACTGATGAATATTTAACAAACTTTACTTATGGTACTCAATTTCAACAGAAGAACTGTAACAGTACTCATACATTAGAGCCACAGAAACTAAAGCATCATGAAGTGTTGTATGTAATGTAGTATCAACTCCCTCAAGCATTGTGAATGTTTATAGGGAAAGTTGACAGTGTTTGTGGGAGGGAAGACAGTTTGAAATGTTTGTTGCTATGCCGGCTAATTATTCTTGTCAGTCAAGGAGTCTTCTCCCCAAAGATTGTCTGTATCTGGACAGGATAATGTAAACCTTTGGACATGTTATGTCTCTCTTGGAGAACGTGAAAATATGGGTGTAAAAACATTAAAGATTTAAGGCAAACAAGGACAAATATTGAATGTTTGCCCTTCTGGTAATACAGAAAGTAATCCTAAAATGTCTTTAGATGCTCATGCTATTGTTTAAAGGAAATACTAGAGTCTTCAGATTTCTGCATACACATAAGATACTTGTTTGCCAGAATGGGGTTTCATTTAAAGTACTGTTTGTTGGTTCTAGCGATGTGACAACTTTACTTGGTTTCCTGAAATACAGGCTATAGGGCAGTCGGATTTAAATGCACGTATATAAGGCACGCAGTCTGTCTGGCTGACAGCAGCAAAGCCGTCACATCCAACCACAGCAAAGAGAGGGCAAGCTGTTTACCAACCCAGACAAAAGTCTGCTGGTGCCTCTCTTTTCCCTTTACTGATGTAGTGGTAATTATAGAAGAGGCCTTACACCTCCAGAGAGCAGAACATCTTTACTACCAAAGCACTTTTTTTTGCCTGTCTCAGATACATTTTGGTTGCACTGTTGACCATCATAGATGAGAGTTGCACAAGTAGAGGAAGTACAAATTTCTGACTGTTGTGCTTGGACCTATCAGATGTGATCCTATACTAGATGTCTGCCCATTCTGTTTTTATAAAATATCTCATCTAATTACAAAAAAAGTAGCTACAGTGGCTTTCATTCTATTTAAAGCAGTGTATGATTGTTTTTTAATAGTTTTTGTCAGAAATCAACCATTTTGTCAGAAATCAACCATTTTCAAGCAGCAAAACCTGAATAAAAGCAAAAACATATTTTCTCCCATAACATGTTTTTGGAAATCAGCTTAATCACTGCGCCAGTTCTGCTGTCTGCATGGCTGTCACACATTGTGTAAGCACAATCCAGCTGTGTCAGTGTGTTGTCCAAGGTGGGAATTGAGAAGGTCTGTGCATCAGCATCCCTCCACTGCTGATACAGCATTCTTACACATCAGTTCCTTACAAGACTCCCCAACTCTGTCTACCAGCATCAGCACAGTCGTGATTGAAATGCGCTCTTCACCAAACACTCGTTAACTGTGTGCTTGTGTTTTGTATCTGTGTGAAGATTTTAGAGCCATCTGTATGCACAATACACACAGACAGGAGCTTTTCTCTGGGCTTTAAGTCTATGTCAGCTGTCATCACTGAGGGGATGCAGAATCCAAGGGGGAGGATTGGTTAACACTAACACTAAACTGAGCTTATTTCCCACCATAAGCCTCATATACAGAATATTACACTTGAAAGCAATTCATCTCCCAACAGGTCCATGTTAGAGAGTTTTGCCCCTGATTTAACATTTGTAAAATTAGTGGAACTAACTGTTGAATGAGATGATATAGTCTTGTTGTAACACCAGCAGAGTAATGCCAAGATGGCAATATGTGCTGAGTGCAGTGTGAACAGAAGAACAAAAGGGAATCACGCACAACTTATGACTCTGCGCGAGGCTGCCACGGCAGTGGAACTAATCAGCACTAATGAAGACTGGCAGAGGAGCCTCACATCATAAAACCCAAAATGAACCTCTCTAATTCATTTGCTAATTAGAAATTTGGGATGAGACAAGGTTGGTGTTATTATACTGGTTTTAAATATTGAAAACCGTGAGAAAAAGAAAAGTGTGATACATTTGATGCACTTCTGTTGCCACATTATTATTTGTGGTTACATCATTTTTGCACTCCTCTAATGTTGAAAACACACCTACACAGAATTAAGAATGCTGCACTGGTGTAGGAAGAAAGTTTAACAACACAGAAATAGTCCCACACCACATGAAGGCACTATTGGACATATTACCACCAGATGTTTGACTCCATAGCCTTCATTTCCCTCTCTGTAGCCTTCTTGAACACGTGAATGTAACAAAACTGTTGCTGGTGTCTTTATGTGATTTACAGTGCGGAGGCTTTACTGCAGTGAAGCATGAACAATTGCATTAGGCACTGTTTTGTGTGCGATCACTTTATACATTCTCAGCTTTCAAGGACAGAAAGGCTAGTTTCTCTGGAATAGACGTACACATTTTTTTCACGTGTTTAAGCTTAACACAAACAGATGGTAATGTAATACTCTGTACTGTAGCACTTCCTAACTGCAATCCGTAAAGTCACCTGTCACTAATAAATTTGCCTGATTTTGTGTGGTGACGGGGTGACAGACGGAAGGGCTGTTTGAAGCCTTGACAGGCGGTGTGGGAAGTGGCGTGTTGTCTTTTATTGCATTTCTTGCCTTTTCTGGTTTTACGATCTGCTTCTCACAGTCTCTGGCCCTCGGCTGCCTCGGCACTCCCGTGTGTCATGTGACACTGCTGCTTTGTAGCTATGAAAAGACGTCATATGCTGTCCTATATGAGGCCACTGTGGATGTCATTTCCATATGAATTATAGACTTGGATATGGCTGCTAGTATCCATCAATTTCCATATATTCAGTTTCATATGACTCATTCTGCACTTTATATATTGTGTGCAGAAATCCTGTGTCAACACATGATGCTGTTTTCACAGATGCAGATGAATTGATTTCACAACGATGATAATGAAACAGTATATAAAACATAGACGTTAATAAAGATGTTGAAAGATAGATCCTTGAGAATTAATTGTGTATATATTTCTAATAAGATTTTATACTAAAATGAGTTAGGGCAAAGGCATTATGAAATGGTTTGAAGATTTATAACCTATAATTATGTTGTCAACTGAAAACCCACTGGCATTATGTCAGGTGGGAACAAGCTTTGATTCAACGAGGTGACAGTTGGAAGAATTATATGGAAAGATTTTGCTTTACAGATTTGAGGTCATATTCTCAGCAGCTATACATTGTTAAAGCTGTTTTCTTACTTGGCTTGGTTTTTATCTTTTTATAAAAATTCATTGGAGTGAATCTGGTCAAAAAATTATACTTGACAAGTATTTCTTTGATTTTCATTGGGAAATGTTTGACAGACAGTTATGTCTCACATTGTAAATCTTCACTAACCTTCATCTTAAGTATTTTTACTCATAACTCGCCTTAGGTGATACAGACTATATTTCTTTCATCCTAAGCCTTTTTTCACTCGACAACCAAATGATTTTCATTTCTGTACATTTTAACACATCATTTGTCTTTCTTTTAGCACAATGTAACTATCCCCACTATGCCAAAGGCATTTCTGAACAACAGATGAGACCATGAATGGGCCTAAACCTCGCTGGCTTACCAACAATCCTCTTACATTCCTTTCCAGTGAGTAAGTGGATGATTGAAACACTACTGGGTTTTCTCGACCAAAAACGATATCGCAAATTCATTACTCATTCACTACTGTGTGACACACTTGAGAAGTGTCTGACTATCCAGATCCAGTGTCACATAGACCAAAATCAAAGCCATGCCACAGGCTTGCTTGCATTTCATCCTTGTTACCAGCTATGAACTCCTGTAACTTAGAACAACAAAAGAAAAGTGAGGCTTGTCATGTTTGCCTGTAGATTTGGACTGTCTTTCTGATGTGTGCTCATCATTCTTTGCACATCTGTGGACATGTAACAAAGAACACTAAGATCTTGGTGCAGCCTCTGCTACCTAAGCTGCCAGTATTGATCTGGCTGTCTACTGATATTGTTAGTTTTCTCTTGAGAAGTGCTGCAAAACTGGCCGCGTGCCCGCAATGTTCTCACCACACATCTTCTCAGGGCCTCATTTCCATCTCCTCTAATCAGAACTAGACATATTGAGAGCATGCGTTGGTTTATCTGCACTCTCTCATTGGACTGTGAATAGTTAGCGTGTGCTCCAGTAAATTAGCATACACATGTTCCTCCCTGACAAGCACCAATCCGTGGTGGAATGAGAATGTGTGTGTGCACACAGCAGGAGAGAGAGAGGCTGGCGAAGGGAGATAGCGCCTGTTGTTTGTTCAGTTTGCTTGACTTCAGATCAGATGGTGACTGAACTGTGGTACAGGTAATCAGAGAAAAATAAACAGAATCAGTGCCTTGAAGTCATTACAAAACTGCTGGGTGCAAAATACCTTGTCTGCATGTTTTGAAACAACAACAAGAGAAAGGCCATGGTGCAGTTATGTTTTTTCTAATATTCTGAGCTCTAGTTTTAGGCCCCCACGGAAAGGGGAATTCCTTAAAGACACCCCTATAAGTATTTGTTGGTTGAATAGTTTGTCATGTTAGAAACATGCTCTGCAGATGTCGGTATAAGTCTGTCCGTCATTTATGTCCAAACTAAAATATCACAGTATTTTGTGAATGGATTGCAGACATCATCAGACCAGAAGATATATTGTAATGACCTGATCCTGTCACCATCATTGACGTTTAAAGCTGTCTTTCAGGCCAAAATGTTTTTGAGTGACTGCCGTGACATTTGGTACACACATTGCTCCTGAATTGTAAAGACGATCCCTTAAGGTGGCCGGTAGCTCAATGGGAAAAGCATCAGGCTGGGATGCAGAAGGGGGTAGGGTCGAATTCCAGCCTATCCTCCATACCAGGTATGTCCTTAAGCAAGACACTCCTTACGCTCCCCGGGCACCTCCCACCAAGTGGCGATGGGTTAAACGCAGAGGTCAAATTATAAATTATTAATAAAGCTGATTATCCTTAAGTTTTCATCTTGTGCCATCATAGGTTCAACTTTTATTTTTGTACAAAACACTGATATAAAACCCGGCTGTACTTTCTGCACGGGGCCAGTTTAGCGACTGAAAGACTGTGATTTCACCTCTATTAAAATATGTAGGAACAATGAATCAAACCCACCAATAAATGCGTGTGCATTCTTCAACAGTCAGTCTATTGTCTGTAATATTTTTTATAGCAGAGGTCAGGACAATGCCACAGTGTGAAGCAATAATTGCATGTCAGTGGAGCTATTCAGCAAATGTTTCTAAACCACGATGCATCTATTGTTTGCTCATTTGTTTTGACCATAACACAGCTTGAGAGAAGAAAGAGATTAATAGGTGTGTCTAGTTTGAACTGAAAGCCCTGTGTCATCACATCAAAGCACGTGACGGTTATACATCACTAGTGGATCTTTTCCCTTCTGTGGATCTCTAATTAAAAAGTTGCAGAAATCCCCTTAGCTCTCAATAACTGCACAAACACCTTAGAGATATTTACCAGGCACCGGGGGCACGGGTGAGCTGGGATTGATAAGCAACTATCGAGTCTTCACATCTTTGTTCAACAAAACGTACTGAACATACTAACCGGGCCACTTACATTTTAAATACATAAACAAGTCTTGGAGTCATGAGTGAAGTGGTTACGATGACATTTTCTTCTCAAAAACAGTTTTGACTTCTGTGGAATAAATGTCATGTAAGTGTAAAAGCTGAAGAGAAGTTTTCCTTGTGTGTGGAAAGTCAGACTTTGTCAAAGTAGCAGCTCCCGGACATGTTACTAGGAGGGCTGACAGATTAGAGGCTTGGTTTTTAGTCTCTAGGTCTGGGGAGGAATTTTTCACATTAACATACTGATGGAATTTTTCAAAGATGACACAAAAAAGCGGTGAATTCGGTCTGAGGGCTCTTTCCTTTCCTTTGCACATTTGTATGTGTGTTTAAACCACATGTCGCTGATTACGTGAGTAGAAGATCAAGAAAAGGTGGCAATATTTTAGTTTGGCACTAATGTGCCACAGCCTTGAAACAAGCATTGAACTACCCTCCCAACTCATTTGCCTTAGTCAAAAGCCTATAGTTCTCATAAACATGATTATTTCTCTTCTTATCTGCTATTGTCTTTGTAATTAGGCTACTGAAGGAAGATGGTGAAGAGAAAGTATCAGAAAACAAGTAATAATTGTTCAGCTCGTCTGCAATACTTAGGCAGCTTTTCTTTTTTTTTTTTATTGAAGTCATAAAAGGTCACTAGTCTGTTGACTGCGATGCGATACTGTGGATGCTGACAAGCTGTTTATGAATCATGACTATGAGCTGCAGACACCAGAACAGACTGATATATAAAAAGCATTCAGAAGCTTTTCACCTTAGCTGAAGCACTTTAAATCCTTGAAAGACCTAATTTTTCAAACCTAAAAGAAGTCTCTCTCTCTCTCTCTCTCTCTCTCTCTCTCTCTCTCTCTCTCTCTCTCTCTCTCTCTCTCTCTCTCTCTCTCTCTTTCCATTCCCTTCATTCTGTCTCTGTGTTGTCAGAAAAAAAGTCTTCCAGTGTCATAGAGATGGACATCTGGGCTTTTAGCAGCTTGGAGGATGCTCGCCTCAGCTCCACTGGGATGTCAGAGCAAGTTCAGACTCTTCACAGACTTTGAACTTATTTGACATCAGCGTTGTTTAACAAAGCTGAGAAACAAAGTTTCAAGTAGACATTGTAAAAGTGTTACGTAACACAAAGGTGTGGGAACAAGACAGACATAGAGAACGTTTCACAAAAGCCTTTCCTTCCATTTAACACGCTCATCAGGGATAAAACCTCACTGATAGGCATCATGACAGCTACATTACAAGCTGCTAACTCACTGAGTCTGCTTGGCCCTGAGCAATGGCACAGAAGTTCAGTCAAGTGACCATGCAATATTTAGCACCCTTCAACTCCTGGAACTGTCTCTCTGTTTTTCTTTTTGTGGTTATGCCCTCCAAGCGAATCTATCAGTAAGTGAATTGGCTCATATTTGTTGCACTTTTATTTAACCACAATCAACCAATCATGCGTTCAGAGATGAGTCATATTCCAGCTTTGAGGTGCATGTATTTACTGTGGGTTTTGTAACCAACGAAACAGTGTTTGGGAAGGGATACAGTACATAAAACAGCAGTGTAGCTGTCAATAACAAAATCCTTTGTGCATTCATTCGCTCACACATTGGCAAATCTGATCGCTACGGTTACCTGTTTGCCATTGCACCACCGTTTCCTCCAGCCGGGGCAACGCTTAATGAAACTGTGACCGTTACGAACGTCAGAGGGTTTTGAGGAACAAATCTGCAAAATCAATTGATTTTAATAATTGCATAAGTTTTAGTTTTCACTGCAGCCCGCTCATAGGAAGTAATATCGCCACTATTATTGCAGTTTGTCACTGTCACGTCACAGCCTTAAATAGTCTTAAATACAGTAACTGTTGAAAATATAATAACAGTGTGTCAAGTAAACTGGGGTTTGGACATAATCAAATCTCTCCCTTTCTTGCTTTTTTTTTCCACTTAATGTTTTAATATCACATACTGAACACAAATGTTGTGAAGTGTCTGTAATTTTCCATTATGTAAGTCATACTTATTCTTACTAAGACGTTAGTCTTTATGTTTTAACTGGTTCATAAATTCGATAGTAATCTATCAAAGCAAATCACAGTCACATCATAGTTAATACAGACATAAAAGTGGATTTTTTTATTGTCAGGGTGTGAATAGGGCTTGAGTCCTAAAATATGTGCAGTAATGACATACATGGTGTATAGATTTTACCTCTTTACTGATTTATAACATGATGCACTGGTCAGGCATAGTCATTATTTCATGCTTGCAGTTCAAGTTTTTATCAATTAGCTATTCATATACTTTACAGTGGCTGTCAAAGCAAAGTTTCTTACATGAGGAAAGTTAAAAGTACGAGTCTGTCTGCGAGCTGCTGCCAAGTGTATGTGAGCCTGTGTCCTTTTTTCCACTTTTGCACGACAGCTGCAGCACAACCTTGTGATTTGTGACTTGTTTTTTATTTAATACTACAAAACCCTTTAAAGAATATTTTGCCAATTTGCCAATAACCACCATTGTCAAGATCATAAACCACTCTTACATCTGTATAAAAAATGTTAAGCTACAGCTAGCAGCCTGTTAACTGCTCAGCATGGAAACAGGGGATTTCAGCTAACTTGGTTTTGTTTCCAAAGGTAACAGAAACTTTCAGCACATTAAATTAACACATTATATCGTATTTAATTTTATGTACAAAAGTTTATAAATAACGAGTTGTGATTTTACATGGGTTATGTATCGAACTATTTCTTGGCCAGTAATAGTAGCATGTTTTCCCTTTGAGTCGAGGTTCTAGGAGTTTCCCTGTTAAATTAACGAAATACCTTCTGACTGGGATTCACACAAGTAAATGCTCAGAAAATATCAAATTCTTCCTTTAAAGGCTTGGTCTTTCCAAGTCATGGTTTTTAGAATGACTCTCAACCACTGGATTTTCTTATCTTATCTTAACAGCAGCTAGTTAGATGATGTGTCCCTCATGATTTTCCTTTTAAAGCAAAGCTTTAGGTTTGCTTATTGATATTTGAGTTATGTGATTTTTTTTCTCCAGACAGACACAGTGTCCTTATTCACACAGTTATTCATCTCTAGAATTGTATCTCAAGGCCTTTGTGAATATGATTCTTGTCCCTAAATTGTATTATTTATTTTTTCTTAATTAAAGTTATTTTAAAAATTTGTCTCCACTTAGACTCTTTCTTTTTTTTTTTTCCTCTCCAGTGGTGTCTGCTAACTGCATATGTATGTATTATTTCAAGGACTGATTAAAACGCCATTAGTCATGCAGAAAACAAAGAAAGTGTAATCAAAATGGAAATTAGTTTAATGGTGCTGTGGAAACAGATGAAGCAGGCAGACTAGCTTCTGCTGAAAAGACATTTTTGAAAGACTTTTTTTGTACTTTTTGTCTGTCTTTAATGCTCGCAAAGACTATTGAATCAAAGTGTAAAAGGATGAAGATACCACTAATATGATGTTATAGGTTGTATTCCCAGGAGCAGGAGATTTGTTGAAATTTTTAGCTTTGAGAATGAAGGCTACAAACTAAAAGAAGTACAATCCCGTTGACTATGCCCCACAATTAGCATTCTTGTTGGCTGTTCATGTATTTTTCATCAAACAAAAAGTAAATGGATGTTAGGGTGAACATTTTTCAAGAAACCAATTTAATGATTAAAATTGTTTGATGTCATGTTAAAGAAATCTGCTGCCTCTCTGATCAGGCTGTGTGAAGAAACTTGTCCTACAGCAAACGATCAGTCAGTCCTGTTAACAAGCCCCAGAGTCAGACACTCCACACTCATCATTTTAAGCCCATCCATCACTTATATTGGTTGCCAGGGCCAGAGCACTGCTGCCAATACATGACAAGATAACAATGAGACAACAGCTAGCCTCTTCAGCCATCTATTAAGAATTTGTCAAGCTATACAACCTAGACTGCATAGACATGACAATAAACATCAGGGTTATTGTCGTGTAACTCCAGACAGGGGCTGAAGTGCTGATTGTGACCACACAACCAGTGTTGCAAACAACCACTCAAGTCAATTCTAGTAAAGTCAGAATATGTGACCACAATATGAAAACGGAGACAAAAGCCTGTGTGGCTTCATGGATTGGTCCACGAAGAAAGGCCTGTGAGGAGAGCACATGCTCTAATGTTTGGGGAGGCTTGAAGGCCAGGACTTAGTCTGGGGTCCAGCTGGCCTGCCATTGTGTTTTTTAGTGAGCAGTCAGTTATCTGCACATGCGCCGCATTAATTAGCCAACAGGGAAGCTGGGACTGAGGCTAAAAGGTGGTAAAAAGCAGCATTGAGTTCCTGACTTTCTATCTTGATGTCCCAGGGGTACTACCTGCTAATGAGATCTAAAGTAATCTCTAATTGGACCCCCGACAGTGGACCACCCATAGAATCAGACAGAAGAATCTATAGGAATATATAAAATGATCAGTACATACCGCTTGACAACAAATACAAATGGTCGAAAAATAATCCAGATTTCCATTATTCGTTTTGTTGAGGATTTATTAAGTCTCTTTGATAAAAATATCTTATTTTTTTGAGCCCCATCAAAGTGTCTTCACCAGCAAATACTGCTGTAAACAGGGACTGAGAGTTGTTTGAAAGCACGAGAATAAGCTAGCAAGTCATTGATGTCCAAAGAAAACCATGCAACTTCAAATTCAGAAACATTCTGAAGCATTAGCTGTTTCTTTGTGGTTTGAGAAAATTATGCTATTTCTTGGACTAAATAAACAATTTAAACATCAACTGAAGAAGCTGAAAAGACATTGACAGTGACATATTTGATCTAGATTTTGGTCTTTCACTCTTATTTTTTTGTGTTTTGTTTACTGCTGCTTATGCACCTCTTGATATGTGTACTTTTTGCAGTCCTTGTTTTTGAGAACCATTATATTTTACAGTACTATTCTTGATTCAATTTCTGTCAGTATTAAACAATTTTTTGACTGACAGTTACATATACAGAATCTTACTGGTGTCATGCTGCGTCCGTCAGACATGCATCACACTCTGCTTGATGTCTGTGTTTCTACATCTTGAGCACGTTCTCATCCCATTGTTATGTGTGTCATTGCACTTCATTCATGTGCATGCATCTGAATAACCTATGTGGCTATTTTTCTGTGTGATTTAAAGGCTCTGCTCTCCTGTAGTGTTGTAAACAGACAAGCAGAGAAATGCCAGAAAATAGTTTTGGCCCAGCATGAGGCCCTTTACTGTCACATTAATTGCAACACTACAAGAGCAGCAGGGGACATAAAGTACGATCACAGCATTTTGAATGTCTTTTTGTGTTTACTATTTACACTATGTCCAAAACAGGATTTCAGGTCGTCACTGTGTTTGTAAGGTTTGCGTAAATGTCTGCTGTCAATTCTCTAATGCTGGGAGGGGTATATGAAATGACGGGTCACTCTCTTCTTCACACTCTGGTGATCTGAAGTACTCTCCAGTGAACAATTCCATCTGCCCGTCTGCTGTTTATCAGAACTGATGCCAGACCTCATTGAGGAAATAGATATTTCTGACAGACTGCCACTCTGTTAGCTAAAGGGGTTGGATGCTCTTTGATTAGGATTCCTCCTACCTCCCCACCCCAACCACCCAGCTCAAATTAACCCCTTGTCAGTGGGCCACAAAGAAAATGGGCATGACTGACTCTGATTTATTTCTCATAGAGCCATCATAAGGGCACAGTTGGCCTCCCGTCCACCCCGTAAGCCACATACGTCCAGGCCCTCTTGGCCTCTCTTCCTCGCACTTCCCCCACTGTCCCACCCTAACACCGCCTGTCACACACAGTCAACCTGTCACTCCGAAGACGATGCAGGCACAAAGACAAGCCAGAATGAAAAGGAACTGATTAGCAATTAATGGTGCATCATTGTATTTGCATCAGAACAGTGTGCACGGTGAGTGTGTGCATACAGAGCGGTGTTGTCAATCATGCAGAGACTGCCCTGGCCCCTTCTTCCTGTCCTGCCCATGTGCTCCAATAGGGGTGCCGCCACTTATGACTATTGACACGGTAGAGATGACTCTGTTTTACACCCACACACTTTTACTCAAGTCCCACACAGGACAACAGCACAACATCCTGCTGAGGCCAGAGAGAGAAGATGAAGATTGCAAGACTTAATTATTGCAATTAATGGATCTATACTCGAGGAGTGATTGACGTGTAATTGATCATCTGAATTTATTGTTTTACTCATCCGAGGAACACAGACTGGATTGTACATAACATTTGGGATTGTGGATATTTGGTTGTTTACAGCAATGTGGGTGTTTGAATTTTGCAGCCAGAGACAGAATTTACAAAATTGGAACCCAGCACTTCTTAGTGTGTTCGCTCTCTACCTCTGTCAAGGATGCAGAGGGCTAGAGGTTTGGACCGTGGGTGGGGAAAATGGGCAGAATACTTCTGGGTTCTCAGTCCCTTTGGTGTTATTGTTGACAGAAACTGGAGTCGCTCAGGATGGGGCCAGCGAAGGGGCAACACCTGCTCCCACCACTGAACATGAGGATGACAACTCTTTGGGCTACACAGGTACTGCTGCTACTCCCCTCCGTGATACTTACTGTAAAAGTCTCTCTTAACTCAGAAATGTGTTTTGCTTAGTTGTTACTTCACTTCCTGACCTTCACCGTGCAGAATGATGTAGGTGCAGAATTTGAGACAGCTGTTTTCACATTTATCTGCTGAAAGGCTAAAGTTTCTCAGTGCTCTACATACAACCAAGGTCTTGTTACGTCACAACTAGTTTGGAAAACAATCTCCATTACACAAGTTTAATGTGGAAACTTAAAACCAGAACACAAAGAGAATTGACTTTAGGGAAGAGAAAATGCAGCAGTTTGAACTTTTGAGATGAAAATAGTTTGTACATTGTTAGTGTTAGTGACTTTGGAGTAGGTGTGATTTTAATATTCTAATCAGAATCTTTAAATTTTTTTTAAAAACATGTATATTGTGGCTTGTTAATGTGCCGTATATCACACATACATAATAAGTTGATCCATGATGATTTTGGTTGTTTATTATAGGTTCAAACGTTTTGCACTGAAACTGGACATATTTTTTTAATTCGTGAGGAACATCACTGCAAATATAATCAGAAAGCATGTGTTGTCTATTACATAACATATACAGACCTGTTATATATAAGCTCTTATTGAGAACAGCAATCAAAGGGATTTCACAATGCTCTTGGGGGACCCAGTCGTTTACATTTCTCAATCAGAAATCCCTCCACATGAAAAGTCTTTGGAAAGAATAAATAAGCTTCAGACACCAGTTTCCACATGTGTTTCTGCTTCCATGGTAGATATATATTCAGACATGATCTCTGAGTTGAGGCTGCTGCTAAAATTTCTCAGATTTTAGTGTTGGAAGAAGAGAACTGTGGGATATTGAGGTTTAAGTGCATCAGTTGATGTAGTCGGTATCTCCTCACACTCTGAAGGGAAACGAAGAGCCGGAAGTTGGGGGTCTTCACTTAAGGGGCTGATGAACACACACAAAGAAATCAAATCTGGACAAAGTTAGTGATGACACATGTGTTTTGGTTGATCATATTTTTCGCAGACAAAAAATATTCTCAGTGGGTTGTCACAGCTTGGAAATCTTACCCCCCTAGGTGGTTTAGTGGACCGCACACAAGCATCAAGAAATCTGTGCAAAAGAGGACGTCCAAATTAACTGCCAGAACTGTTATCAAGTTCATCACTGTGTGCAGTAGCTTGTCAGCTCCAGATTTTATTCTGCTTGACAGACAGAAAATAACTGACAAACACACAGAACTTGCATCACTGACATTCTGTGTATTTTATCACTAATAAAAAACACCTTTAAAAGTTTGAGCCCAAACATCTCTTATTATAAAACTCTTTAAATTCAAACTTTAAGAGTTGGCGTGGCTTGAAAGTTTGCAGCTTTTTAACAGGCTGCACAGGCTCTAAATATAGATTTAAAGAGGCAAATCATGTCCTATCAGCCTCGCTGCATTTAGGTTCATCTTTAGAGTGATAAATCTTTCCAGTGGACAGTGCCAGGAGTTCATCTTTAATCTGACTATTTAATCCCATCTGTGCATGAAAATGAAGGAAATCGATCTGGCCCAGTCAGTGAATTGGAAATGAGACTAATGCGCCCTAATACCTCAGTCTGCCACTGATTGAACAAAGTTGGCAGCTGCCAAAGACTCCATTTTCAGGGAGCGTGACTGGCTGGATGGAACGTGAGGATAATCTTGACAGCTGCCAATTTTAGCTCAGGTGAAAATATAGTGCATCTTTAAGCATTACAGTGAAGTGCCTTTTAGGTAAGTGTTTTGCCATGTGACCTCAGGGACCTTCATGGAGAAAGAGTTCCCTTGATTTACAGTATAAGGTCATTGTACTTGTATTGTTTATCTGATCACGCTATACACATGGCATTGAGGAACCTGGGTAGTATGTTCTTGTGATCCATAACCTTCTGTAATATTTACTACAGGACAGAGATGTGTCAAGTGGAGAGAATAACTGCTTCTCTAATCTGACCTTCTTTACTTCGCATAAAATAATGTCTTCTATGGTGTCACCTGGGAACAATACAACCTACTGTGAATTTTATAAAGGCCCACATGCTGACCTGAAGTTCACAGTATGTTAAAAGTATTGTTATTGGTCTCTCAAGACATTGACTCTCAGCAAGCTCCAAATTGTTTCCCGATATCAAAGAGCTTTGCACAGAGCTTCACATTCATAATAAATGAGACTGACCTGTATGAAGGCAGTGGATTAGAGAGGCATGCTAAAACTCTTGCAGTTACACTTTGCTAGCCATTGCTTGGCTTGCAGACACACTCAGAGGAGACAGGTCTTTGGTTCTTCTGCATCGACATGAAAGGCTGAGCGTGACTTCAGAGAGCACATCAGCCCTCATATCCTCCCTGTCCGCTGACAGCTACCATTGCGTTTGTCACAGATCACAAAGGACTGCAACTTCAGAGAGCTGCTCTATTTGTCAGGTTATGGAAATATAGATGGGGAAAAAGTGAGGAAATTGAAGGTTGCAATGCTGTCATCACTGATTGGCTACAGAATAAAGGGGTGCTGCAGCAATACTGTATTTTATCTTCTCTGAAAGCAGTCGCCCCTGAATGTCTCGAACAAACTAGTCACTGTACTGATGGCTGTGTAGATGGGTGATATGGGAACAAAGTAAAGCCTAACCAAGAGCTGTGGAGTCAGGGAGGTTAATACTGCTGAAAGAACAAAGATTTGATAGATAGCATAGAAAATATCAACCAATACAGACAATGCAGGCTGCTAATTCATGTTTTTATGGCGAAAATATAGAGATAAAGGTGAGGCATCCCCTATATGTACAGATATTTTATACAGCTTAGGTACATTTATAGGTACAGTTGGTCCCACTTTCATCTTAATTCTATAAAATACGAGGGTCCATCTCTGTGCTGCAAACAAGGTTAAACATGAAAAATCTTACGTTTTCTAAATATCCAACATCAAAGCTGCTGCCGACATTCACTTAGTTAATATACACAACCTGACCTCCTACTGAATCCAAATGTAAAGTTGAATTCTAGTGCATTTGAAAAAATTCAACATAGAAACTGAGAAATAATAACTTTGTAAATTAAGAATTCATGACAGAGCAGTATAATTAAATGGCACTGGATTGTACAGGCGTACCTAACAAAGTGACTAGTGAATATATTTTCACTGACATATACATTAGCCTTGCTTATTCTTGAGTAAGAATGTATCATGCAATATTTCACAAAATTGGATGTACAACATTTGGTAAAAACTGGTTGTTCGGGGACAACTGAGACATTTCTATTCCTTGAGAAACATTGTTTCCCTTTTTTAAAATTTGCTGAAAACACAGACTTTGATCTTATTATCTGATTCACCCATAATATGCCACGCTGCAATTATCTTTAAGAGGAGTTAAATGCACTTGGATCTCTGTACAGGTACTTGGTGTACATCAAAAGTCAACGCTGACACACCCAAGCTAAGTTAATATGATGATATCCTGTCTGTTTTGAGCAGGATATATTGCATCACTGAGAACGGATCAAACCATTTTATACATTAATTAGAAACGACACAGATAGTTAACCCTACTTTGAACATGCCATGAGCGTACATTACGGAACAGTTACAACACAGTAGTTCCTTACTGATTGTCCTCATAATCTTAGATGTCTGGGGAAGTTTGTCTTTTGTCCTTACTGAGGTGGAGATGGAATGGTCTGGGTTTGAATGCAGTCTACTGACAGCTTCACCATGAAAGAGATGGACAGCTCTAATCTCTGTTTGTCCTTTGCTCACATTATTGAGCTGTTGCACTGGCCTTGAGTCCCCACCCTGGAAACCAATTTCCTTGACAGTGTCACCCCCACATATATTACACAAGAGTCACCACAGCATCAGCATGTTAAGTCTCCATGACACTCACTTATGTGCATCAGTCTTAGTGCCCTAGCAATCATGATTACTGGAAGGAACGCTAGCTGTGCTCATGTGTATTATCCCCAGTACAGTAGAAGCACTCATATCCTCCCAATGCAACACTAGAGAAAGATCCCTGACCACGCCTGGAGGAGCAATTCACATGAGATATAATTAGTTATATAACCATGCACTAATGTCCTACCCGCAGCTTCCCCCAAGCCTCTGTGCTGCTGAGGCCAGTAGAGTTTTTTGTTCCTCATCAAATCTTTTCATCTCCCTTATCACACAGCTTAGTTTAGCACCGTCCCAGAAAATGGGACTATTAGCCTTTCTTGTCAAGATAGCAAGTGGACTAATGTGGCCAAGAGACGCTGGAGTTGGGGTAAGATTTGAAATGGGAGTTAGCACGAGTGGGCAGGGGTTGGAAGCACAAAGACTATGAGGCGAGAATTAAATTAGAATATTCAGATTCACGTTTCTAGTGTCCTCATGGTAATTGGGAAGAAGATTGGATGGGTTTTGCTAAGTGTTAATAATCAGTTGCTCTTGCCCCATCAAACACATTTAATATCTCAGTGAAAGGATAATAAATGTTTTCTTAGAACATAAATAGGTCACATTATTCACCATCACAAAAGAGAGAGAAGAAAATGCTTTGGCTCCTCCTGACTTTACAGAATTTAGTAAATCACACGCAGTAGTTTGTAATATTGACTTGAAATTCAAACTCTTTCATAGCTATCTATTAAATGTCTGTGAAGATTCTCAGTCATCCAGGTAAAGTTGTCTGAAGATTGAGTCATGGCAACTGGACTTCTTTCTTCCAAGTAGATCTATCAGATTTAATCTATCTATTATAGATAGAATAGATTTAATCTATCTATTAAATCTGTGACATCTTGGTTTTTTATCACTGCGTTGTTGGAAATTTATTTCTGGAATAATTATTTGCAGTTCCATGAACCTAGTGTGTTCAGAATAGATTCACTGCTTCAAAGCACTTTGTTGTACATTTGCTCAGGAGTAGCATATTTTTCATATGGTAACAATAGTGTCAATACAAAGGCCCCAGGAACAGTGTGTGGTGCTTTGAGGCAATTTGGGCATAGTGTCCTCATAAAGTATGGCATCATATGTTGCGCGTTGGCCTCACAAAACTTTCCCATACACAGTTAATACAGATGAGATATATTACGAAAGTAGTTTTTCTGAAATATAGTTTATTATATCATCATTGGAATTTTATCCATTTGGTCAGAAAATGTACAAAGTCTGATAAATTATTTTAAGCCATTCATGTTTACAAGAAGCCAGGTCAGTCACCAGGCTTGAAAAGTAGGTGTTGAAGTGTAGAAATGCACATCCGGTTCTTCCAGTTTTGCAACAGAAGAGTCTTAGTTCTCATAATCCCTGTACCCTAAAATGCAGTTGCCTAAAAGACTTGCATTGAATATGTGCCTATAGCAACCTTTTACAATAACTAATATTATTTAGTAGGGGTGGGGAAAAAAATCAATACAGCATAGTATGGTGATATTTTTGTGTGGTGATACTGTATTGATACAGGCACACCAAAAATCGATATTTTGTATATTAAAAAAAACAACAAGCAACAAACTTTTTTGTGTTCAAAATAACAGTAGTTCACATATTTGCATTCAGTTAAGTTGGAATAAACTGTAATACAGTTTGTCCGCAATAAAAATGATTGAAGTGAAATACTGAGGACTTTATTAAAAATAAATGTATTTTGACAATGTTTATCTTTATGTACACAATTTGCAGTAGAAAAAAAATTTGATAATCACAATATATTGTATCGCAATACTTAGCATATTACAGAACATTTAGAACTGCCATAATATTGTATTGTGAGTTAAGTATTGTGATAATATTGTATCGTGGGATCTCTGATGATACCCATCTCTATTATTTAATGTAAGCTGTATAAAGCTGAAAAGTTGTTTGGTTGTACTGGAGAGCTTACACAAAGTATTCTGAGGATTGAGTCATGGCAACTGGACTTCTTTCTTCCAAGTAGAGACGTTTCGTTCTGCATCCACAGAAC
>JAUYWH010000005.1:6544986-6631383 GCA_034779795.1 Ctenopoma multispine | reverse complement strand
GGAAGAAAGAAGTCCAGTTGCCATGACTCAATCCTCAGACTACTTTACCTGGATGACTGAGAATCTTCACAGACTTACACAAAGTATGTTTCACAAAATCAAAGCCACCGTTGAGTTTTAGCGACAACTTCATCAGCCAAAGAGTTAATCATTTTTACAATAATGAGTTTGGGTTGTTAAATGCATGTTTTAATCACTCGAAGTGTTCAGTGCTTTAAATTGTTTTTCTGCTTCCCAGTCCTCAGTCAGCTCAGAGTTGTCAGTGTGTCACTAGAAATCTGGCTGCACTCTGCCACTCTGAGAGTCAAACTCATCTTATTTATAAGTCACTGTTTTGAAAAAGTGTGTACTACTAATTAAGGCCTGACCGTTTGTGTTGCTACTTGTAATTTACAGGACCTTTAAACACATCTATGATCAACTACAACTAATTCGTTAACATTGAACCAAAAACAAATAATCTATTCTATATGTAAGTAAGTTTAGAGCTACAGTAAATCCTTCGTAAATTACAGCTTTTAAAATGGTCCACTCACAGTAAAATTTACTGTATAATATTTCTGGCACAGAATTGGACAGTACATATAAGTCCCAGATTTGCCTTTGCTCTCAGGTCAATTACCCATTTTTATGAGCAAACACATAATGAGTGCTTCTCCACCTCACTGACAGCCTTTGTACTTCTCCCAGTAGAAATTACTCTAATAACTGTCAGTCATTGCTGACAGTTTGATTATCTTAAAAATCATTGCTGGTTTTATTAGTAGCGTTATGATTCATTCATTGTTATGTTCACATGTCCACACAAAGTTCAGCTAGAGGCACTATTAGGCCTGTTTCTCTGAGAGTCCACATGAGCTGTATGAGAAACCTCAGCAGTGTGACTGTGTCTCAGCAGGGCTCAGCGTCTGTGTGCGAGAGAGGCAAATATCATGATTTGGGGGGTTGTAAATCTGAACAACACCTGCTCCCTGGACTCTGGCGCGTGGTGTGAGGTCAGCAGTGCCAGATATCCCATCGATCATATTTACTGCATTCATCACAGCACCAGTTTGTTTTGGCAGCTGATCGCACCAGGGAAAGAGAGAGAAAGAATAGGCTTTTTATTTGAGAGGCAGGGAATGCTTTTAGCATGAGTAGTGTCTTTGCATTTTTCTGTGCTCTGGGTCTTCAGAGGGAGATCAGTCACTGATATTGGTGCTTAGGCCCCACTGAAACCACAACTACTGCAGAACGATATTCTAAATACAGTTCTGGAAAGTTTCTGTCAGAAATAACTTTGAGAAAAAAATTACATCTACTTTTTGAATTCTCAGCTCTATGGCACTTCTGCAGTTGCGGTTTGATTAGAATGCTGAAAGAACAATTTGTGTCCTTCGTATTAAAGGTGTGACTTATACTGCAATGTTGTTCTGTGCTCCACTGAAATTTCACTTTGATCCTGACTGAATTTGTGAACAGCTGTTGGATGGACAGCCGTGAGATGTTTGTACATGGTCACAGGAAGATGAAAACTAATGACTCTTGGTACTTCAGGCCTACCTCATGATTAATTATTATATCTTTGGTAATGCCCTTACTCATCATTTAGGCCTAAATGTCATTTTTAAAAGAGGACTGACCAAATGTGGGCAAACCATGGAACTGATCTGAACATGTGTTGGAGTATTTGAATATTTAGATGATGATACTACACATTAATACAAGTCTGCCACATCACAGTGTAAATATTATAGTTTGATATTTGTGAAAACGTGATCATTGTGTAACTAGTTCTCTCTGTTTGAACACTACATGTAGTCTAGATTTGTTCAAGAAACCTTCAAAGGTGATACATGTGGAAAAGATAATATTAAATAAAAAAAACAGTTTTAACTGACAAAGGTCAGCTTGTTGTTTAAGGTCTGCTCTTGGTCAGTATCTTGTCTTGAATCTTGCTGCCTTGTGATTGGCTGAGGACCAGCAGTGATAAGCACAAAGGGAAGTCTTGGCTCAGTTACCCTGAGCTCCACTGTCAGTCATTAAAGCTCTCCTGTCTCCCAAACCAATTAAGCCAATTAAGCATGAAACAGAATGGTGTTTCTATTATGCATTTCCAGGATCTAAAGAGTAAAGCACAGGTCACTCAAGAAGCTGCGTTCACTGACAAGGAGAACAGTCAGAGAACACAATCAGGCTTAAATATTGTGAACACAGTAGTGCTGACTACTTGTTACTAACATAATAAACTTCACATCTTTCAGAGTTTGAACAGAATCGGCTAATAAATGTTTTTTTCTCTCAGCAGAATTTCCAAACATACATTCTAACTTCCTGAATGTCTGTTGCCACACATTTTCAAGCAACTAACTGTATTTTGATGTTTCTGCCAGGATGTTATGTGATAGTTGGGTTGTTTTAATCAGCCTCCATAGGCCATGTTGAGGCTGATGCTAAACAGATGCTAATGTGAGGCCCCTTAAAAGACACAGGGAAAAAGGGATTCTGTGTGCGCAGGCAAGCGGAAAAGCAACAGCCTGTTTATCACCTCATCCTGCTTTGTGCTTCGAACCTTGTCGCAGCATCCTGTGAAGACACCCCAACCCCCTCATCTTTCTTTCTCCTCAGTGTCTGTCCCCAACCCTCGTCCCCTCACCGCCTCCCCCAAAACCCCTTGCCTCACATGTATTGCAGCAGCGTCATGCATGGGGACATTCACTGAACAGAAACAGATTTGTTTAGTTCGCCATCATTTTCTCTCGCTGGACCCCTGTCTTCTTTTTATCATGTCTGAAAGCTGAACAGAGAGGCTATAGAGAGAAGAAGAATGTTCTCACTCTCCTGTTTGTGTTTTGTTACACTCTGTTTTGCATCTCGCTTTGTATCGCTTGTCGCTTCCCCTACTCTCTGGCATGCTCTCAATATAATAGTGACGAGACATTTTTAGTCTTGTCCAGTTTTTAAAAGATTTTTTGGCTTCATTCTGAGTTTCATCTGAGTGGGTTAACTGTATTTATTCTAGGATGGAGCCCAGAGTGATACATTCTTGGACTCTCGTGTAGAGCTGAAGGGCCAGAGAATTGTTCACAGTGGACGGACAGAAAGGGAAGTGACCTGACAATCATTATGTTTTCTATTGTAGATGTTCCAGAAATATGACAAGACTGCTCTTAGTGCTTCACGTTTAGTCTCTACTGACACGTATCAAGGTTTTAATATGGTTTACTGTAATCTAGCTGGCCGTGTTTTCACCATTGGCTTTTTTTAATGCTTATGTCCAAGTACTGGTGAGATGTGCAGTACAGTTTAACAACTATTCATTTTAACTATGTTATTCATATCTTTTGACTGTCGCTTAAATCACAATCCAACTTAGCTTTGCAAAACATAAATCAGTGTCTTTGGCCTGTCTGCAGTTTGAAAAGCTTTAGGAAGTCACTTTAAGTCCAGCGTGGTAGATTTCACACCATGGCAGGGGCTTGTGCACTTGTTTGGGACATGCTATGACCCTCTGGAGCTTCACCACTCCCCCAGTGGCCAATCAGAAATGATTAGTTGCCTCTTTTTTGCAGGGGCACAGTAATACCAATGTGATCTCACCTCCTCTGGGCTTCGGGTCATCTCTGTACTCATCCCTCACATTACTTCTCAACTCCCACTCCATCCTTGCAGTTTTCTTCTTTCCCAAGTTAACAATCTGTCATGCTAGATGAAAATCATTTCATTGTCAAGAGTGCAGTGCCAGAGAGGGGAGAGTTCTCCACCTTGTGAATAGTTTTCATTTAACCTGATGTGTCCTGCAGATTGAAGCAACAACAAATGCCAATCATGCAACAGTTAGTTCCTATGGGAACTTTAAAAGCGAGAGATTTCCAAATGTTGTTAGAGATTGCGTAAATGTTAGCTCGTTGAGTAAACAGTCTTCCATATGTTCACACGTCTCTGTTTTAAGCCGTCGGTTCTCCGTGAAGCAGGAGAGAGTTAACCTGCAGCTGTTGACTTGTTTGATTGTTTTGGAAAATGCAGAGAAAAACAACTCAATCATAAGTAGTCTTTTTAATTCTTGCTATTCATGTTTATCTTTTCAAAACACCTTGGAGAAGTGCTGTCCATTCCCAGTTCACAATGATTATGAATTGCTGTCTTATAAAAAAGAAAAGTAGCACAATGAATAAATAAAAGGATGGCTCTTCAAGGACAGGACACGAGTGTTAAAAGGCTGGACTGAATGAGAGGCAAGTGAAGAATGGGAACAGTCCCAACTGTGGGTGTGAAGGAAGCTCAGACATACTATACATGTGTCTGCCACATTCTGTCCAAGGTGACTCTAGTTTTTAACAGGTTTCTATTTTCTTCCTAACATATTCAGGATGTAAAACACCAGTCTGTGGAGTGTACAATATCAAAATACATCACTTTTTTTCTGAGGATAGAAATGTGTTCTTACATTTCTGTCTGTTGGGAAAGAGTGTTGTGTGTGCCTCACAACAGGGAGTATCTTTTTGAGGGGGAAAGGTTTTGTTTTATGCCATCTTGTTTGGTGTGCTAGTGAGATAGGAATGAAAGCCATTAAATAGTCTTAGTCAGGGAAAAGGGAATGTGGGCTCCTTCGCCTTACCCCGCCTGTGTGTCACCCCTTCACCTCTATGCTGAGGGGGCCTCAGTTTTGTGAGAAGTCCAACACGTCTGAAAAGAGACTCAGCGTGTAGCCTACAGGATCCCCCGTCCTGCTGCATGCATAGAAACATCATAAGAAAAGACTGAACGTCCACAAACTCCGTTTGAATTTTAAAAGAAGAATGATCAGATTTAAAAAGGCCGGGAAGATGAGAGACAGAGACTCTCCATTGAATGATGAGATGGTGAGATGGAGATGGGAGTGAATTTCACCATGCACTTTGTATATAGAGTTGCCCTCATTAAGATCCCATCGCACTCTGAGGGAAACCTTGTCACTGGATTTAGGAGACCAGCCAAGACTGCAGGGGTTTCTGTGGTTGGCAGATCTCAAGGGTAGCAGCATGAAGGACTCTCGGTGGGAAGTGGAGCCATGTTTGCAGTGTGTTTTTGACTATTTTCAAGAAGACTGTTGGATTTAATTTTTATTATTTGCTTTTCAAGGAATACCTGTGATGCTATTAAGGCAGCTGTGAATTACTGACACTAACATAGATTTGTAGAGATAGATCAGTCTGCAGCCACTCAACCAGCAGAAAAGTTGTGATCTCGTAATAGTTATATGTACATCACCTGACGCTGTGTTGTCCACACATATCACCATGCAAATCATGTGTTTGCTCACGGTGCTGTTTGCCATGCTGCTCATGCTGGGAGTTCCTAAAGATCATAAGGGTCCACGCGAAGCCCGTCGCGTCAGTGGGTCACAGAAGTCTCACTCGTGCAAACGACTGAGGCACTCCCACAACAAACCTCACAAATGTAACCAAGTGTTTCACAGTAAGTACAAATGGGCTTTGTGCTGTATTACATTACTGTCATAAAAAATATTGACTCATTCAATTATTGACAACATTAAGAGTTGTTTTGGTTCTCCTTCAGTTTAAAGCCTTAAAGCTTTGGAGTGATTTTTCCTTTTGTATCTTTTATATTTTTGGAAGTTGTTTAGTGCAAAATAATTTGGCTGTGGTATTAACAACTCCCTGCCATCTCTGCTCCCATCACAGCCTCAACAATTTGTCATTTTAATGCTGATCTGATCAAGGTTGCAGATAGGGAACGAGCGTGGACGGAGAGCTTCCCCTGTTCACAGAGCAGATGTCATAACCTGAGCACACTCTGGGTTTTATTTCGTCTTCTTTTCTCTGACAAACATAAAAGAACACAAAAGGGTTTGAAGTTGTGGTGAGAGATGGTCAGAAAGTCTAAAAGTAGCCTATAAGCAAAGTGTTTGTCAGTGATGTCGAATAGTAAACAGTTTAATAGTACAAGTGTCTTTTTTCATCATTTGATACTTTTGTGTTTCTATCTCTCTTTTTGCTGTTAATGTGAAAACAACAGAGATGAGAGAACCGTTACATGATAAAAGTGCTTTGTATGTTATTTTATTCTTTGCCGTAGCACATCAAACATTTAAAATGTTCACATCCTCTTGTATTAATCAGCCCTTCCAGTCAGCCTCCAATCATGGTGGTTCTAAGTGAGGACTTTGCTGATAATTGCTTCTGTGTTACAGTTCCCTTCTGCTGGCTAGAGGAAATTGTACTGTTCAGCTGAACGGCCACTTTAGAGAAAGCTTTTAGAAAAACAGGGCACAAGAAGACTGAGTGGGAATGAAGTGTGTAAAACAGTAATATAATGCACACATGGATGAATGCAAAATAAAAACATGTTCGGAGGTGAAAGACAGATTTGTATGAATGTGTCTGTTGGGTAGCATTTATCATCACATGGACTCGAGCAAGAGGCTCAGTCAGAAACACTGAAGGGTTGTTGAGGGGAGAAAGGTTGAAGTGAAGATAGAAGTATATTAATTGAAGTTAGAGCATAAAAGGTGCTGTAGGTTTAAATGTACATGAAGTCCTGATCAGGAGGATGTTTTACCCTGTTTATTTCGCTGTAGAGAGTATGCAAATCAAATAGAAACTTTAGTCCTCACACCCCATATAAGTGATTAAAGAAAGTCATGGTCACGAACTGAGTATTGATACAGATACACACTCTTAATGTAGCTTGTTTCCCAGCCTGCAGTACTGAATGTTCGATAACATTTCATCATCAGTTGTGTGCGTTTGCTGTTTGATACACCAAATTTGTTTGAGCATCCCTGGGTTTGATGACTGATGTGTTACTACCCAATGTAGGTGAAATATGCTTAGTCTAGCAGCTGTCCAAACAACAATTTCCGCAAGGGGATCAATAAAGTATCAATAAAAATGTATATAAAGAAGTTGCTGGAACACAAAGGCTTCAATTTAAACAATTCAGATAACCTCCACACTGGGGCGCTGTTTGGTAACAAATGTTCAGTGGAGCAGACAGAGAAGACTTAAAATGATTGTTAAAAAGTCTTATGCAGGTCGTCCGTCTTTCTTTTCATCCTTTAATGGAAGATAGCTTGCACGGCTATGACTCCTGCATTCCAGGTCTGTGTGTAAAGCGTGTTGTTCCTCAGAGGCGTCAAACTAATACTAATAATATTTTAGAAATAAGAAAGACCAGCAAATACGATGTGTAACACGTTAAAGCAGGAACATGGATCAGCAGATACAAATTGAAATAAAGCACGTGTAGTGAGAAATACTGTCCTGTACGTGTTTTATGAGAGCGGCACATGTGTGAAGTGCTCTGTATCATGTTTGGACAGTTTTAAGACAAATCATTTTATCCTACAGCTTAATATATTCCAGACTTATAACAGCCTTTTATAGCTAGTTTCTGATACTGAAACATGACCAGACAAAACAAAACCTGAAGTATGTTAGAACCATTATATAATAACTATTAAGTTTCAGCTTCATGCTGCTGAGTCCCTTCAGGAACAGCTTCCATTTCTTTCAGCCAGGAACCGCAGAAAGAAGAAAAACCAACGTGTCCGAATAGTTTTCGAAGGTTTCTCTTATTATTGGACACAGTTAAAGAAAATACAGTAGCCTGCCAGCGTGCGCTCTGTATCCGTGCTACTCGGTGGGACCCAGGCGGGAAGAGGTTAAATTCTCTCTCTGGGAAACGTTGTCGGGTCTATGGAGGGGGTAGAAAGGCGCATACCAATTTGACGAGGCGTTCTCCGCTTTTCGTGAATGAAATGCTGTGACTATGAATCCGTCTTTGGCCCCTCTCGCCTGAGGTTCGGGCTCTGCGACGCACACGGGGGATCGTTCGGAGCCGCAGCAGAGAAGAAACGGAACAAAAGTGATGGCAAAGTTGCACTGATCGTGTGCGTGGATCCGGTGGATGAGGGAGGACAGGACTAACTCGCAAAGTTTCCGATCTCAAGTGACAGATTCCAAAAAGTGAAGTGAAATAATGTGACTTCCAGGACGGAGCTTTTCAGCGTGGACTACAGCGTTGTTTTGCTCATTTTGGACTTTCAAATTTGCAGTGGATTTATTATTTACCCCCCTTTTTTTTGCACAAAAGAACAAAATGATTTGAATGAGATCGCCTGGCTGGTCACTGAGCGCACGGCTGCAGCGGGATGAATTCAAAGAAAGGATCGAGCTCTGCTTCTCCTCTGCTCACATATTCTTCCATAGTTTTAACACATGCTATCATTCAGTTCAGCTGAACTACTGAAACTAAACGTGTTGAACTTTCGGACTGTTTGGAGACGTTTTGGATCGTTTCTTCCATCTCTTTACGCTTCTTCTCATCCATAACGAGAAACCAAAACCAAGCTCGTTGCGATATTTTGCTTTTTATGACTCGCAAACCTCATTTGCGGTGTTAAGTTTTTTTGAACTCTGGATTCTGAGGTTTTGTTTTACAGTTTGTCAGGAAGAAATGGATGCCTAAATTGTCTTTTGAATAATTTGGATTACACAAGGACATTTCTCACACGGAGAGACGTTGAATGATGTCTCCAACTTCTATTGGATTTGTATTTCTGTTAGGAATTCTCCATGTGTGCTCAGGTGAGTCGTTGATCACTGTTCAGAAGGAAAATCCTAACATTGGATTTTACAAGTGTAATTTGGATTGAAGAAGAATAGTTTCTCTTTAATCAACTGTGAGGCTACAGTAAGACAACATGCAGAACAGCAGGGCTTAATTTAAAATCATTTCTTGAAGTACCACAGTGGTTGCTGCAGGGCAAATGTAGATACAAATCTTCCCAGCCGTAAAAACACATTTGGAACATCAGACTTTACTTAAACACTGAGGGCATTTAAGGCCTCGCTCTGATTGTGAGAGGCTCATCTCTGATGTGGACTTTCAGTGTCGTGCTTTGAAAATGAGGAAACCAAAATTCTGATGCACAGTTTCAACAGTGAAATGTTTTCTGTTGAATAAGAAAGTCCACTCTCAGGGTGAAGGAGTTGTCTAACTTTTAAGAGCTGAGCACACATAAAGTGTTGAAGCCATGTGGGATCAGTGGAGAGAGCAGCTATCATCGGTCAAACAGACAGCACCAGCCCCTGTGGAGACCATGTTTCCATACATGTTATGATTCTGTCCATTATTGATGAGTGCAGCATTTTTTTATGTTTTCAAATGAAAATATCTCAAACCACATAGATTTTTAATACTGTTTTCATGCTGGACTGCTAGACTTGCTTCTAATGTGCACTTATACAGTTTTGGTGAAGCTGCTGCTGCTTGGTTTTCATTCTTCTTTGTCTCGTGATGCTGCCTTTATTTTTCCTTATTATCCGACACATTATTCCTCTTCACTCATCACATAGATGTTTCTATAGAGTTCTTGGACCATGATAGCTGTGGTTTTCCAGGTCAGTTGCTTCTGAGTTACGAGGAAGCAAATGCCTGCCTCATCATTAAAAGACATTATGAAAAGTGTGTCCCGAATGGTACAAAGTAGGACAGCTTAAACAAAGCAAAACTTGTACAAAGCCCGTAAAAGAAATCAGAGCAGTATAAGGCCAGAAGACTTGTTAACCCTTATGTGGTAGTTTATTTAATTCTCTTCACAAACAGTAGTGACATCCAGGCCTTCTACCACTGTTTATCCTACCTCCAAGCACATCTATATAATTACCAAAGTAATAGTCAGCATAATTGTTTTCAAGTTTGAACCTGAATAGGCATTATGGTCTTACCTGTCCAATTTCTTAGTCTGCTTCCAGATGTCGCTAAAAGTGGTGCCTGCGTGCATTATTTTAGTCATTCTCAAAATGAAATGACTGTACCTAGTGCAGTTAGTAAGACATCTTAAAATACTCCAGAAAAATATCAGGCTTCTATTTCAGGTCTTAATTTGATGTCTGGCGGACACGTTCAGCCCGTGTCTTTCTTAAGAATTTTATCATCCATATTCAAATCTTATTCGTGCTTCCTGATTGGCTGCCTGAATAGAGATTCTGTTTTCTGTAGAGGGGCAGAGATGTGGTGATAGCAGAAGCCTTTGATACCACAGTAGTTTGAGGAAACACTGTAACACCTAAACAGGAAGTAGGGTCAGAGGTGACCGTTGAGACCTAGGTGGCGGCTCCCTCTGCTCCATCCTCAGCCGGATCCCGAGCCTGTGCCAGGCCAGTAATGATCCCGTCCTGTGAGGAAAACCTACACACACCAGGGTTTCCAATTACGCCTAGCTGTGGGATGTCTGGAAAAAAAAAATTCTGAAGAGAAGTGTAAGAACAGTGTCTGCTAATGGAGATGCACAGGACAGCAGATACTCAGAGGATTGGTCTTGAATTAGACACTAGTGTCAGGAAAATTGGATTACTTGCCACTTGCCAGGATAGAAGATTTCGTGTTTGTTGCTAATTGGAGGGTTAACTACCTTTCTACTGTAGAGAAGGTATAAAATCACTTATGCAAACAATCTAATGATGTTTAGTAACATCTCTGTGGATTATATCAAGATTCTGTTCACATTGCTGACCGTGTAGTAGGAAAGATTTTTATACAGTTTATGTGAAATACAGGGACAGATGAGATGACCTTTGCCCTTGTCAAACCAGTGCTGGCTTGCTTATTACTGCCACGCTCTGTCTAAAGGTTGTAAATTGACACCTCCATCTTACAGGTCTCACCCTGTTATCAGGAGATCTGTCCTCCTGCCGTACACTAAATGGTTGTTATCTCTCTTCCAAGTGTTCGTCAGACCTTGTACACACCTCCGAGGTACAATTCAGATGAGGGCAAAAGGTGGCTCCACTTAACATGACACTCTAGATTAGTTTCAAGGAGATAAGAGCTGCTGGGATCCATACTAAGACATTTAGATATTATAATTTCAAGGTAAATATCAGACTCCACAACCATGTTGTTTTAAATCACTGGTTGATTGGGTGATTATATCAGAGTATAGCAGTGTGACTAGGTACAGGTGATGACAAAAATATGGGCAGTGGGAGTGGTGCCCTGGTAATCAGCCCCAGTCCCAGCAGCACCTTTCCGTTGAGCTCTTGACAAATTGACTCGTAAGTGCTGATAAATTGCAGAAGCCTTCCACCTCCTACATCATGATGATATGACAGGTCACAGCAGGCTCCAGAGCCAATTAATGACCAGAGACCACAGGTGAGACCCATCTCTGTCTCCTGTCGTCTTACTATTTCCTATGGTCTGAAAACAAGCTCATTAAAGCCAACTTCTTCCCTTCACCAATTCACACTGATCCCACCTTTTTCTCAGTGTTGAGATAGGGTCCTGGTATTTCAAATGGGGCAGAAATCGTGTTTTTGTTGAGAATTTAACCTTCTGAGCTGATGTCTGGTGAAGGCAGCACGTCTTGGGAAACATAATGGAACATGTCAAAGGTCTGCTGTGTTGCCTCTTTGCTTCTCACACCTGTATGAGGTGACATTGTCCATAAGGCTGTACCTCTATAACCTGCACTAATACACATTAATCTGATCCTAATCCAAATCAAGCAGGCTTTTACACCCTAAGTTCCAGGATTAGGCAGACTTTGGCTTAGTGAAACCATGTGGAGGAATGTGCGAGGGCAGCTGTGTCCTCTTCCTGTTCATGAGAACCATGACTAAGTCATTAATGACTGACTACATAAACATTTGAGAGCAGATAAATTAGTTGGTGACTCTTAATGACCCCCCACTCCCCACCAATCTTCCTCTAATGACCTAAAAGCACTGCTTAATTGGATTAATTAACAAATCCATCTGATGTCAATAGTTGGTAGTTTGCTGTGGCTCCAGTCTGCCTGATACACATTGCTGCAAGGAGAATCACAGCATTTAGGTAATGTTTTAAAACTGAAGATGTACCCAAGTGTCTTTTGAGTCAGCCTCTTGGTATTTCACATTTCTCAGGAATTAACTGCATCACCAGGCTTCAGTTTAGATAGTGAGCATTGACAGTATTGCTCATTGCTTGAAAAAAATGTCCTTTGCGGGTATCATTCCGTCTGCCAGTCTAAACTCACATAAACACACATAGACAGGCAAAGTTAAGCCATCTACTTTAAGAGTACTCCACCTAACTTCATATAAGCTTTTTAGTCTGGAGTTGCCTGATACTATAAGACAGCAGGCATGTCCAGGATATTAGACTCATGTCAGTGTAGTTAATGAATTTTTTTCTGACGGTCGACATGGAGGACAAACATTCCCCTATTGCCACTCTGTGCTGAAGTGATAAATGTCGTGTCCTCATACGATGAAAGGTGTTGTCTGGTTTCTGTCTCAGTTCACAAATTGCACTCTTAGAATTCCCACAGCTTCGCTTCTTGTTATGTTGCTGGTGGTATAAGAGCAAATTACATAATGCTAATCCATGTTTGATTCTACGTTGCAAATGCGTGTTTACTTAATTTGGCATTACTGTGGATTAGTTTCCCCATGACTCCACTAATATAGATGTGAGTGAGAAGACTGAGGGGTGGGGAGTGTGTTTGTGTGTGTGTGAGGTGGTGAAAGGGGGCTTAAGGAATCTCTTCATCCTCTTACCCATCCCCCTCTTTTTTTTTTTTGTTTTGGCCCAATTTTTTAAGACTTGCCTTTTTTGTGGTTGGTAAGAACAGAGCCTTTCTTAAAAAAAACAGGCCGACGCGCAGAAAAAGCCTGTAGGGACAGGGAGGCCGCATTGTGTCGCCTTAACAGGGTGATTCTAAGGCATGGAGGAGGGGAAGAGAATGGTTCACGAGGGACTGAGAGTGTGTGAAGAGTGTAGAGGGGGGTGTGCGCCAACACAAAGCCAACCTCAGGGTGTGGGAGGGGGATGGATGGGGGAGAACACAGGGCGAAGGGGAGGACAGAGTAGTCAGACATACCATGATACACCAGCTTTGGGAATGCTCTCGATCTGGCTCTCTTGCATATTCTTTTTGGTCTCTCATGGCAGCGAATGTGCTGATTAAGATGATAGTGATGGAAAAACAAACCAAGGGCACTGATGTTGTTTTTTTCTTTTAAAACTGGTAGAGAGGTGATTTTTAGTGCCGAGAAAAATTATCCTGGTAAATAAAGACGCTTCAATGTGGATTTGAGAACTTGGTGTACAGTAGTACAGTCATGAGTCTTTGTCATGTATAAGAATTGTGCGTTCTCAGGAACTCCCAGGAGACTTGCCCTGGGCCTGGGGTTTTCTGTGGTGGTGGTGGTGGTGGTGTAGCTGTGTTACAGTGGGGTGCTTTGCCTTGTGCATTTTAAAAAGGCTCAGACGTTCCTCTCTTTCATTTTCTCCACTGGGGAGACAGAGAGATGGCATTGAGGACAGCCTTTCCCCAGTATCCATCTTTTCTTTTTCACTCCCTGGGCTCGGGCCTCCTCCCAGCCTCTGTGACCATTCTATTACCCTCTCATTGCAAGGCCTGGATACACTTTTGAAATGCTAAACCTCTCTTTGGTTGTAGCTGACAGAGGAAAATACCATTAGTGAGACTGAGAGGAATAGATTAAATTAGCAGTTAAAAGAGAGACTGCTAATTAGCTGATAAATATCTTTGGTTCCTCCTCCTCTCAGCTAATCTGTCATAGTTAAGATACCCTCTGGTGACAAGGTTTTTGTTGCGTATCAAACACTATTTCCTGTTCATTTTACATTTTTAAATGTTTTTTTTTTTCAATCCACGCTGTGCAGCTGATGCATTTGGAGATTCATGTTCAAATGATATTCTCATCCAGAGCTGTGTCAGCAACTCGTCTGCCTACGACTGATTATGTACCGGTTCCAGGGGGCTAATTCTGTCTCACAAAGGAGTGATAAAAGTAGGAGGAGTGTGCTCTATTTAAGAGGAAGTGCTGGAAACCATAATTAATGAGAAGGTGACCTTGAAATTCATTATTATAGGACTGCTTTCGGAGCTGCTCCCACCATTCAGCTGTAACCATGGTGAGGAGGATTCAAATAACTGGGTGAATTTCCAGCTTGTAAATACAGAGTCATTCCGGGTTGGGAGATTTGCTCTAATCCTGATCCACTATCAGGCTTACCTACTTTCTGCACATTGGTGACATTCCCTTAATTCAGATGTCACCATTATAATGAACACAATATTATGACACTTAGTTTTTTATTTTCTTTGCTGTATATAATGTGCACGGTGCCACTTTGTAAAACGTGCAAACACTGTTAAACTCTTTTGAATAGCAATGATGCTTTTTAACTAATACTAAAGAACTTTTTTTTTTTTTGATTTTCATCTTCAACAATACTTTTCAGATTTGAAAGACTTGCAGAACTGTTTATCTGTCCCCCATGTCACCATTTCCTTCAACTGCACAGTCCTCCCTCCCTCTTCTGCAGTAACTCTTCCTCCCACATTTCTGCTCTTTGCTTATACAGTTCAGTAACAACTGTAGTCGCCAGTTGAAAGACAGGTTCTTCAAGCTTTAAGTACAAAATTGCTTTAGCATTTAGCTGCGTGTCTGTGACCAAGTGTTAATCGGAAGCTTATAGCTCAAACTATTATGCACACTAGGTTTAGAGCCTCATCCCCATTTCCCTGCATGCACTCTCGCATTTTTGGCTTAAAAGACATTGTTGCAAAATGTCTGATGACGTCTGTCAGGTGTCTGTGATAAATGCTGTGCTACTTGACTGTTGTGATTCTTTCTGGCATCAAGTCTTGACAGGTGGTGTTTATCCCTTCTCATTTTGTCCTCTAATCAGAACATACTATTCACTCCTGTCTCCACTCTGCTCTCTGCTCAGTGCCTTAATGGGAAGTGGATTTGGCTTCCTCTTTCTGGGTTTGCCAAAGCCAAAAATATGTGTTTCTTACACCATGACTTTAATTAAGCTGAACCTGTGCCTGTTTTTGCATGTACCTTTTAAAAACTGCACAATAGAAATTCATAGATTTTTGGCATATAAGGGGTTTATATTTGCACTCATGTTCTGCTGGTTTGCTTTTTGTAGTATGACACTGCTGACTGACTGGTAAATTGTGAACCATATAAAGTATTATCTGAAAATGTGATGTATAAATTAGCTGTTGTTCATTTTTAAAGGGTGACACTGAGTAAATTCATAAAAAGTCTTTATCAATGGAAAGAAGAAATGCCCTCAGGGTGGTTATTTCCACTTAGAAAACACTTGGAAATGCTGTTAATGATAGGGACATTTCCTCTCTTGTGTTTGTCATCACAGCTGTCTTGCACAGATCTGACTCCCCTCCCCCTCCCCCTCCCCTTCCGTCTCCAGCTCTGGAGGAAAGGTTTTTGTAGAAATTTTATTCAGATGTCTGACTGACAAATGTAGGAAATGGACAGATGTGAATTAAGGAAGTGGGATGCATTTAAGATCAAGTTCTTTTGAATTATAGCTTGAAAAGCAAACATTATTTAGTTAGATACACTGTGTACCTGGACAGTTGGTATGTGTTTTGAGGAGAGGACGTGGTAAGTGGGTGCTGGAAAACAGACAGGCCAGTGAGCAGTTGTCTGCAGAAGGAAATTTAATTTTAATGCCAGACTGGGCACCGTCTCCCCTCTGTGGATGTCTAGAAAAAGGCTTCTTGGCAGACTTTGCCCCTTCATTAATTTTGACCAAATATTTACTGTGCATCACATGGCATGCCTTACATCCCACTTTAATTTTTCCAGGCCAGGTTTTGAACAGTTTGGGGCGATTTGTGTTCCATTTCGCTGGACTGGGGCCATGCCCCACTCAGCAGGCCCATGCTGGTGTCTCTGGGATTTTGCCACATGAAGAACTGGCTCCACTGAGTCTTAACCTACTCTCTGCCTCTGGGAGCCACGTTTCACTTTAATAATACCTCGTATCCACAGCTGCAGTGTACTATATGAACCACTGCTACATATATGCATGCACATACGTACATAAGATTGCCCACATTGACACTCCAGCACTGTGCTCCATGTCTACCCTTTTAACCTAAAGGGCACCACAAAGAAATGCCAACTTTCTGCGCTCAGACATTGCCATTGTACCCTTGACTAAATGCTGTGGCTGAAATGCCCTTTCAACACCCAGCTGTCTGAGATTTGCCTTAGAATGTGTTTGGCTGAACATTTAGAATAGCCTACATAAGTGGTTAAGGTCATTGGCTCTGCTTTCAGGGACTGTAATATTACACTGGTTCAGCAGTAGGCCTGTATCAGCCTCTGCCATCAACTAAATAACATTTAAAAAGCATTAGGTGCTTTTTAGCCGTGCCTGCCCCGATTCGCTTTGGCATCCCTTCAGAGCTGTTCTTTTTCTTGGCGCTGAGCCCAAATGCCATACTCCCTGTGGCTGGGCTGTGCCAGCTGAGTGTGCTGGTCCTTCCTCCTCCTCCTCACTGCACCCCAGCCACTCTCCTACCTTTCCTAAAATCCCTGCCACTTATCACAGTCTCCTTGTGGCCGGTCAGAGGATCAGTAATACTGCAGCCAATTCAGAGAGTGACCTTGTAAAGGTGTTTGTGTTATGGACACAGACAGCAGATTATGAATTAATTTAAATCAGTTTTATTTATGTTAAACCCATTCTTTTGTTCCCATTCTTCTGAAGTCATTACAGGATATTTGACATTGAGCCATAATCAGCTACTCCTGGCAGAAATATGCTTTTTAACAGCTGCTTTTAACCGTATAATTGTTTTCCAAAGTATTAAACAAATTGTTTTGCCGAAGTAGAAGTGAGTAATCTCTTGAGGATTTCAAGTCTAGAAGCTTATAGAAGAAGTCAGCAGTGAGACTTTTGCTGTCCCCTGTTGGGAAATAAATGTGCCTGTATATTCAATTACTCCCACTTCTCCTGTCCTGCTGTTACATTCTGTATTGATGCATCAGTGAGATTGCACTGGTCAAACCTCATTAAAACTGGCAACGCTGGAAAACAAAAACAAGAAGTAATTGCCCACTCGTGCTCCCTTGTGCTTCTTTTCTGTAATCCCCTCCTTCCTCCAAACCTCGACTGTGCCACTAACAGAAGCTTCCTGATAAAGGGTCTAAGCCTGGCATCTGGGTTCCATATTAATTACAGCTCTCTTTCTGGGATCTGTGCTCTGCTGAAGGAATGACATCCTTGACACCGGTGCTGGAGTTCTTTCATGAGAAGTACAGCTGGGTTTTCTTCTTAGGTCACTGCACTGAATATGCAGGGTCAACTCGAGGAGTCGGAGAGTCTGCTCAAAGTCACACACTGACACACACATTGTGGATAGATTGATGGATAGATACTAGACGGACTGACATACACACATACAGACAGACTGACTCTTTGCTTGCATCCGCCCTGCTCTGTTCAGCCCATCTGCCTGGTCTCCAGAGCCAATTTGACAGGCAGCTTCCTAACAAGCATTCCAGTCTCCTCCACTACAGATTTCTTCCATGTCTCAGTGAATGGATATAATAAAGCATAGGAACTGCATTTATCCTGCAGGAATGAATTCTGCCCTCATGGCCTTCTGCAGACTTTGACAGCTTTTATTTGTGTTTAATGACACTCACTGGAGCGGCTTGGCATCAGGAGGAGCTGCAACTCATCCAGAATTGCATCCCCTGGGTTTCTGTTGAAAATTCATTATTGTATACTTCATTTTTCCGGTTGTCATGTCTTTTCACAATTACTCCTCATTGTTATGTTGCTGGTCGTTTACATGAAATCATAACAAATATTTACATTTTCAGCAGAGCTTAGTATATAATATTATTTATGCAGTTTTTAAAGACAGGTAAAACAAAGATCTCCTTGTCTTCAGTTGACATAGAAGGTTTTTCATGAGCATCAGCACTCTTTTATCATATCAGCGATCATGCCTGGTCTCTTATAAATGTGTCAGGCCCATTTGGGGAAACCCTTGAGCAGAAGTGGAAATACTGCTCCTATTGTCTTTACTCCACATCGGGGCCCCAGAGCAGGATAGGCTCCAGCCTCCCAGAGGAGCATTCTGCTGCTCTGTCTTAACTATTCGTGTAGCCTACATTGCCAGGGGAGAACCAGAGATGTGTTTCCCAGCTGACACAGCCAAGAGCTGATGCTCCAGGATTTGAGACCTTTGTTCCATCCTGATGTGTAAACATAATTATTAGAGCCCCGGAGCTTATTTTGGTAAACCCTGACCTAAAGCAATGAAAGAAGAGCCACTTGTTTGTGAGATCATCAGCTAATTTTTAAAAAATGAAGTGAATAAATTATTGTATAAATAGTGATGTGTCAGAGATGCCACAAGACAGACTATTCTATATTTTTTTCACATTACTTCCTTAACCTCAATCAGTGTCTTAGCCTTAATAATAATAAAGGATCTTTGTGTCATGTTTACGCAACAGTCTTCAGAAGCCACATTTCAATCCAATATCAATGGAGCATTGTAATCATCTGTGAGTTTGTAGTCGTAGTTTCTATAACTATCATATACAGAAACAATCCAGCAGTGTAGTGTTGAGTTTCAGGTGTGCCTTGATTTAAAAAAAAAAACAACAAAAAACACACACTAATTTGGACAGTGGTACTATTTATTTGGAAACAAATATCCGTTCTCAAGTGCTGCTGTAGAATACACGGAGTAACCATACCCCGTTCTGTTTGGTAAACGGAGACAAAGAGATGGGGAAAAGAAGAGGCCATAAAGATATCAATCATCCCCCTCCATCTCCCCACCTCTGGGTCCCCATACAAAACCACACACGGGGCCCTAATCCTGCCTCTGAGGAGTGTAAGTGATAGCCTTGTGTAACATTAAAAACAGGTCTGATCTGATGCAACTGGCAAAGTCATTCAAGTGGTGGATTCCAGGGTGGGATCCTGGAGTCAAAATGGTAAAAGATTTGGTTTCACTTTCTTGTTAATGTCATCTGATCAGCAGGAATACAGTACTTTGCCTTTTCTCCCTGTTTCCGTCTCTCCCTCTGTTTCTCCCTCTTATCTCTGCCCTCTCTCTATGTTATCTTCTCTGATTCAACAGAAAAGGGTGCCTTTTCTTTAGCTTTCAGTCACTTATTGGTCGGTGTGTCCTGAGCAGGCGTGGCTCCACTCTCTGCCTGGCTACCCCAAGGGACACGCCCTTTGCTCTTATCTCTGCCATAAATCCCTCTTAAGTCCCCTAATCACAGATTAATGGGGCTGTAGATAGGGAGTGCCCTACTGTGCTTGGCCTTCTTTATCTCAAATCCATATTCCATATCTCCCGTTGCTCAGCTGTACATCTGATATGGGGTGTGATGATATGGCTTGGGCTCCTGCAACACTTCTAAGTTTTAGTATTCATCTTTATGAGATTCTGTGACCTTGAGCATCTTTATGGGGGAAATTAAACTTTACTGCAATATTGTTAGTTTAATAACATGCAATAATGGGTTGGGTTAATTTTGTCCTATGGTACAAATTGAACCGAATGACCCAGCATTGTAAATTTGTTTTATCAGTGGAGGAAGTAGACACATTATCCTGTCTCCCTTCCTCAGGAGACCATAGTGACAACAGATCTAAATTGCCTCACTATCCTTCTCTCCTGTGATTTTGGGGTAAAGGGCAGGTGCTTGGCTTCCTTCCTCTCTCTTGCACTCTGCCAAGATAGGGGCTATGGAAAATAGCTGTGAGTCAGAGGCACATTTACTAAGTCAGGGACTGGACCTGTATTTATTACTGCAAAATGGTGATTGTTATTGTCTATTTTTTTCTTTGTGTTTATGCCTGCCCTACTTATACGGATTAACTCAGTGGAGAGTGATTAGTAATAAAAATGCAATACACATGATGTTGCCTATGGGAGTACATGAGCTTTTAATTGCAAAGGCCAAACATGCTATGTTTAAGGAATGACCCTGACTCTGACAGAGCTGACCATGTCTGTCTTTTTCTTATCCTCAGGCTCCTCAGAGTCTTTTTCTATACTTTCAGACAGTAAGATCGATTGCTGCCTCCCAGACACATAAGCTTTGTAGCAGTACAAAGATATAGAATAGATTGCATTGCTTTTTCTTGCAGCTGACATCTTGGCTACTTACATCGATATTGAATGTTCTCATTGAAACTCAGTGAAACTCCTGTCATAGCAGTAGTGTTAGTTGCTGACACCAATGTCCCGTGAAGTATGACTACCCTGCTCAGTGTCATATTATGTTATGATATATTTGCATGATAAGGATCACAGTGTCTCTTATGCACGGTATTTTTTTTTACAGATTCAGGAAACATGCTTACCTAAATATAAATTTATGGTACATCAACACATGTTGCAGGTCAAGGGTGTAGCCCCATGACACAGATAAATCAATAGGAAAATGGCTGGCATAATCTTAATATACAGTGGATGCCTAGTTATCTAGTGGCTAATAGAATAACCCTGGCTTCCTGAGAACCATCACAAATCTCATAATTATGCCCTGTCTATCAATCACTGGAGAAAGGAGAGGGGGAAAGAGCCTGGATTACAGAGTGGGTAAATGGCCCCAAGGTCTTCACGAATCCTACGATGCATACAGATAATGTGAGAATATGGGTCAGTGTGTGGGTCTCGACCCTTGTGATGCCTGCATTGATGGGTCTAGAGTTTTTCAATTCAGTGTGCCTGCTGTTGCTATGAGGCGCTCATGGTTTGTTGTTCATTACTGACATTTCTGTTAACGGTGATGGAAAAGTCATAGAGAATTGTAGTTTTTTTAATTACCTCCACAGTGAGCAAAGTCTCCCTCAAGCATGGTTTAACTTTGTGTATATTGTGTGTGTCTGTGTGTAAATGAGAAAAAAGAAACCGCAAACACTCCAGCAAGTGAGAGGGTTAAGGGAGAAGAAGAATCTTGCCTCAGGCATCAATCGATCAGATCCTTGCAGTAGAAGTCCCAGCTTCCCTTTGGTGAGGCAGTGTATTGCATTAGCTCATCTCACATTCCCTGTCTGGAAGCAAAAAAAGGGGGGAAGAGGGGGATAGAAAATAGGAGAGAGGGCGGTTGAAAGCAGCAGAGGAGAAGGAAGGGCAGTGCTTTGAAATAAAGGGAGCGTTAGATGACTCAAAGTGAAGCAAGAAAAGTGATGCTGAACAGCTCGGTTCAGTAGTGAAGTATGCACTCTTGTCTTGTTTCTGTCTCAGTTTTGGTCTTCAGTGCATACTGATTCAGAAAACTTTATTAATCCTAGAGGTAAATTGTTCCTGTAAGGACGGAGGGGAATTGTTGACCATCTTCTCAAAGCATACACCTGTAGAGGGAGGTCTGAGAGTGTTTTGGGCCATGACAGAATAACCTTTTACACCGCCTGTGCCTTTTTTCCCTGGTGAGGGGTAATGGAGCTGAAGTAACTGCCTTTATTCAAAGTGTCTGTGAGCATCAAGACGGCACAACCTACAGACACACACACACACACACACACACACACACACATACACACACACACACGTACACATATGCACACAATGAATTCAATCAGGGACAAAGACAGCATAATAGCATTGTGTAACCGATACATGCTTGCACCCACTCACTGCTCAAAACACACACACCCTCTGTGGAATCACATACAAAACACTTATTAGACTAGTGAAGCGCTGAATATGTATCTACCAGCTTATTCATAACAGTTTCCCTGTAACAGGATACTCTAACCCACTGCATATTGTGTTCTCAGTCTGCATCTTAATCATGCAGGTTCAGTGTAATCATCTACAGTAAACAGCCACTGATCAAACACAGCACTGCCTGCTGCACAGCTCTCCTCACAGTGGGCCACATCTAAATAGTTAATGGTTCCCTCATAAATCCCCAAACTTCAGACCATTTCAAATTAGAAACAAGCTATCTAAATCAGGGAAGGAATGAGAGCAGATAGCGGCAGAGCACTTCAAAGTCCTCTTTAATAAAACATATTAGCCTGCCTTGTCTGAAGGACGGCTGTGGTGGTAATGGGCTAGTGTTAGCGCTAGCATAGCGAGGAGTGTTAGCGCAGCTCTTTGCTCCAATATGCTGCCCGACCAAAGGGCTGATCCTCGTTAGCATATGGTCAAAAGCCTGTGACGGGAGTGTGTTATAAATGGGGGTTAATTAGCCTAGCAGTGGTTCAGAGAGCTACAATAGTCAGGAAGCACTGATATGTATTTTTTATTAATTTTATTCAGCGTACGATTGCAGACTAACGGCTTGATATGTTATCTCTCTAATTCTCCAACTTTTACCGTCTCTCAGAAATGCTTTAATGTCTTCCGTTATGTTTTTATAACCACAGACCATCTTTAAAATACCATGTAGGAGAAAATAATTAAGGATTTCTCTTTTTTTTTTTTTCTTTTTCATGATGAAACATCGACTCGTTGGTTTAATCAATGTTGCATGTACTTTTTAGACTTGTATTATCCTTGTTATTATAATTATTATTATTAGTTGTATAATTTCTCCATATGCCTGTTAGTCTGACAATCTTTGAACTGCAATATGTGACTAGTGGTTTTAGAAATCATATATATAAACATGCAACTCCATCCAGAAGTAGCCTACATCAAGTCTCAACGGACAACCCAGTGGTCATGTATGAATCATATTATAACAACTGGTGTAGATTATGCATGCCCAGAGTCAACACTTTGATGGAAACCTCTCTAAGAGTCTGTTTCTGATGATCACCCAATTTTTCACAAAGTTATCACAGCCCTAGTCATAAGTCATAAAGTTAGTTTAGGTGTGACTTGAAAAGAAGCGATCATGATGTCCTTCATTGGGGTACCAGAGTAATTATATTTCACTGACCACAATGCACATTTGCGTTGAAGTGATTAATCTTTCCACTGAGCTGTCATTAATTATGCTGACTTTACCTAATGTGACGACCACAAGAACATGCCTTCTCAGCACCAGATTTCGAGGGTAATGGGGGGGGTGGGCGAAGGGCACAAAAGTGAGGCAGTGTGGCAAGTTCACGGGATGCTGGGCAAATTAATTGCAGGCCTGTGCCTCCAATTAGACCTGACTCCCTTTAATTGGGGCTGAATGGGCTCCAAAAGCCTATGCTGGGAGATATGGAGCAGAGGGAAGAATCTGCTTTTTCATATTGTCTCTCACTCACATAGACACACACAGTTGTGTGTAGGCACACAATGCATACACCAGGCCCTACCCTCCAGGACTTAACAAGAGGAAGCTAATTTGCATGTAAAGCAGGTTTGATAGCCACAGTTGACTGGTTGGAGAGCAACAGTAATGACCTGAGATAGCACTGGGGTGTTAACCCCCTTGGCAGCGCTGCTGGCTGCCCTGTCTTTCTTGTCTCTCTTACTATTTTGTTGCTAAGCTATGCAGTGGATCTCCATCTTATCTTTTATCTCTTTATTTCCTTTTACCTTAAAGGTGTGTCATCTTCTTGTTTACTGTTGCCTCCTTTTTCTTCCTTTCTGCTCTTTGATCTCAAAAACGACACTGCCACTGCTGAGGCAGTGCTAATCTTTACGACAGGAGCTGCTACAGTAATTAAAGAGTGACTTCACGCTCAGATTGCTAGTTTATTTGATCTTTTTAACTTGCATCAACATCACCTGTCACCATCCCTTAAAGAATACATTTAAGTACTTAATTATATTTCCGTATGCAAATTTTAACGTTCTCTACATATATTGCTATATTTTTTCGAAGAGTGGAGACACTATGTAGTGCATTTCTTATTATGACATGTTGGGCATTGTGTGCTCAAGGCTGATCAAAAGACACAATAATTATTAATCTGTATTTCGAAACATAAACATATTGGAACAGAAGGGACTCCTAACCCTGTGATTTCTGCTAGGTATTTCAAAGATGCCTAGTATCATTGCCATTTCGGGACCAGTGCAGGTCAGATATAAACTTTAGTTTTTGTTGTTTCTTCTCAGGATCCCGTCTACGCCAAGAGGACACCCCACCCCGGATTGTGGAGCACCCATCTGATCTGATTGTTTCTAAAGGGGAGCCCGCCACTCTCAACTGTAAGGCAGAAGGGCGGCCAACCCCAACGGTGGAGTGGTACAAGGATGGAGAGCGGGTGGAAACAGACAGGGACAATCCCCGTTCTCAGCGCATGCTGCTCCCCAGCGGCTCCCTCTTCTTCCTACGCATTGTCCATGGACGACGGAGCAAGCCGGATGAAGGCTCCTATGTCTGTGTTGCCCGCAACTACCTGGGAGAAGCAGTGAGCCACAATGCCTCCCTGGAAGTAGCTAGTAAGTGCAGCATGTCTTCCTATTTCTTCCTTAGCCTCTAGTATGGGTGTGAATGGAGGAGTTTGAGTTTAGATGCAGCTGAATAGCAGGCTCCAGTTTCTTCTAGTGTTTTCTATGCTCAATGTGTTCACTGAGTTGGATAATCTCTCAGGAGATGGGAAGGATGTGTTTGGCCCAGCGCTCTCCGCAGGCCTGTGGAGCCCTGGGGGAGAAGTGGCCTAATCATTCCAGGGTGAGTGCTCCTCTAAAGGACCCTTGGTAGGTGGTCAGGAGCTACAATAGGAACAAAGCCTTTTCTGTTTTGGGCCTGATTTTGCTTTTTGTCAGAGAGATAGATATGAGGTTTTATATCAAAAGGAATACAATCATTGCATCTGTTTTAGTCATCTTTTAATGAAGAGCTTTCTGACTCTTCTCTTTGAAGTATCAGAGATTTCTTTTAGTCTCTGCTACACTTACAGTTCAACAGGCTGGCTTTGATGTAAAGTGTATTTAAGCATCTCTAGAGTCAACAAGCAGCCTAAGCGATATATTAGCAAGGAGAATGTTTGGCAGTCAGTGGATATGCAATGTATGAAGAGTAAATAATCGTTCTAACCATTTAGTCTCTTTTCACATGGTAATCTGTGTTAACAAATTTGCTTCCATGATTCTTAAACGGATGCTTTCGTTGGTGAGGTCAGCTCTTAAGATATATTATCTTTTTGCTCTCCTTGACTGACTGAGAGCGTAAGCTGAGGAGGACAGCTCGGATATCAACCACTCCTCTAGCATGCCCAGAGGCTGTCACCAACCCGCTCACTGTAATCTAATCAAGATGGGGAAAGAAAGAGTGTTGTGTGCGTGTGTGTGTGCATGCGTGTGTTTGAATACGTACATGTGTCACTGAATATGAAGTGTGGGGTGGGCATAGGTTGTTTATCTTTTATGTGCAATGGTCAGTCAGACAGCATAGCTGCTTGCTGTGTAGTTTCCAATTAAAGCTGTGTTAGTGGGATCTACAGAGATGAGAAAAAAGCTGCTCTGCTTTGAGTGCTATTCTTGCTATTTTATCATCTTCTGTGTCACATAAGTGAAATGTGAGAAAGCATCAGAACACAGACCGTCGGTGTATTCCCTGTGCGCTGCTATTGAAGGGTCGTCCATAAGATGATTAGAAAGTATGCAGAAATGCTGTGTAGAATGGTCAGAATGAGAATGAGAATTACAACTAAGCACGATTCACATTTAGTTTAACTAATTTAGACGCAAATTAATTATATGAAAAATCATTGTTTGGAAGATTGTGCAAGTTTCCAAGGTCATGAAGCTAAAAATATTTTCCCTACTAGTAGATGATATATAGTGTTTGTTTCAGAAGTGGGTTTTCAAATAGAAAAACAAGATTTGCGAGAACCGAGAGCACAGTGCACCCTTGGCTCAGGCTCAAGTTTGGGCTGCTTATTCTGTAAAGGTTCAAACAGACCCATAATGACAAGCCACAGTGCTCCAGCCCTCTCTCTCCTTCTCACTTATTCTGTGTGTCTCTCTCCCCTCTCTGCAGCTCACGCTTAACTACATATAATTATGTTTGGAGCAACCAAGTCGAAACTCTAGCAAAGAAAAAAAGGTGGTAGAAAAAGAACAAGACCAGAAACGCTGAGATTTCTTTACAGGGCTTCATTTCAACTCCTGAGTGAGGAAACTACAAACCATAAACCTGACTCTGAGTGTCTGTAAGTTTAAAGCAGTTTCAACTGACGCTTGTCATACAAGTACTGTCATGAGTTGAAAATTGTAGACAGGGTATTTTACTCAGGTTCAGGGTCAGTTGAGGGTGCAACCATACTTTTAATTTCCAATGAAACTCAAAAGAAGGAAGATGTGGTTTTAATTGTGTTTACTTTGACAAGCTGTCCCACTCAAATGTTTTCCCTTTAAAAGCTGAAAACACAACTTTTTACTCCGCATTACTCCAAGAGTGTGGCCTTAACAGTTTAATCCAAGATTCAACAAGTCCTGTTTTGCCAGGCTAAGACACCTAACCCAATGTGTTTAGTTTATCATTAACCACACATACAGTAGAGTCCAAAGTCTCTGTATCTCAGCCTCTTAACCTAAATCCTGGGCTAATGCATTCACCATCAACCTGTATTGTAAAAAGCTTAAGAAATAAAAGGAAATTAATCCAGTCTTAAGATTGGATTAATTTCCTATTATGTTAGTGATAAAGAACTAAAAGTGAACTCTGTGTGTAAGAACACAATATAGTCTACACTTATTTAACTGTGTTTAGCAGGGTACACACTGTTGGCATAGTACAATATGTGTGCAGTTTAACGTACGCTCTGTTGTGTGTCACAGTTGTTTCCTAGTTTACCCAACACTCTGCATGAGGTCCTGAGTGGCCCTATGAATAGCTTGTTTCCCTTTTAAAAATGCAGAGATAGTAAAGTGAGGTAATGGACGGCACAGTGCTCCACTTGAGCAGGCGATAACCTCAGGGGCTGCTGTCTAGTGGCCTGGCAGACTGCACAGTGCTGACCGCACAGGGTTGGCTGCAGGCCTTGCATCCACACACAAAGTCCTCTCTCCAGAGGCAGGGTTTACTTTTTACAGCCACTAACAACAGGAGCAAATGGATGTTTACTTGAATTTGGTCCATTGCATATAACTCTTTTCAGCCAAGTTTATCTCAGAATCTCATTGATCTCGATGCTTCTGTGATATCTCTGTCAGCATGTGCAGCCAGCTGGCTTCGCTGACTCTCCGATTAGTTGGGGGAGGTCATGGCGTTGGATGTGTTGAAGGAGGGCTCGTCCTGACAGATTTGGGGCCGTACCTAGGGGTCATCTGCACAGCAGAGGACAGTTGGCCAGCATGGCCACCTCCCACTGGTCTGAGGACCCGTCTGTCTCCCTTGCAGGAAATTCCTAGCTCTACATCTGTTGGCTCTGAAAGATTTGGGGGTCTTGAGCTCAACCACCCTCAAACTAAACCCCTTCTCTTGACACATAACATCCGAGTTAACTCTTTCTTGGATTTTTTATTACTCACACTTCTCCTCCTTACTCTTCATTATTTCTTCACTACTACCCAGTGACAAGCGCTGTGACTGAAACAGCTTATTTCAATAACTGGCTAACTATCAGGCAGAGTAATTATTTATATGTTATGGTTTTCTTTCATTAATGAATTACATGATAGTCTAGCAGCTATCCATTTCTGATTTCCATCGACTTTTAGCTCACATCTCTCCATCTGTTTTTGTTTTTCGGTTTTTGGAGGGGTAGCATGTTGTGTCCTTTTAACCTCCCTTTCTCTGCTTAGAAGTTCTAAACAGCAAATGAGACTGTGAAAATGAGTGTAGTAGAGAAAAAGCAACAACATCGAATGAGAGCAGTCAGGAAGAGAAAAAAAAATCAAGACAGCTAAAAAGGAGCAGAAGCAGCAGTGAGTGTGCTGGCAAGCTGCCAGGGGACTGGAGGCAGAGTGTGTTACAGCTCTGTGGCAGTTATTTGTCTCAGGGAGGTTCAGAGCAAATTGGTGCAAACGGCACAGCCAGGGTCTGCTTCATGAGTCAACATGCAGCTGAGGCGTGGGCTCCACACCACGGAGTCTTCTTGGCCTCCACTCCAATCTGTTTTATGTTGGAACGCAGACATCGTCCACAATCTCAAAAGCCAGTGGTGTATTTATTTGTGTGTATGTGGTTGTCAAAGCTGAATTCTGCCTAGTTTAAAACTCTTTTTGCATACTCATGTAAAAAGTTTTGCACACATGCTGCTGGCTTACAACCACATATGTTATTTTCACTTTATCTTATCCTCAATAGTTGATGGGTGTGTTGTTGACAGTGATTTTAGTTTAGCACTGTTAATATTGAAATCAGCACAACTGGCTACTGTCTAATACACTCCCCTCAGTGCATAACAATTACCCCAGTCTTTGTGAAACTTCTGGGGGGAAGATAAGTTCAACGCATGCATTTCAATTAGTTTTCTAATAATCTTTATATGCACAGAGCATTTTTTTATTATGCATGTTGTGTGTGGTCTGTTGAACGTAGCATATTTAGCATTTCAGGGTGCTTGCATGAATCAATGCTATCCGTGTAATTAAACTTGGAGTGTCTGTTTGATCGATATCTATTGTAAATGTCATTCTCAGTTGAGAGTTTCTGTGCAGTTTCCGAGCATGAATTCCGAAAATGTGTGGTGCTTCTGATAACAGGCTTTGCTTATTAATGACCTGTAAAAAATCTCTTAAATCTAAATATGCTGTCTCGGCAGATATTGACTAACCTATTTTTCCCAAAATGCAGTTGTCACTGCCTAAAGTGACAACAACCTGGAGGGAAGGAAAAGAAAATGCTCATGTCTGTTTTAATGTTGTAGATGTCACCCTGATTCTAGGATTTTTGTAGCACAGTTTTCACAAAGACAAAAGTGTAAATTCACCCACAGATAGCCCTCCTCCACCAGAACTACTGCCTAAATGCAAGACCAAGCACTGAAAATGCTCATCACAACACAGGTCCACATAGCAGCAGACAAGAGCCATAGAAGGGAAGAAGAGCAGCCTTTTAGCAGAGTTTTAGATGCTATGTATTGTCTTACAGTGAACACACAACAGGGGCAGAGTAGTATGAATGGATTGGTATATATAAGAATGATGCCTCTGATAGAACAAGATTGGCTGAAGTAAGACTCATTGGGGGAATGTGCAAGTGTGTGTTTGTGTCTGTATTTGATTCCATCAATCTCTCATCTCTCTGGCTGTACTCTGGTCGAGTGAATGATGTCTAGCAGAGGGTTGTGTGAAGAAGTCTGTACATCGACTAAAGGGGCAGGTGGACAGACACGGGTAAATGAGCCTGCAGGAAGTTTCATCAATCACTCCATGCTCTACCTGTATCACTGACAGCCTGCTGGACCAGGGAAGACGGGGAGATATGCCCTCTAAAACTGTACAAGAACCCTCGTCATTCATCTGTGTCTTTTCATAAGATGAAGACAAAGCTGGTCACTGTTTGAGATTTTGACGCAAGTAAAATCTGAATTAGAGTGATACATTTCGTGTGATTCCCTGTGATTCCCACACTTTGTATCATTACAATCTGCATCATGAGGTTATCACAAGTGGGAATGAGGAGAAAATTGCGTGATAAAACAATAACCATAGAGACTGAGTGAATAAGGCTATTTTAATGGCCGCATAAAATACTTCTGCAGTGGACGAAGTTTGAGTCACTTTATTGTGATAGATTTTACTTTTTTGATCTCCTTATAAAAATAGAGAATGAAATGCATTAGATGTGCTAAACACAGCTGTTTCACATTTATTTCTTCTATGCCTTTCCTGTCAGTGTGCATTCATGGAGGAAATGGCTTGTCTTGTTAACAAGGAAGGGAATGCTGACTTATGGAGACCACTTTAAGCACTTTCCTCTGTTTCTTTGGAGGTGTTTGCAGTCTATCCACTTACACATGATGACACTGCCCACATATCTTGGGATACCCATGAAAAAATTAGAGCAACTGCACAGCTTTCTGTCTGGGTGTCTTGTGCGTCAGAGCTTTTTTTTTTTTTTTTTTTTTTTTTTTTTAGTCGCCACAGTGACTGCTTATTCATCTCTATGTAATCTTTGCCTCTGGCTTTAGTACAGAAAAAGATCATGGGCAGGATGGTTGCAGGTTCCCAGGATAGTGAAGTATGATATTAACATTATGAAGTGCTAGTCTAGAGAAGATAAGATACAGTATGTGAGCTCTTGATTCCAGTGGTTCTGTACTACCACTCAGGAGGAGCACTGATAGCAAAGTACATTCACTCCTCTCCTCGAAAACCATCCATGTTGTTCGTGCATGTTTCAGTGTGCAGTATAAATGTGCATCTTTGTTCAACATGTTTTCCTATTTGTTTGAGGTGTGTATTCTTGGTGGTAAACTGTGTGTCATGAGTGCTTGTGAAAACCAGATGAATTTATGCTGCTGAGTCTAATCTCCACTTCTTCTGCAGATACTTTGATATTACTCTTGTTTTAAAGTGTTATCTGCTCTTGGTCTAAGCCTCTTCTGTGGCCAGACTGGCTGTGCATATGTGTCTGTGAGGTTTGCCCATGCTTACATGCAGGCATGCTGGTGTCTGGTCATATGATGAGACGTTGTGTTCTGTGGACATGCTCTGGTTATTAAACCTGGGTTAAGCCCTAACTTGAAACCTTCTATCATGCTCCTCGATCCGTGACGATGGAGTTAGGGAGGATTAAAGGGTTTGGAGACAGGAACGTAAGGGATTTTCAGCCAACATTTTGGCAAAGTTAGAAAATGGGCTCAAGAGGCACACTTAGTCCACACAAAGTGAACCTGTACAGACTTTGGGATGTCCTGTTTTCTTTCCTTGTCTTCACTATTTGCTCCCAGTTGAGTTGAGTGCCAATTCACCACCTACTGATAGTTTCTCAGGTATCCTCTAACTCTGAGCTGAGTTCAGACATCTAGATGTGAACTCTTGGGTAAAGTACAGCAGTGGTGCAAAACATAAGCAATGAAATGGCAGTTATACTGACGAGTTTCAGTTGCTTTTGCTAAATCAAATAAAAACCTTTATACTTTCTATAGCATAGTAAAAAATATTTAAGTGACATTAACAATAAACTCTATTTTTATTGTGGGTATATGGCACTCATATGGGCTATAGAGAGGCAAAGCTGTGGTTCAGCAGGAGCCTCCTGTTTCTGCTCAGGTTCAGTGGACTGATAACACAGAGAACTGTGTCTGTGCTCTACTAATATATCTTCCCTTCTAACATGCTATCTGTTCTATTCCTCTTGGCTCTATTTTTATTTCTCTCTCTAACTTTCCCCCCTGTGTTGATTTCCCTCACCGTCTCCTGTGAACTGATAGAACAGAGAAAGTAAGAAAGACCTCTGTGAAGGAGAAGAGATGGGAGAAGAGAAGAAAAAAAGATATCTGAAATTTTATCAGAGTTGTAGCATATTGCTGAGCCTGGAGCGTAACAGGCAGGAAGAGCTGGTGAGGTAAGCAGTAGACCCAAACACTGATAATGATCTGCCTTGTGCTGATCTGACTGCAAATGAAATGCAGTCTGCTTGCTGATGTCTGTGGATAGTCACAACCCTGACATCAGTCAATGACAAATGCAAACAGGGGACACATGATGGTATTCAGTTGTCATCTAATTGTCCTTGGTTGCTTTGGTAGCTAATCTGATCATTAAAGCAACAATTGGGATAAAATGAGTTTCTCCTTGTCGTGTCACAGATACAAGAGTGTGTCCTAAAATAGGTTTGGCATGAGTGAGAGTCATCATTATCACAGTGTAGTTCTTATGCAAGCCTTCCGTCCTGACCTTTCTGTAATGCCAACATTCATCCACTTGGAAGCCAGAAAATTTGTAGCATATTAGGTCCCACATTACGAACGAAGGCACTGACTCCATCATCACAGTAATGTTGTACTAATGACGATGGACATAAGTGAAAATGGATGAACAATAAAAGCGTAATTCTGAACATAATTGAAAGAATCATCAGATCATACTTGAGAGCACTTGTGTAAACATCTCTTTCATCTTATTAACTTAACGTTTATTCAGCTCAGGCTTAAATACGTGTGCCATGACCATAATTATCCTCACTGGAGTATTTGTAAATATATACAATAGTCAAATAGGGACATGAGGAGAAGTGCAGCTTGACTGAGTAGTGAATAGAACAGAAACACCCTCACCTCTTCTTTGTGCCTGCTTGACCTCTCTAAACAGGGTGTGGCAAAGACACAAAAGGTTCTCCATGTAACCATATACTGAAAAGAGCTGGATAAAAGACAGACAAGGGGACGTCATGTGTAAAAAGAGAAAAGTAAAGAGGATCCATTCAAAATTCAAACAGTAGTCAGTGTTGCTGTGGGTAAGTTTGAAATAGCTGACATCTGACTCAGTGAGGCCCAGAATTGTGTGACCATAGTGCTGCTGTTAGGCTCGGGGGTGACATTTCTATTCTCTCTTCCAGAGCGCTCTCTCTCTCTTTCTCCACCCGTCACTAGTATCAGATTCTAATCTGTCAGTGGTGCCTCAGCTCCATTTAGCCGATTGGCTCCCATCTGAAGGATGGGATAGAAAGACCTTCAGTGATCAGCTGCAGTGTAACTTGTGCTTTTCCCAGAGTTCTTTACTTCCCTAAAAATATCTTAACTCACACTCACCAATGCTAAATCTAAATGTTTCTTAGCTACTTCTTGGTACATTGTAGCTCATAGGAGGAACTACACGACTTCCGTATAGCCTTACAAGGTAACTACTAGTGCCATGTTTGGATCTGAGAACCTGTTTTGCTTTCTCTGTGAGCATCATGCCAACAATCACGGTGAGGGAGCAGATGATCTCAAGACCTGGCCTTTGCGTCCAGTCCAATTTTTTCCCTGCCAATGGGATTAGTGGAGAGTGCCGACTCTGCAGGTGGAGTTGTAAGTTAATTTAGCCCACTGTTTGGAGCTGTAATAGCTTATTGATTGCCTGACAGAAGCAGCATGGAAGGGCACAGAGAGGGGAGAGAATAAGTTAATCATCGCTCAGTGTGTTGTCACGATTTTATCAAATTATCCAAGATTCACCAGTGCCATGTAAATTCAGTTTCAACCTCAGCGGAGTTGGAGAGACTGCTCAGAGTGGAGCCAGCTGATTTCGTGAAACCCGTTGCTGTGATTCAGACTCGGCATGGCTGGTACTCTCTGCCCTGCTCCTGCCTCAATCCTGTGGGATTCAGACTGCACAGGGACCCAACTTAATTCACGCTAAGCTCTTGGGTTAATTTTAGCTTTGCTACCAAGTGGTGACCCCCATCTGCTATAATGCTGCTCAGGTTGTCTGTAAAAACATCAGCCTCACCTTCACATTTCAGACCATAACTCCAACACAGCTGGATGGGCCATCACTCATTTCTTCCACTAGTCTTTCCCAGTCTAAGTGCTCCTGTGCAGTGTGCACATGTGTGTACAGTATGAGCAAAAAGGTCAGGGTGGATGTGTGTTACTCACAGGAACTCTGGCCCATTAGCACTGCAATCATATACACATTCTCACTACAGCTGGTTACCTAGAAACTGCACATGCTGCTTTTATTTGACTGGTCGCCATCTAGCTGTAACCACAGATTGAGATAATGCTCCTCTATTTGAAAGCCTTCTAGCAAAGCTGTCATTAATACTGCGCTCTAAATCAGCACATGGTCTGTAGGCGAGCTGTTTTAACCTCAAAATCACCAGACAGGATTCACTGTGTTATCAATTAGTGCACAAATCCACTGCCTGCCTTACATACTCTCAAGGTTCTGTGAGGGTATCACATTAGCTAGTGTTTACACAGAAAGCAGCAAAACTGGGTTTCGCCGTGGCTGGACTTTACTCATTCTTGCGTCTGGCTTCTATCAATCTGTCTTCACCCAAATGCTTGGCTAACCAAAATCAAAACACTGGTACAGTGAGGAGAGAGGTGAAAGAGAGCGATAATGTAAACAAAAAGACAGATATGTTGACATTGCACCTGATTGCACATACACTGCCACTGACCTGATGGCCAAATGTCCTATCTGGCAACAACAGGAGCAACATCTGGCAAAACTGTCCACTTTTATCCAAATCTAAACCTCATCTAGTCTCATCACTACCAGGACTCCAGGTATAACATTTAAGATTAGTCTTGTCAGAAAAGCCCTGATGTGATTTAAAATAATTGCACAGAACCTGGTGCTTTGAGATCAAACGCACAGAAGGAGAGATGGGAAGAAACAACAAAGTCATGGATAAACTGTTGTGAAAATAGCATGGGAACAGAGTAGAAGGAGGTGTCTCCAGTTGGACGGAGAGCCTCTCTTGGCTTGTGAGGGGAAGATAAGGGGACAGGTGGTGTTCTGTTCTCCCAAAGATCCCCGACAGCTGGCAGCTCTCTCGCTATAAGCATGCTGCCATCGAATGTATGTGTCCATGGCCCTGTCAGTGTGTATATCCATGTTTGTGTGACATTTGTTTGTGAGTGTGTGTTTAAAGCAACATGTGCCTGCATTTAGTGCTTGTTTGAGCACTTGTCGGCTGAGATATCTTCGTAAAGTCAGTCTCAACTATTACATCTAGGCTTTTTTTTATAGTATCCTCTTCTTTTTTCAGCTCACTTGCAGCTCTTTGGCATTTAGCCGTACTACACCAGTCTGTTCTTCTGAAGCATTTTTGTTCCTGTGTGTCAGACCTTTACTGTGTAGTAATAGTGTGTGATTCCGGTTCTGACCCAGTTGAGTCTTAAGGAGTGGTCTGTTCATATTACTCAAAATCTTATGTTTAGTTTCTGTTGCCAGTTAAAGCGTTTTTATATGGCTTTTGGACTGCGTCTCCATCATACTCTTGACAATTAATGTTTCAGATTAATGTTATTTCTGTTTAAAGTGTTGCTTTTTTTTAATCAAGTACTGTACTACCTTAACTTTAAGTAGCAAATACTGAAAAAATACTGCATGTTTCCATTGACCACTACATTCTTAGTCTAATACATTCTAGGTATTTATTTTTGCTAAGTTTGCTTTTGTCATAAACTGGATTTCATGACCAATGAACACTTTTCCATGCAAAACAGATGCCGGGATAACAAATGAGCCAAAACAGAAGGGACTTAAAATTGTTCTGTGTTGGCCTGGCACTATGTAGTGTTCATGTACTCTGGTTTGTTCAGAGTTCTTTACTGTGTTGGCTTTGGGCATGTTCCACATACAACTCTGTGTTTGATCGGGCGGCGTAGTGGTAGCTACTGAGAAGAGCTTGTGACATCTCAGTGGCAGGCTGCTTTTGTTTGCAGAAAAGAAAAAAGAGATGGTACTAAATGAGCCAGAGGCAGTTATTTGCTGTTGGCAAACAGACACTGTCCTCAGTGGTGGAGCACTCAGTTACCACTGTGGCCTGACAGCTGGCTTTCATCCCCATGGCGCAGCAGCTTTGTGCACAATGCAAGTTGCCCTTAAATGTAATTCATGTTCTTAAACTCTTCGTGACCATCATGCTCTGGTGGAGGCTCAGAATAAAGATTCCCCTCCAGCACCACTTTTGGTCAACAGAATGGGAATCAATTTCCTAGACCATTATTGATTGATGTCAACTGTTATGAGTGTCCTTTTTTTTTCTTTGTGTTTTGCCAGTGGTCCCTTTGAAGTTGTGATGATTCCTTTCAGCTTCCCAAGTTCAATAGAACAGTTGGCCTGCACCTGATCCATTGATGTTTCATGCACCAGAGATCACCCTAACTGTGTGATGAGGAACTATTTCATATGCAAAAATTAATGATAGTGTTTCAAGATGAAAGAAGTCTCTTCACGAGCACCATCTGTATCTATTGTCTGCCTTTCTATAAATATATTAATCCATATCTGTCTTGATTATAAGCTCTGCAGCATAAGTCACATTAGTGGGAATGTATTCCTGATCTAATCATCTGTTAAAGTAGTCCCATAATGACATTGAATATACCTTCAAGACCATAATTACACTTAACTTCAGTCCGTTGGGCAGACACACTTGATCATTTACGCACACTGGCTTAATCAGGATTCCTGTTAGCTTATTCTCCATGAAGCGTGCATCTCATCAGGTAATCATTTTGACTTAGGCTTTTTGTAATTAAAAGTTGTTAAGACAAGTCTGCAGATCAATAGTTTCTGCTTGTGATGTTTTACACACACACATCTTAATAGTTATTATGTATAAAAGTGTTTTTCTATGGTGCAAATATTATTTTTGCTTGTGTAAGGTGATCTTTCATGCAACAGTTAGCAGATTCATTATTCAGTGGCTCCTTGAGACTTGTATTGGTATATGTCCTTGATAAAACTGGAAAAGTTATTTTATGAAAGTCTCAGCAATATTACTGCCAATCAGGGCTGCCGGAACAAATGCTTAGCAATGACTGGATCACACACTACGTGGACACACAAAGTCACTTTTTTAGACTTGTTGTGCCACATAAAGGATTTCTGATGCAGTGCTTTCAAGCTTGAATTCTAGCAGAAAATATGGTTTCCTTTTATTCTGCACAAAATATTTCCCCTGAGGCAGAGCCACATAAAGCCAGCTCTGTCCTCCAGACACACACAAGTTATTATAGCTGTCCTCATATAACTGTAAATATATTCATTTTGGACATCAGCTGTTATTTATCTTGACCATGAAGTAAAAATGAGTCCTGTAAAATTCACTTTGGCGTGCAGGCAAAGGAAAATGTATACATTCACTTTTTTTGCTGCAGAGCTGTACAAAAGACTTAAATTACAACAGTGTGTATATCACAATGTGGATGTCAGTCATCTCTCTCCGTACCCTGTTATGCTCTGTCCAGCGCTTCAGTGACACCGACGTTGTGTTCGCTGTCTCAAATAATGTAGAAGTCAGGAGCTGGCTACCCTATGAGTCAGCCAAAGTGACATCTTCCAGGAGCTAATACTGGCTTGACGTCTCAGTGTGAGAGGATATTGATTGTGTGGGTGCCTTCACATACTGATTAACAATAGTGAACTCCCACTCTGACTTTGGCCTTCTCTGATTGGATAGACTGGTAAGGCTCGCTTGGCCAGAGAAGGCTTTTGACAGCATCTCTATATATTAATATGACTTGTAGAATATTTCAATTAGTTATTTGACAAAAACAACTGTAAATTTAAAACAAATGGACTTGTCCGTAAGTGGATGTCAATATATTTCCAAGACACAGGTACAGAATAACTAGGCCAGCTTTTTGGCATCTTTTTCTTTTTCGTCTCCTGTTGTCTGTAACCTGTCACAGGAGAAGAGATCAAGGTGACCATGCTGCCCATTCCAAACGACCTTGGGGCCCATGGCCGTTGGCTGCTCATTCCTGAAGAGCAGAGCATAAACCCTTAAAGCAGGTTTTAAACAAACTGTCTGGCAAGGAGGCTGTGTGTGGTTTTTCTGTTCAAATGTCTCTGTCTCGCTCTCTGCTGCTCTCCAGAGCAGTGTGTGAGCAGCACCATCCCTGTCTGATTTATCTCTGCAAGGTGAGATAAGACTCTCCCTTAGCCCACCTGTAAATCCCCTCAGCCTCAGTCTATCCAACATGTAGACAAAATGTTCGAAATGGTAGACATGACATTAAACACACACCTGTATTATCTTCACTATCTGGATTCAGTGAAGTAATTTTATCTGAAAAGGTCTCCCATTTGTCTTGCAGTTTTCAACTGGGTTTTTTAAATGTCTGTATTAGAGTATTTGTCCAACACTTTCACATAAGATGCCAACAGCATTCACCTCACCAAGCCCAAACGCTGTAGTGTTAAAGTGTTTCTTCTTTTAGATCTTTTCACTGTGATCAGAAAACAGGGTAGTTTATAGATTTTACTTTACATTACATTTACCATTACATCCAACCTATGTTATGAACCTATTCTCATAGTGCATGAACTTGAGTGCAAAGTGTTATTGTCAAGTTTTCCAGACAGTAATCAGAGTTGATTGTAGTCACATATGTCCACTTGATCTGTTGAAAGTTCTCATAGTTGCTAAGTACTGTAGGGACTCTATTCACTGGTCAGCTTTGATGTCAAGTTAAAAGGCTCTCGGGCTGTACTCCTGTAAAAGTAAGTTAAACAGATGCTCACTAAGGGTTTTTTTTCTTCAACTATCACAAGTGAGTTTGTGGAACAAAGTGAGACATATGAGGCCCAGGGGAAAATCTTTCAACAGGGGTGTGTGTGTGTGTGTGTGTGTGTGTGTGTGTGTGTGTGTGTGTGTGTGTGTGTGTGTGTGCATACTTGTATGTGCTCTTCGGATGTATGGAAAGACTCCAGATGAAACCGATTTATATCCTTGACGTGCCTGCATTTATCAGGGAACTTCAGCATCACTCTGTTCTGCTGACAGCACTGGCCTGTAATTGGCTGACAGATTTAAATGTCTCAGGACTAGAGCTGTAGATGAAGTACTGAGTGTGATGTGGACACTGCCACAATTGGTCAGGAAAAGTGTTCTTAACATAGATGCCACAGTGGCCGAATTAGTAGCGGAATATAATGACCTAGAACTATTTCCTACACCAGATATGCTGCATCACTGAACTAGAGTTGCCCCCCAGCTGCCGTTTTTGTACTGAAATTATTCCTTTGTACTTGGTCCAAATAAGTGTCATCACAATATTTGCATAAAGTACAGGATAGGCATTGAGATAATGAAATTTTGCTGTGCTATGCCTAATGCTCAGGGTGGGATTACACTTTGGGTGATGAGTGAAAGGTGATAGAGGTGGTGCGTTAATAGTGTACAGCTGTAGAGCATAAAACTGGTTGGATGTCATCAAGGCAATCAACAGGACTGCCCGATCAAGCAGAGTTTTAATGAAATACTCTGAAAGTTCACAAGTAGAGCTCTGTTTTTACGAGATTCCTCATGTATTTATGGAATCCAAATGCGTGCTGGGAATAGCAACATGGCAGAGCCAGGTACAGGATCATTCATATTCATAAACCTGTATATCTGTCATACATGCATACATGTTAGGGAGAAAGTGGTACAAAGTTTTATAGACAAGTGCATAGTGTTCAGCAATACAAATGGTAGCTCTTCAGCTGTGTGTCTTTGATGTAGTCGACAAAAAGCAGGGATAGTGTCTCTCAAGAGCACTTATATTCAGGATACATCCCTCCCTCTCTGAGACCCAGCTGCTATCATTTGTAAAAGCGGGGTTTTTACCGTACAGTAACTACCATTTACGTGATAATGCTTATATACTACCTCGTATTCTCTCTACTCTTTAACCCTCAGTATGGTGCCTATCATTATACTGCCTATACTGGGAAAGAACTGAATGCTACATTTTTTTGGGTCCTGCAGTCTTTAATGTATTTGTCGCAGAAGCGTGGCGTAGGTGATCCTCAGTTGTTCCCTTCCCTTCTCTTTGACCTTCCTTCTTGCACTTTAATCCTGTCTGTCTCTGTTTATGAACTTTATACATTTTGACAGCTGGTGTGGGGAGAAAGGCGGGTTTGCAGCAAAGGCACTTTTTATTTTTTATCTTCCTGAGCCCCATTTCCTCACTTCTCAGCCAGCAGGGAGAGACACTTTAAGGGCTTAAAAATAATCATTCGCTGTTTTCAGTAAGAGCCTTTCTAATTGAGCCTGGACTGACCCCTGAATGTGACCGTGCTGTCTGGTTTCCATCCCTGCACTTGATTGAAATGGGAAAAGTGGACAGAGATTCAACTCATTTTTGTTTATTTACGTTTGGTCGTCCCTGTTTTGCATGGCCCAGTGGTGGATTAGCACTCTATAGATGGATCCACAGTGAAGGGGCCCCACTTCCATGAGACACAGGGGGGACTGGAATGTGCAACACACAGCCAGGACTAATGGCATATGAGAGGGGGTGGTATAAGCTGTCTACCTCAATATACCTCTTTACTGTGTGAGGGGTGTGCGCTGCATTTCTCCACTTCTCACAGTGTTTAGTACTTCTGGATAAAGTATACAGTTTCAAATGTAGTGAAGAATGGCAGTGTTGGAGAAATCATGATGCCTTTTATCCAGACGGGCCAGAAAAAAAAGGTCTCTCATAAACAAAGCTGACAGCATGCTTGTGTACCAGGAAGTGTGTGCAGGATGCAGGATCTTTTGTAGGTTAAACACATCTGACATGGCCACAACTCTGTGTCCATTTATTCCAGTTTTACATGCTGCATGCTGTCAAACACTGAGTGACAGCTAAATCTTCTGGCTTATATTAGAACTAAGCCACTGTGTAATTGAATATTAGTTAAATCCTTTCCATACTACTGAGATTTGACCTAAAAAAACCCAAATGTGTAATTGCAGTACATTGCTCCCCTTAGGTATCACAGTTAGCCTTTTACTATTATTAATTAGTTTTCTTTTTCATTTTTTAGTTATCATTTTGCTCCAGGAACAACTATTTAGTTCAACATTGTATTTAAATGTATTTTAAGGTGGTTTATCTATATTCACATAAAATTGACAGTACCTTTTGAGTAGGATGAATCTAATAATTGTGCAGGAATCATCCAGAATCATTAACTCCTAGCCTTTGAAAAACTTGAAAAAAAATGTGCACAGTGTATAACTACACTATGTATAAATAAAATATCAAAGCTGGCTTTGTTAATCATTATTTCATATTCTCTTAGTCTGTCTGTTATGCAACATTTTGAAATCTCTACACTGCACAAATGAGAAATTAAGACAAACTGTTAGTGGAGATGACGTTAGGTGAGGAAAATCTTGAGATTTGGAGCCATGTTTTACAATTTGCAGAGAGTTACACTGAAATCCTCTGTATATAATCTACTCTGTGCAGAGGAGTATTTACTGTAAGTGCTGCCAGGACGACATCTGCTGAGACTGTAGAGTCGTTTCATAAAACATCTCTAATTAAAAATCTGTGTTTTTTTTGTTCTTTTTATATTTTATCTGTATTTTATCTGTATTTTACTTAGTTCCCTCTGGAGCCAGATAAATAGCATTTATTAAGTTCAGCTCCACATAAACCATTTTTCGGTGTTTAGTGATATTACTGTGCCTGCTAATTAAAAGGCTTGTTTACTAGGTTACAGCCAAGACACTTCAGAATCCCTCAGTTGTTTCTCTACATCGCATTTGCCGTGCAGATGATTGCAGCCACTGCTCATTTTGTCCTTTGTTGATCTGCTGAGGTGTGTGTCCTTCAGGGTGTATTGGGAGTTGTGCAGCAAAAACACAGGTCAGTAGTTACATAGTCCCTCTGGTAGTACCAGAGGAGAGAGGATAAAGGAGAGAGAGAAGGAGAGGCTGTACTATTGTCTTAGCCAATGATGTAGCCCGGTAGCTCCATTAGTTTGCTATGTCGATGTCGCCCGTTCTAGCCTCACAGTGGCCATCTCACTCTATTCTCTAAACCATACTGCAGTAAAATTAGATTTTATGATTGTGCTTCATTACAGTTTCATGAATACTACTGAATACCACTGAATATAAACATATACTCTAAAGTTCTGGTTCTCCTGAAACCACCACAGTGTATGAGAACTAACTTTAATATTGCGTTTCTGTTTTTTTATTTTTGTTCTCCTTTTTGAGCCACAGTTTATTACGTCCCAGATTTTATTTTTAAAGCCACGGCATTTGGAAAAGGTAGAAAACGGGATGAGTTTAAATGACAGAAAATACGTTTTAGAGGAATAATCCCTTAAGAAAAAGGAACAAACACAACAGCAAGTGAAATGTCCCTTAGTGTCCCATTATAGCAATTTAGTAGAATCTGGATTTTAGGGGGAAGGGGCGGAAACGGACGTGATGGATGTATATGGAGACTCATCCTATCACTCACAGCAGGGGTGCCAGATAATGCGGGCCACTTAGCAACTACACAAAAAGGACGGACATGACTATTTTGTGTGTTTTTTTTCACACAGCCTGTTATTTACGAAATCTGTGTGCCAGATCACCATCTGTTAAAGTTAAATTGCTGCAGTGCTGTGCATAATTCCTCTGCATTTAGAGAGATTTTCATTTTATCATGTGTACAATAAATCATACATATGTATTAGAAAATGGGAGTTTTGATGTGATCATAATTAGTCAATCAAATCAACTTTAAAAACTTAATAAATATAAAATTTTTTCATTGTCTTTTTGTCTTAATTTTCTTTTTCTGTCTCAGTAACTCTCAGGACTCTGTCCAAGCGGTGGCAGAGTTGACATTTACCCCTCCTGCAGACAAAGAGCGCTGGCAGAGTGAATGGGGAAAGGAAGGAATAGCTGGCAACTCCAGGGCACAGGCCAGATGGATTAACTTGAAAGGCATAGCATTGTAAACCAAATTCAAATTAATCCCTTTTTTGTGTCCCCTGATGGAACAATGGTTCTTTCCTGGGCCTCAGAGAGACATTGACGCTCAGGGGAGAGTCAGGCCTTCACCGTATCCGACACTCTATTCACGTCAATGCTCTCAATTACCTGCCACAGAAATGGGGCAGTTTCTCAACACTGGCAAAATTACCTTGCATAATAAGGCGAGACACATGAGCTTAATATGTTTGAATATTAATTTACAAATCACATAATATAGTAAATATGCACCTCTGGAAGCTGTTTTCATTATCTGGCCAGTATATGTTTTTCCCTGTGGTCTGACTTGCATTTTTAATTCAAACACGGTTTTAGGATTTCCATATAAAATAGTTCTCAGACCATTTGGCTCTGTCCAGTGTTTTTTTAAGGGGGCATGTCTGTCTCCCCTGTGGCCCTGACTAGCTGACACAGACGAACAAAGAAAAGTGAATTCCAAAACCTTTTCTGCAAAATCCCTAAACCCCCTCTAACCCCACCCCCACATCACCTAAAGTTTTGGGTTTTGCCACCATTTTTTTTTCTTTTTAAATGCAGTGTGGCCATTATTGTTAAAGTCCCAGTCTGACAGCCTTTCTCTGTTTTCACTCTGTTTCTCAATGACCCATGCTGTTTCTTTTTTTTATTTTTTATTTAGAACGTCTGTTTGTAAATCACTATTAAAATTCCTTTTGGAGCTGCTTCTTAATTTTTCCTCCTCCCCCTTTATGTGTGTGTGCAATATGCAGCAGAAGTAGGACAAGAGGTCCCACTGTTACAGCTTGTATTATTTGACGCAGCTATTCATTAATTATCTTCCCTGTGCAGTCTTCCCTATCGCTCATTGTTTCCTTTTTTTGTTTTCGCTTCAAGCACCTTGTTCCATGTTGTTCTAATCCCCAGTCTTTGTCAAATCATTTGCTTATCCAATATCCTTGGGAATGGTTGAAGGAATAGAAGAGCGCAGTATATTTTGTCGCGCATTATGAGTATGTGGATATGTCACTGGCTAAGCTTTTTAGCCACAGTGACATAGACGAAGCCAGAGAAGGTAGGGACTGAAAGTTTTACTGCTTTAGTGAGATAAACGATGATTATGTTTGCCATGAGGAAAGACACGTTGAGCAGAGAGCGGATTGCTGGCTGTCACTCTTTTTTGCTCTTTTCCTTTGCACATCTCTCCCAGAAGACGTTTGTTGTCGACTAACTCCAAGGACAGATTTATGTTGTGTTTAAGATGGCCAGAAATGTTTGGATTTATCATTTAAGACTTTGGAATGATTCAGTGCTTGAACACATGCACACAGAGACACCTCCAACTCCTGAATGTCACACACGCTTTCACTTCTGCTGCGCTGTTCTGTTGACGTTGGACTAAATGATCCATAGCATTGTATATGGGCCGCGCCTCCTCTCACTGGTCACAGACACTTGCTTTTTATTGAATCCACCAGGTTTTTCCACACAAATGTTGACTCATATATTATCATGATTGCATGTTAATGCAGTACAGTTTACTTCAGTGTCATTCACAGTGACATCACTTGTCCTCCAGCCCTTCCTGAAAACATTTCTTAGCCTTGTGTATTAGGCTCTCAATCCTCAGCTGCTGTACCCTCCACTCTGAAGCCATTTTTGGAGGTTCTGTCCCACACGTGATTTCTCTGGTATTTGTCGCCATGACTTACACTGCGTTATGCCAAACCTCAAATGATTTACTTGGAGTTATTAATAAAACCTTTACTGACAAGACATCAAGAATGACAGTCAGTTATATACAGTAAGGCGTACAGGGTATTATATCAGGGGGAGGCTAAAAGTACACTGAAGTCTGTTTGTAGGAAAGTGTGTGGGGGAAACGTTGATATTTGGGCCACCGCTGAGCTCTGTGTGCTGTGATGAATGGTGCTGTATAGCATTTTACTGCCCTGTGCATTCCTGTGTCTGGGCTGTTTACTGTTACCACACCTCACTCCTGAGTGTAGTCGTAACCAGGCGGGCAACACATGGTGCTGTCTATACCAGGAACATTGCCCCAACGTAGTTATTCTGACCCCGTTTCAAAACTAATTCACTCCACTGCCTGGAGTAGTGACATACCAGTGGCATAGCTTCATGGCATGAAGCTCAAGAGATCTGAAGTGTGGAAAACAAAGCAGTGTTGCAGCTGTAGAGGGGAATCAGTGGGAACAATTGTGGACATGACAGAAGGGATTTAATGTTCAGCAGCATTTTAAACAATTAGCTACTGTCTCTTGTGTCGTTACTCAAAATGTGCCGCGCAGCTGTATGTTTGTTTTTTTTAGTTTTTTTTATTTCTGTCAGATAGATTCCAAGGCTTGTTAATGCAGGATTTAGTGTCAGTACATCCACGTTGGCTGCAGGAGGAACAGTGACCTCTTTAACATCAATCAGACAGGGATTCTGCTCCAGCTCAGTTCCTTAAAGATCAGCTACAAACACAACTTTCATCACAATGTGTCGACATAAGTTGATCGGTTGGGGGCAGGTGAGGATGTCATCATGACCTTAAGAGGAATTATGTTTGTGTGTGTGTCCAAGTCTTTCTGAGGAGTCCCAACTTGGATGTCTGGCCTCACACAGGGTCTCTTGTCTTGTTAGTGAATTGCTGATGGTTCTAATCTCATGTCAAGGGCATTAACTAGTGTGACCACCAAAGGACAGCAGCTCCAGTCTGGATGTTGTCACCTGGTGAATGACACTCTTAGCCAAGTGTTTTAACTTGCTGTTGTGGAGATTGCTAACAAGCGTGAGGGAAATGTTTGCCAATTTGAGAGAACCATTTCCCTCTTTCTTACAAGTTTACTATCTTGGCACCATCTTGGCATGTCCGCCAGCTAACTTTTGTGGGAAGAAAGAAGAAATTCAGCATTCAGTGACAACTGTGAAATCATCTGAGATGGAGGTAAAGTGGAGGATTAGGCTGGGATTGGGCCAGAGGAGTGCACAGGGAGACAGGGAGAGATAGAGATGGAGAAGGAACGGTTCCCAGCAAAATGAACTGAATAGATTTTTAGAGCCTCCGTGATTGTCTTTCTCTTTGCCTGCTGTCCTGAAAAACCACCCACTCCTCCTCCTCCGTCTTTTCTTTTTCCCTCCCACTGAAGTTCTTTCAGCTTTTAAGAATGTTTCTTAAAATCCTATAGGTGATAACTAATAAAACCAATCATGTCCCTGTCTTATTGTAAAAAACTCTATTATGTATTTACGTTTCCATCTGATTCTGCCTTTGCTGTTTTTTCACGTCCCGGTTGTCACATTGAACTATTTCTGGCTGCTTGTTTTATTGCGTCTTCTGGAGTTGTTTATCTCCCTGCTGGCCTTTTCACAGGTACCGTGGTATATGGAGCAATGTGTTGTGACACACAGCACACTGTAATGCTGCTCTCTCCTCCTCTCTCACCTGTCTGTTTCTATTTCCTCACAACATCCATTTTACTTAGCCTTCACCCGAGTTGTTTCCCTCAGAGTTTATTCCAGCTTCTTTTCTGTGACTAACACAACCATGGTTCCTTTGGAGCTATTCGCCCACCAAGATGTTTTCCTTTCAGTTCTGTCTCACCATCTATCTTCCTTTTTCCAACCTTCTGTCCATCATGTGTCCACTTTCCCTTTTAGTTTTTCTTCTGTGCTCTAGTGTTCCTCTCCTCCTCTCCTCCCTCTGATGTAGGGGTTCTTGATTCCTGTTGGCACCTAGCAGTAGTAGTGTTTCTTCCTTTCCTTCCAGCTTAACTCTGCTGGATGACTGGAGCCCTTGTTGAGGTGTTGTTGTGATTGTTGGCCCAGCCTGTTTCTCAAGGGGCTCCTTCAGCTTGTCTCTCCTCCGTGAGTGTCCCTGGCCCCTGGCCCCCAACTCCCACCTCTCTTGCCTCAGCCACAAAGCTGCTGTCAGTCCACAGGCCACATGTGTCAGGCCTCAAGCCCTTATTTAAGACCCAGACCTTGCCTAGGCAGTGCTGTTCCAGTAACAGAGAAAGCAACATGAAAGAGAGGGTGTAAGCAGCTATTCAGCTGCCCGGAAAGACACATAGGAAGGCTGGACAAGAAAAAGTGATGGAAGCAAAGCACTCTCATTGGAACAATTGCTCCCTTCCCAGCTGACACTGTGAACTCTAAAAAAAGTACTCTGTGTGTGAAGAGGTAGAGTGACTATTCACCCACACTGAGTGCCCCTAGTTCATAAGGCTTTATAAAAAAGTGTGAATATGGTAGTTTGGCTGGAGGGGACAGTGGAGTGTAGCCAAACCCATGCACAACAGCCTCTCTGTTAGGCTTTCTCTCTCTCAACAGTGCAGGAGCCCAGACACATTAACAAATACAAGGCTCCAATAAAACACCACCACTGGACAATGTTCTGCCAGCTCTGCCAGTGGTCTGATAGGATGTATATGAGGCACAGAAAAGCCATGCCATTCATTCCATTTGAGTCTATTCTAAGGTCTGTTTTTCTTTACTAGGCTTAGGTTAAACAGTAATGACTCATTCCATATCTGAGAGTGCCAGTGATTTTATTTTATTATTTTTTAACACATACTGCATTCAGCCATTAGGCTCTGGCTTTGTCCATTACTGTTTATTGGTTGCCTGCTAACATTGTAGCTGTGGCTGTTTTGTCTTGGCAGCTCTGGAGAAACTCAGCAGTTTATAGATGGCGAAAAGTTACATGGTCTGAAAATAGTACGGTGAGTAACACAGTAGACCGAGCTGAGCCTGTCAAGAGCTCCTTAAAGTCTCTGTGTCGAGGGTCACAGGAGACAGAAACTCTAATTGAAATCAGTGATGAGTGCCTAAACAGACAAGGGCCTTGATCAGGCAGTGTGGAGAGACAGACAGACCGGAGGGGCCAAGTGGAAAAGAAAGGGATGGTCAAGACATAAACTTAATTGTTCTTTGGTTTTGTGGGAAGTCTGGCACTCAGTCCTTAAAACCGCTGTAGCTTCACACGACATAAAGGGCAAAATAAAGATTGGGTTCCAAACAATGAAAGTTATGGTTATGTCTGACCCTTGGATGTATAAACAGAGTGGATTTTGTTTCTACTCACACCCTCAGAGGTGTGCTGTAGTGTGGGTGGTGAGCAGCATAATGTGGATTCTTTCCACAGCCATAAAGGAAAAAAGGAAAGAACGTCGATCTTAGTTGCAGAAACCCAACCAGCAGCCCTTTGTGGACAGGAATAAGCTCAGACACTGACAGAGCAAATGTGGGACAGGGCAAATTAACATTTTTGCCAAAACCCAATTTGACTAGTCGTTTAAGTTTCCTCGCTGTGGTCAGGAGACAATATTGGGCATGAAAGGCATGAATTAAAATGTCCAGCATAAATGCTGGTAGATGTTTGCGGATAGTACCTATGGTGGTAGGCATTTTTAGTGGCATATTAGTATTTTTGTGATTTCACATTTCATTACTTCCCAAACCCATAATAGTAAATTCTGAACGTCATGAGGTTTGAGCATTGGATTAACCAGTTTTTTTCTAATGTTTTCTAAACTGCAGACTTTAATTTGCTTTTTGCCTTTTCCCAGCACACCACATCTACACAGCACACAACAATCTTTATGCTGGATGCTTGTGGTGGATCTTCTTTGCAGGCACACAAAACCTCCCTTGTTGCCTTCCATTATCCTTTTTTTAATTAATGTATCTCCCAGGGCACATAGTGTGCAGTAATTAAGCTCTAATTTGCACCCAAGGTCAGTTGGTTTATTAATTTATCTGTTCATTTATATTATAATCAGTCTTTTTGAAGGTAATTTTCCCTCTTTGGCTGTTTGACATTTGACAGTCCTTGGATGTAGACCAACTATACTCACCTCCTCTGCAACAGAAAAGTACCTCAGTGTCAAATGTTGACTGGAGGTGGTGATGGCAATGAAGAGGAAGCCAGTGACACATAAAGATGTTGCTAGTAGCCATGATGGCCTAAAGGCGTCCATGCTCCCTGTGTGCCAGTGTAAAGGATCTGACTGCCTAAGGACATGGAGTCTCGAGAGGTGGTTTGGGGGTGTAGATGGCATGTTGGGTGTAAACAGTGGTCTGCTCCCAGTGCTCGCTCGGGTCACTGCCTTAACAGAGTTGCTTACATATTCCTGCTTTGTTTAACAGATTGCCCCTTACTCCTCATATTAATCTTTTCTAGGTGAACAGATTTGTGTGCCTCCTGGTTTCCTCTAATCAAGTAGCTCTTTTGTTTGTGCCAGATGAAGAGAGAGTCCCTGTGATCCCTATTGTTCCCTGTGCTGAAAGCTTTGTTGTATTATTATTATTACATGTATGAAATGTACTTACACAAATGCAAACAGTCTCATCCATAAAGGAATTGCCAAACAGACAGCCCACATGCCCTTGCACGTCGACAGTCAGTGGGGTTCCTGCTCAGCATGTGTGCAGTAGCTCACCTTGCCTCTGTCATGTTTTCCATATTAAAGTGCCGGTGTGGTGGGTTCCTGCTGGTGGCGGGGTAGGGGCCCTGTCCCAGGGCTACGCATGTGGCCCTAATCCCCTCATTAACTCAGCCAGTACTGGGCGCAGATGGCAGGTTGGCACTGAAGCAGGATGCACACGCCCCTGTCTTTCTATCGCTGTCAGTCCCTGAGATCCCCCTGACTAGTATATGCTCATTACTGTTAATGGATCGCTGTTGGTCCGTCTTGGAGAACGTGTGTGTGCTGAGGGTGCACATACTGATGATGTGTGTGCGTGGGTGTGGGTATGTGTGTACATGTTTTTCTGATCCTGTTATTTCATCAAGGGTGTTGACTCAGTTCAGTTGTCTATTAAATGAAGACTGATGAGAGACATGATTGGAACAGGGCAGTTGCTTGAGCTGCCACTTACAACTGTTCTTCTAAAACCCATCTGCACAGTAAATGCAGCAGCTGCCCATCTTTCCATCATGATTTTTTTTGGAGAAATGGAAAATTATGAAACGTGACATGATGTTTTCTGTAACCAAATGAAGTGGTCAGTCACGCACACACTCTTGTGCCTTTTCCCCGTGTCTCCATTATAAATGATTGGAAACTGCAACTTTCATGTGCTCTCACTCTCTACTATGGCCCCACTGATTATCAGGCATACTAAAAGACATTTACAATGCTCTCAGCAAGACTGACTCTGCCAGCCCATGAAATAACAAACTGTTAAAAACATTCTTGTAAATTTTCCACCAACAGGCTAAGGGGAAATGTGAACAAACTGACAATCGAGAGACAGCACTTGAGGTGCTAAGAGCTATTGCACTGACAAAAACCAGAAACACTTCTGTCCTTTGAGAACATGCATTTGTCTGCTGCGGGGTATATGGGCTGGCACTGCAGTTAAATTTAGCATGTGTTTACAAAATGTCCAATAGCACTTTTTCATTTGCTTATTTCTAGCAGTGCACTGAGAGGATTTATTTCGCTAATTCCATTTTCCTGTAATAATAACCCAGAGTGGTCCTGAACAAGACTCGATATTAACTTACATTATAAGAGATTGGAGCAGATACAGTGAAATGCTGGAATTGGGCCAATCGTGGACAGATGAAAGACGTGTGTGTGTGTGTGTGTGTGTGTGTGTGTGTGTGTGTGTGTGTGTGTGTGTGTGTGTGTGTGTGTGTGTGTGTGTGTAATTCTGAGTGTGTGTTTGACTCACTGAGTATGTGTGCCTGTGGAGGTCACTCTGGGCTTCCTGTTGACAGCTGCAGGCTGTGGGCAGATTTACTCCATGGCAGATGCTGCTGAGGGACACAACTCTTAAGTTTATGTTGTGCCATTTGGCCGCATCTATTTATGGACTAGGACTTCACAATGTGTATAGGTAGACTAAGCAAAGCGACTTTCAGTAGTAAAAATGTTTTGACTGTTTTTTGCATGTGTTCAGCTGTGTGTGTGCAGGGTTGTTGGTAGTTGTTAGCTTGGTTGGACACCCTCATTACCAAACAGGCACAGGAAAGCATGGTTGATTTCCCTTTATAAAAGGACATGTTGGGTCTTGAAAAGATTCACAATAGACTCACTGTGACATCCTGGTGCCTCCTTTCATCTTCTCCTTCCTCCTGTCTATGGCTCCTTCCATGCTGCAGTTCTGCTCAGTGTCTTTACAATGTGATGTCACGTGCAATTTGTATCCTTGCCTGCAATTCTGTGGAAAAGAATAAATCTGGATATTGTCAGTGGGTGAGTGAGCACAGTCATGGCTCTGAATCCGGTCAAGTATGTCAAAAAATGGTACCAAATCATTTCCTGAGATGAAGGTATGTTCTGGCTTTCTTTATGCAAATACCAATGTTCCTTCATGTTTAAGGGCCCTCATCCAAATCTAGGGAACTTATAAAAAGAACTGGCAACCATAAAAAGTAGTCATAATCTATCCTGTGCAAAGTCTCCATCATGTCAGCTTTTTCTTTACTTGAACTAAACCCCCAGTGCCTTGGTTTCTTCAGTGAGCCAGCTGAGTGAGTTATGCACTTATACTGTATGTGTTGGCAGTATGAGATCAGGGACCCAAATCCAAACAGAGCACATGACTTTGACCAAAAAGTCAAACATAGGTTTGTCACCAGCAGACTAAATGCGGAAATAGTGCAGAATAAAATACATGCTCCAAGCAATGCCTGAGACTTAATGAAAAGGCAGATAGGTAAAAGAGGGAGGACGTGTTTAAGGTAATACCATCAAGGAACTTTGTAAAACACTGAAAATACTTTTTGCACTGTACATTCCACCCCTTTTCTTTACTTTCCTCCTCACTACCCAGATGCACAAAAGAACCTGCCAAACAACTGAGCAGGTTAGGCCTTGCTTTGAGCAATGAAAATAGATTCTGTTTCATTGCTTAAACATTTACCATTTTGTTTGCTATGTATCAGCATGCAGTTTGACAAAGGCCACCATTGTACCAGAAGGACATTTTTTGGCTTTTCTTTTCCTTCTCAAGGCTTCAGTGCTGCTTTACTGGAAGCAGGCTACATGGCGGATACATTTCACTTTATGACCACAACAATCATGACTCTATTGTTCAACTGAGATGGTTCTGTTTCCAAGCCCTTGTCAAAAAAAAGATGAAAAGGAGAAAACAAGTTGATTGCATGTTACTCTAAACCAACAAGACACATGCTAGTTTTTCATGTGTTTTCTTCAGCTACCGTGTAGGTTTAATTTTAATGTCTTGGCTTGTTCAACATTTCCCTTATTTTTAGACTTTATGTTAGCCTCGCCAACTCACGCGTTGGTGGCTTCAAATAACACTGAATAAAAAACTAGGAAGTTCAAGTAAAGAAATTGAACCATATATTAACAGATATGTTGCCAAGAAAATGTCAGTGAACTGTACATAGTATGCTTATGTTTAACAACCCAGCCAGTCTGTGGTGCCTCACTGAATAAGGGGTTGGTGCATGTAGCTCTCTTCAGATGGAGTACTCAGTGTTTCTTTACATATGTAAACTGTTTGTGTTTCTACATATTGGTCACTTCCTGTAAGCATATAATTCTATCACGTGTTTACTTTCTCTCAATTATATGGAATATTATTACAGTATATAATGTTTTCTGGTACAGATGTTACCATTTAACAGTTTAAATATTACACCATTTCTTCATGGTATTATCTGAGTTTAATCCTATAATAATCTCAAAATTGGTCAAATAATGTTTGAATCATCTAATCATAATCAACATGCTCTAGACCTAATGACCTTTAATATGTGGAATGAAAAACATGCAGCATATCAATGAATTTATTTTTTTAAGTGCTGTATGCTTGTCCTTCCACTTGGAGAGACAGGGACAGGCTAAATGAGAGCCAGACTGTTTTCTGTGAGCCCCGTGGGGTTGGTCGTGTTGACGAACAATATCCTGGCGCCCTTGGTCCATGGCTCCTAAGTGCCTCTCAGCCACATGACCTCCTTTTTTCTCAGCATCACTCTGTCATCATTCTACTTAGGCTGGTCCCCTACTATGACAGCTGTCCTTTCATCAAACATGGGCCTTTCAAATAGATGAAGTCTGAATAACACTGACATGGTTTCGTTGACAAGAGTCAGGATGAATTGATTTTAGCTGCCACATTGGAGCTGTGGATTGTATATGGCACCTTTATAGCCTTTTTGAGATTCCCTGGTACATTTTATCAAGAAGAAGTGAAAGCCAAACTTGAACCAATATTTTTATTGACCTAGATTCACGACACTTGCTTAGACTAGATGGAGAATTGTAAACAGCATATGAGGTTATCTTCTTTGTGAATCAGACTGAGTGGAAACCGCTACAGTGTCAACTCTTACCACCTCTTCCCTGTCTTTATCACCAATTGGTTCCTTATCAGGGAAGAGTGGCTTTAGTGTTGACCTTCTGGGAGAGGCTTTCGGTCTTGCCCTCAACACTAAGCTCACAGTAATTGTTGGCCATTGTTTGCCATTCTTTACCAATGTTAAGAAATCGATTAGGGCATTTGCTGTCTGCATGGCCAGAGGTTAAGGGTTCTGATGCCGACTTGACTAACGCATTCTCTCTCAATGACGTTGGTAACAGAGATGCCCTTTGAACGGATGACTAAGAAGTGGAATTACCGTCTAGAATTTGTCAGACATACACATATTGCTGCAAGATTTGTTTTGCCTCCAGGTTCAAATGCAGAATAACTTCTTCAGTTGGATAAAGAGCTGTTCTTTGCTATGTTTTTCTTCCCAGGTTGTCTCCAAAGAGGTGTCAGGGCACTTGTCAGGGGATGCTGTCTTTTGCCATCATCCCCAAGGAGTTCACCTTCTTTGTTCATCATTCGCTGACAACTCAGTAAAGAAGGATTAGATGCATACTGAGACATCCTTGCAAGAAATTCCAGTGTGAGGAAACTAAACAAAATTGAGAAAGTCTGTGTGTTTAATGAAAAAAAAAATATCACACCTTGGAGAATAGTGTAGAAGCACCCTATGGCTCTTTCGTAATGTTGTTTTTGGTGTATGTTTGTGCCCGTAGATATATCTAGCACTATAACCTCACAATAATAAGTTTGGGCCAGCTGTTTGCTGCAAACTAAGAAAAGTTGTCTACATATAGTGGGTGTATGATTGGATTCTTTGTCTTCCCAAGATGGTCTGTAATATCAGTCTCTAGGTATCTTTTTCTGAGTGGTTCTGTGATTGGAGTGCTGTGAACTATCCCTTTGCAAAAACGAGAAAAGAGAAAGTTAGACCAGCTCACACCAGAGAAAGGATTCACTTGGCCAGTTTATTGATTTCCCCCTTTCCTACATCCACTCCTCCCATCTATTCATCAATCCCATTTTCCCTATCCAATGGACTGCTGATGATCCCTCTCCCCTCAGACCCGCCGCCAGCCACAGCCAGTCAAGGTTCTCTCTGTCCATCTCTAGCCCTGCTAGGCAGAAGATTTCTCCTGAGGCCAAGGGGAACAAGGTATATTCTGTTACACTCAGCACAGGAGAAAGAAAAACTTACTGTTACTAGATATGAGTGAAATCATATCTGTTTGACTTGCCTGGCAGCTATGACCATTTTCCATGCAAACAGAGAATGTCAAGTTTGAGTAAATGGAATGCAGTTACTCATGGTGCACCTGACAGATTTATAAGACTGTCAGTATTTAAAGTAGATCTGATAAAGAAATCTTTTATATTTCCACGGGGAGCAGGTTAGGAAATGAGAGATAGAAACACATAAATCTCCAAGGTGTTCAATATAGATTGTATTTTAGTGCTTACTTTTTTCTTCTCATCAGGCTGCTCCTGTTGTAGTTTCATATCTGTAGGAGTGATACAGCCTGGGTCAACTAAGGGTCAAATCGGGCAGCAAATAATGGGGTGTTTTTTGTATCACTTCTTCATACTCAGAGTGTCCTATATCTTGCCAAATCTGTGCAACGAACGGGTGCAGAGCAATCAGAGAGGAGAGCACACTCACTCTAAGGCTGCTCTCACATATCTAAACTAACATTCAGTTTGCACTTCAAAGGCCTGTGGGCGTTGACACACTGCCCTCCTTTGTGTTAGCGTGTATCTGAGTAAATTGAAATTGAGGAGTGAAAGACAGGGCAGAGAAAACAATCTGCTATAAACAAACCTTGAGTCAGGGCTCCAGAACAGCTGGTGGTGTCTTGTGAGGCTACGTTGTTTGCTCCAGCAGTGTGACAGATGTACTGTAAGACCCTTTGCTGCTTTTATTGTCCGTGTGTTTTGTGTCTGAGTGTGTGCATCTTTTAGTTTGTGTGTCTTGATGGTTGATCAAGTAGGGGAAGAAGCCAGAGGAAGAACTTGACACATCAAGCCGATATGTGCAGTTCACTGACTGTCTTCAGCTGTAGCAAATCAAAGAAGTCATGTCTCTCTATGTCTCTTTTTCTTTTTTTGTTTCTGTGTATGGCTCTCCCCTTTTTTTATCTCACACACTTCAACACACACACATAGCTCAGCCAGTATGCAGAGGGATCTTTGCTAATATGAGTCCAACCAGGACAGCCTTCAGTTTTTTTCCACCCGCCAACATGATGCTGGATAGCTGGCAGCCCCACTAATCAGTGTCCCTCCATAGCCCTTCTTCTGGCCAGATGCTGCGGATATGGTGGATGTTAATGTGAGATGCCGCAAGCTTCATCATCTGGTATCAGTCACTCTGTAATTGGAACAGCCCTGGTGGTTCGCTGTGGCCTTCCCAGGCCCTGTTATAACTCCACCCACGCTCTAATGGTGTATGGGGTTCTCCATTCTTAACCATGTGTGGAGGAAAATTCTTGGTGGAGAAGGAGAAGGAGAAGAAGGGGGGAAAGGCAGCGAATGAAACAGAGCCAGACAAGGGGGAGTGTCATCTCTTGCTTCCTGTCCCGGGTTTGATGATACCTGTCTGGTTGCCAGGTTGCCCACCCCCCGAGTGGTTTCTCTAGCTACCCACGCTACCCCCTTTCTCCCACTAAAATGATGATGGATTGATCTCACCCCAGCATAAAGTACTTAAACGCCCACATTTCTTTGTTATACATAAATGAGGGCTGGGCTGTTTTGTGCATCTTTGCACTGTGAAAGAAAATTTACATGCTAAAAATATTCATCCATTACACCCTAAAATTTGTAATTTGATATGTGTGTCTATGCATTTATTTGTGGGTACATGTTTGTGAACACATGCATAACACAGAGTGTGTGCGGGTAAGTTTCTCTGTGTGTGTGTATGTGCTCTTTATAAAAGGCAGCTTGTGGAGCTAATTAAAAGGCCTTGTGTAGGACAGAACCATTCATCTTAGTGATGGGCCCAAGCTGTCACTTAACCCACAGTCCTGTGGGGGAATGAACTGCCACTGCAGCTGCCGGCATAAAGGACACAACACTGTTTCTCTCTAACTCTCAATCTCAAACATTCATTTGTTACGTTTGTCCAATATCGATCTAGTTTTTAATTGTTATGCTAAAATATTCCAGGGAGTGGTGAGGGTTTTTTTCTTTCAGTTTATCTCCCCTTGGTCAAAGTGATGGAAAGATTTTCCCTCCCTCTATCAACCTTCCCCCGCTAAAAGTGACAAGAGCAGTTGAGATGTTCTGGCTTTGACAGAAGGATTAAGATATGCAGAACACTCCCTCTAGATTTTCTCTGCACAGCAGGATTTTTGATCACAGGACAATTTTATTAGCTGCAATGGTGCTGACAAAGATTGCTGGCAATGGAATTTGTAATTGAAGACTTTTTAGTATGCATCTCAAGCCTGCCTGTCCTTTGGCCTTCCTTGCCTGCCCCCTGCTCCTTGCTCTATGGATGAACCCAGGCTGCCTGTCCCCATGCCCTCTCATTACCATCACGTGCCCCAGGGTGCTGCCAGGGCACAGAGAGGTGAGGCAGCAGGGAAAGGTCAGTAACATCCATGTTTGTTGTTAAATAGCACACATCACATTTCTATGGATGAGCAAACTGGCTCTGGCTGTTATTGATTATAAATGATGAAAATTGATTGAGCTTATTTTCCATGAAAAACATAACTGCAACCATGTGAAGCTGTAGCTCAGTGCATGGCGGTAGCAGTCAGTTCCATCTTAGTGGATGGGAAAAAAACTGTATACTGTTTACTCTAATAGTTGCTGAGTTTGGTTTGTAGAGCTCTTTGTTTACAGGGGATATTTGACTGAAAAGTCCCAAAAGCCCAGAAAAAAGCAGAAGACATTTGCAGGAGGTGAGCACAACTGGGAATACACGCATGACCTGACATCATGTCACACTGTGAAATATCCTTCATCACATGGATTAGCAGACAGACAGAGCAGGGAAATGTTTGGAGACTTAAAGTCACTCTGGCATTTTGACTGATCGTTCCCTGCATCACAAGGTCATCTCGGGTCTCTCTGCCCCTTGCCCTGAAACGCTCTCCCACCAAGCAGTCATACTAGTTTCTCTTCAGTTGTTGCGCCATTCTGGATCACATTACAATAATTACCTCCTCTGACAGTTTTTGGCACATTGAGCACTGTGTAAATCCTCTAAATCCACTCATGCACAATAGGGCATTACCTGTACCTGCCAATTGAATCAAAGGCCCTCGTCTTTTGCCCGATTTTTCACCCAGGCTCAGCACAGGTATTGTAAGCTGGGATACTACCCATTTTAAAAAAACATGCAGAGTAAGAGTAATGTCAGCTCCTAGTTGTTTTTGTTCCTGGAAAATGAACAATGCCATCACCCAGCTCTCTCTCTGGGTCTTTGTTAGTGTTCTTAGTGTGTGCGCATGTGGTGGGAATTTGTATGCTTCACTCTGTGTTGCAACACCTGCAGAGCACGTAAAAACAATGCATGCGTATCTGTGAGTGTTTTTTCTTTATAGAGAAAAAAGGTCAGTCCCTTAGGGGGTCAGTTGTACTGAGACACTTAGGGAGCAAAGGGTCACTGGAGAAGGAGGGGAGGTGGGAACCCTCACCTCCACATGAACCTTAAACTGGTAAGAAGTAAAGATAGAGATAGGGGGTTGAGACTTGAGCTTGAACATATATCTGCAGGGCCTTAGACAAATGATAGGGATTTCCTCTGCCTTACTGACCACGTCTGAGAGTCTAAGCTCTTATCTTCTATCTGTCTGTCTGGTGTCTTGAGAAATGGCAGTACCATTGTCCTGCTTGATGCCTCATCAGTCTAAGTCAGAAATATAACGGGCAGAGACCAAGAGAGGTACCACTGGCAGTAAAGCTAGTCATCAATAAATTAATGTATTTATTGTGGCTTTCCTTCCTATTTAGGTGAAATACCTAGTAAATGTTGAAAAGTACACTTGTAGGTACACTGTCAGATTCACATATATTCCAGATAATAAAAAAAACAACTATAATTTCTAGTACAGGGCACATTTACTATTTCAACTCTTGATCAGGTTGAAATCGTGGAGGAAGTGTGAAAGTTCAGATCTTTAATTCGAACAGTTGGATGTAAATTTGTGTGTGAGTGTGTGTGTGAGTGTGTGTGTGCGCAGAGCTGGAACTGTTAATGCGGCGAAGCAGCATGAATCTCTCCGCAGGGTAGGCCTAATGTCGACACTTCAGAGATGTATGTGCTTCAGTCGTGTCTGTGTTTGTGTGTGTGTGCACTGCTGGGTGATGGATGGACACAGCTAAGGTTAGAGCGGGGTCACCCTGTTTGTTTTGTTGTGTTTAGGTGGAGATGGGGCGAGGAGGGCCTCAAAGCTTTACCCTGTGTTAATAAGGTCTGTTTGCCACACTTCATCACCATACCTCAAAGTCTGATGGGATGTGTGTGCAACCTCTCCCCCTCCTTGTATATTTATCTCATTCACTCTTCCCACACACACACATACACATACAAAGTCCTAGATAAACCAGGGTCTGCTGAAAGATACTTAATCGCTATCTGCAGGTAAGTGTGAATGATTGTAGCTCCTAATAACTAATTGGTCCTCCTTGATTGAATTTAGCTGCATTTCAGCAGTGTTCCACACCACTTGTCAGTCTCTTCATCTATCAGTAGAAGATCCTTGAGCTTCCATGTCTGCCTGTAGTTGTGCTATTATTTCAGGTTGCAGATGGTGCCCTTGTGACCTCAGCTATTTTTACTACAGTAGCATACTATGTGAGGATCAGTTAGATACAGTATAATGGGTTATAATTTGTGTTTGTTACAGAAGGTGAGGTCACATGAGTTAAATCTACAGGATTTACTCTGAGAGAATGCGGTTGATTGCTGATCTATCATCATTCGAATAAGGATCCACCTCTTGCTCACAACAAGGTTGATCCTGTCAGTTTTTTTTTCCTCACAATAAAGCAGCAATTTTGCCACTGTAAGCATGCCAGTTTTAGTTTTGTTTTTACTACACTGCCACCTTTATGCTCTACGCTTCGTGCTGCTGCTGTTAATGTGAACTTACCTTCAAGCTACGCTGGTGGAGCTGGCCACTGGCCAGTAGTCACAGCCTTTTTTTGCAGCTCCCAGGTGTGAATGCAGAGAAACTGCATTGCTCAACATGAGCATGTGCACAGTTATGTAAACGAAGGTTCATGGATTGTTAAATATTCTAGAACATTAAATCAAAGCTCAAGTGTTGTTTCTTCTCCATCACTTGTGTGAGGGTGCTGATATGTGCTGTGGTTCCCTGCACATGAGGGGATGTCAGATGGTGCTGTAATGAAGCTAAATGTAATAGCCAAATCTCTCACCTGGAACCAGAGAGATCACTGGGCCATATCCTCACTTTCACGCCAGACTGTCCTGCAAATAAACTCAGTATATGTTAGCATTGGTTCCCTGCAAACAGTCACATTTATCTTCCCAGCCTGACTACGCTTATCTGGGTTCCAGCATGTCAGGCATTGGCAAATTATCATACAAGGAGAGAACACATTCCATGTCATTGTTTGCAAGCTGCAAGTAGCTATGTGACAAACAAATCAGTGGTATATTTTTCCCATTTCTTTATATTTTATGGACACATTTTGTGTGAGTGTTAACATGTGACAGACTGTGTTTGTACATATATGCGGTTATGTGTCTGGTTTCTTTAGAACTAGATTTTTTTATTTTGGATTGTCGGTAAGATTTTTTCCAGCATATAATGAAGTGGACAGAATATGTTATCAGATGAATCGACATAATGTTAATTTTGTCTATTTCAACTTTGAAATCACAGCGTTGAACTGTGCACAAAGGTGCTTGTTATCAGCACAGTCCCACAGTCAAGTAGCAGTAAGACGTCTGGATTAATCTCCTCTTTATAACAAATCACTTCCCTCTTAACACTTCGGAAAAGCAGGGCAGAGAGAGTGAAGGATGGGACAGGCAAGGATTATCACACAGGATGATACTTTTTGCTTTTAGTAAATCCTGTGCTATCACCAGAAGTAATGCCTTTCACAGAAAAAAGATTTTATTTATGTCTTTCTGCACAGCTACCAATGCCTGAGAACAGTCACCTCCTGGATCACCTCCAGGATCTAGGTGTGGGCACCTAGGGCAGTGGTGTTGTGGTAAATTTCATACAGCGAGTTCCAGTCATATATTCCTCTTGGGATGTGGTTACTGTTGAAGCAGTCAGCGGGACTGCTAAGGGATTTTGGAGATTCTATAAGACCTTAAATCTTAACACACATGAAGGAAGGCAATATACAGCACAGAGAGAGAGAGAGATGTCTAAAACAAGCGTAAATGTGTTCTCCTCAAAGTGAATATTTCCTTTACATTCCACACTTTTCATCTTTTATGTATTTTCCCTGACAAAACACTTCTTTGAGGCCCCATTCTCTGACAGATATGTTGGTGATAATTAGGTTGCATTTGACTATATCCTTCTTTTGAACATTTCCTCTAAAGGAAAATTTTTCCTTCTTAAGATAAAAAGTCAGGAAAAGCAACTGAGGACAACAAATCTGTCTGTGCGTTCTTTCTTCCTCCTCACTCACTATTTAATTCACTTGTCTTTCCACATGCTTCTCCACACCTACTAATTTTAAAGCTCTGCTCTGTCATTACCTGGGACGGAGGTGGGTTCATGATGCATTTTGCACTCTGTAGTTTCCCTCCCTTCCCCTCCTGTTTGGTCCTGTTAGGTTATCTGCTGGTTGACTTTTTTGTTAGAATTCTCCTTTCTCTTCACTGCACCTTCAGTGAGGCGAGAGGACACAGCTGGGAGTGAATGGTTTTTGCACTCATCTGGGTGCTGTTCATCATGAGCAGTTGCATAGCATAGCCTCATTACATGAAAAGAAGCAGCCAGTGCTGTGCAGCCTGGAAGAGCATTCTCCCGCTCACTTAAATGTGGTCCACATACAATACCGATGTGCTTATCCTGCATACTGATCAGTCAGATGGAAATACTATGTGATTAATGACTGGTTTATTAATTACAAGCTGAATCAAGTGTTACTACCTTTCAAGCTTAAGGGATTTAGGGAGCTTGTGTTTGGGTTTGTACTACATTTGAGAGTCAAAATTACTTGAAATAATCAGTTCTGTGTGAGGTGGTCCCCTTGAGTAGCTTGTTTTAAAACATCTTTGCCTTTTAAGCCAAGCCAGGATGCATGCGTGTTAAACATATGCATAAGCTGGATGAGGCTTTCTAGTTTAAAATTCTCCCAACAATCAAAGCACATTCAGTTGCGTTACGCATGGGCGTAAACAGCCATTTGAATGTTGTGCTGTATTTAGACAGGTGTTAAAAGGGAGGTAAGTGCATCTACGTGGTGTTTACACACATATTCCATGGGCTATATTGCCTTGGTAAATCATCAACAGTGTAGTTTCAATGGCATTTTCCACACAGTTGATTATGCTAATTACAGTGTATTCGTGAGGGTGTTAGGTGAGTGTGCATAATGTGTGGCCGCAAGCGTTGAACATGTGGGTCAGTGTGTGCACATGTGTTTGTGTACAGTTATGTGTTTAGAATTTGAATAAGATTTAAAGCGTACAGAAATTACAAACTCTTGTATTATTGTGTTACAAGAACTTCTAATCTATACTGTCTTTTTGTATTGCTTGCTAAAACTTAAGTAGGATATAACAATTCTTTGTGTCTGCAGAGTAGATCAAGCTGTAGAAAGTAGAAAAGGGTAGCAGAATAGTGGCCTAGAAGTGAGAGCTTTGGTAGACATAATCTCTTTTATGCCTTTAATTTGGAAGGATTAGTAACCTACATTCTCTGCTCATCTCTTCGAGGCTAGCCTTTTATGGACACTGCTCCCTTTCTCGCCTCTTGCCTATTTATTTGACTCTAAACAATTGTTCTGCTTATTCTTCTTCACTTAGCAGGACTGTAAAAAAGCTGCTGACTCTTAGTATTTGGGTTGGATTCTGGAGTTTTCTAAATACCCAAACAGGTTTACGCAAACTAATGAATAATGTATTTATTGCCTGAAAATATGCTGGAACCAAAACATGTGATCATTACACTGCGTGCGTGACTGCTCTCATGTCTGTTCATTGCAGTTCCTCGGGAGTGATTAGTGAGAGGGACAATTGCCAATCATCCCTCATTTCTTCTAGTCAATGTGATGAGTGGCAATTGGGGGCTGTTGATCTGCTACTATAGTGTGTAAGATTATGCTTATTATGTGATTATGTTTGTGTTTTGATTATGTATCACACACACATAGGCACACACACAACCAAAAACCACACTGGAATGATGAATTCCTGTTACCTACCATTGTCCTCCATTGATCTGGCAAAAAGAGGCCTTGATTGATTGTGGTCACCCGCAGATTACAATCAGAAAGATGCACAGTTCGAGGTCTTCTTTAAGCCCGAGGACACAAAAGACAGATACTGGGTTGTAAAATTCCTGCCTCTTAATCTGTCCAGATGCCACGCCGCAGTGTTGGTCTTCTATTCTACTTCTTCTTCTAATACGTCTTGTTTTATCTGTCTCAAGTTTTTATAGTGTCCTTTAAGTGCTGGGGAAGGGATTGTAATTATTACAGCTATTTAATTCTGCATAAATCATTGTATTTGATGATGAATGACTCTGATTGAAGGCTCCATTCAGCTTTGTAATTGCTGAAAGAGAAATAGCTATTTTGCCACAGCCTGGAAATAGATTGATTTATTAAAAGCATAGTTCTTAATGTGCTTTCAGACTTTGTACTAATTTTTATTGATGTCTTCATTTTGTATCCACATCAGCACATTGAACAAACTGCTGCTCCACAGATGATTTACATTTGAGTCATTTGTGCATCTCCAACATTTTAATTCCTTATTTGGTTTACCTAAAAAATAAAGGGCTTATTGATTGCCATTTTTATTTCAGTAGCCCCTATATTTTAAAGAAATATATCACATACGGTAGCATTTTGTGTGAAAAAAACATAATTTATGTAGTTTCAAGAGCCACAAAATTCACATTAGATTGTGAGGTTGGGATTGATTGACCAATCTATAAAGCACATGAGGAGGACTAAGGAGAAAACTAAGAAACAAAGAGAAGATAAAGCATTTAAAAAGCATTATAAAAATGTGTCTGTGGTAGTGGTTGATGGGGCAGGAAAAAAAATCATAGTGGGTTCGCTTTGTGTGTTTTTTGTTGCATAGAGCTGTAATGGCAGCATTCTTCAGGCATTCTCCTCAGAAATATTCACAAAGCTTTAAACAAATGCACATTTTCTTAACACTCATTGTCCACGGTACCGGAACGTTTTCTTCTGTATGTGGAAAATGACAAGATGCTTCATTTTTGCTTATTCTCTGTATGATTTCTGTTAAGCATAATTATACACCACCAGATATAGAGGTAGCAATGCATGAAGAGGGAGCTGGTTTGAGGGCTAAAAGACTGACGACTCTGTCCTTTTTCCCCATTTACTTCTACTTCCTGTTCTGATGTAAAGTAAATTGTATTGCTATGCACATCACCGAGCAGCCCTCTGCCGTCCCCTCTCTTAGCCAGCACACTAACTCTCCTTGAAGAGACTTGTTAAAGACTGACCCCTGATCAAGCGCCTCGGGCCCTCCCAGGTCAGGACAGGCTGCCCTCCTGACCTTTGTCTGCTTAACTCCAAATTATGATGTATTAAAGCACAAAGAACTACTAATGGTTTTGCATGTATTAAACATCTGTGCTGCTCCTTGATCAAAGTGCCATTTACAACAGGACCCTAAATATGCTCACAGGAAGCAGTGGTGAGTAAAAAAGGTCAGGGGTCAAGGCAAGCGTGTGAAGTGGACCTGTGGCTAATTATTACCTTGCAAAAGTCTTTGTACTGTGACCCATACTAGAGTACTGAAGTCTTTAATATCCTGTTTGCTGCCCCTCAATGTTTGTCTGTATCAGAGAGGAGCATTCCTGCAAGACAGAAATAGAGGCTCCTGCTTTGATGATGATTGGGTATGTCCTCTAGTCTTGGAAGCAGATGATAATCTGCAATGCAGGTGTCTAGAGGGAATGGCACGCTCTTGATTGTGGTTGAGAACATTTTCTCGTTATCACTGTGTATGATAGTAGAATGGCAGTCAGACCTCAGGGCAGCCTTACTCTTCGTTCAAAGCGAGTGAGTATTGTCTCAGTTTAGAGTTGTGGCTCCATTCCTGTGGTGTCAAAAATTATACAGTTGGTCTGAAACAACAGAATCCGCTGTTTGGACTCGACTTGGCCACGGAGTGCAGTTCTGTTTAGCTCAAAACCCCTCAATTTGCTCATGCTTAAATGAGACATTGAGAAGTCACCAGACATTCCTGAAGTTAGTCAGCAATCACTCAGTACTGTCAGGGCACAGAAATGATAGAGGAAAGTGATCAAATAATTGAAGGACGTTGGAGCTCTATGAGTTACCAATAATATTGATGGTGTTTACTGGAATATGAGGTTTTACAGGAGCTGAGGTGTTACTGTTGTGGTTTTTAGGTGCTTTCTAACATGCTTTTTGTGTGTGACTAAGTTAGCTGAGCAATACCTGATTTCATTTTTCATGTTTATGCCTGTGCATTATACTGTAACTGAACACTAAATCTTTCTTTAAAAGAAGCTATTAAGTTTGAGAATTTAACATGGGCTTTGAAATTGACTAATCAGTCTTTCTTACAAAAATAAATCAAATTACCCCAATTTGGAAGACCTTCAAGGAGTTTAACTACTGTTAACCTGAATAATTAGCAATGCTCTGAAAGTCGATAAGTCATCGACCTCCTTAATTAGAAAGTGAGAATGGACGATCTTTATTTGTTGCGTTTATCTCTGCTCCAGATGTGCTGGAGGGCTTGTGTTACAACAGCATCTTTCCATTTTGATAGAGAATTAAATATAAGACAGGGTGGCATTGTCTTATTAAAACACGGACTTTGTCTTCCTCTTTGTTTACCCCTAGATTTAATCTCCAGTCACAATGACAAGTTTCTCTAAGAGAGAGGGTAATTATAGTGAGCCTCACTGTAAATTATAGTAAACCTCATGAAGACTGGCAGCAACACAGCAAGCCTTTGTAGACGTGGAGATGTGACATTATTTATTAAGTTATAAACCCATTAAGTATTATTTAGGCAAGGATTTGGCTGGCTGAAGTGTCTTTAAGGTTATAATCAACATTTTTTTTGAACTATCAACAGATAGTGTATTAAATGATAATTATATTCCAGTGTTCACTGTGCAATATATTCCTTAAACAGTGACAGGCTACACAGTAAAGTCTTGAAATGTTGCCAGGGAATGAAAAACAGGTGAAATGTATGACTTCAGCCAAATTATTATTTTATCCATGTTTTTCTCTTTCTTGACTTCCAGCTTATGTCTCTATGAGCTATGTTTCTATCTTGTCTGTCTGTCTGTGTATATACTAGGTATATACTAGGCCTGTGGCAGACGTCTCTCCTATTTCCTCTAATTGGCCAGGTCTCCTTGCTCCTTGCCTGCAAGATAATTGGACATGCAACCCCAATGCTTGCATCCCAATCATTGGCTCTCTCCAGACCCTTCCCTCTCTGTGGACCTGTCTTTGACCATTGGATCAAAAGGAATATACAATCCTGCACTTTCCAAACACATCGCGGCTCAGACTCTTCTCACCTCACAATGCCAAATATCAGTATGAGATGGATTTTTCTGCACATTATATTGCATCCAACATCTCCTTCCAGTACATAATCCCCTTGAGACAACATGCAGGATCTCCTTCTGCAGCACATTGAGAACAAGGTCATTCATTTTGGGCAAGCCCTGCTGGAATTATTCATAAGGGGTTCAATATCAAAATATTTCACCCTGTCCTGCCCCTTAATAATTCATGCTTAGCATTCGTCTTCATTGGTATAGGGAATATCCATCACTATAGGGATCCTTGGCTTCACTAGTACTGAGCCCTAATGTTGGTTGTGAGGGTTTACAGAGGTAAGGCAGGAGGGAGGGAACAAAAGAATGAGGCATGTGGCTTTGTAAGATTGACAAGTAGGCCCCTCTGTCTTTGGGAAGGAGGCAGCTCGAAGGAGGAGTAGGCTGAGTTGTTGACCTTTGGGAAAGGACCATTGGCTTCAGATTGAGTGATGGTGTCAGCCGCTAGTGTAAAACACCTCTATTATGAATGCCTGGCATGCTTGGGCGCTTCTAATTATGAAGAATGCAAAACAACAGTCAGGAGAAACAGGAGAGGTCTTGCAGTCAGGCATATGCCAGACTTACTCACCAGCCATGGTTGTGTGGGACCCACCACCGCGTGACTACTTGTCTTACTTCAAACACACCATTCAGACCTGACTTTGTATTGCAATAATTCTTTCCTCTCTTGTTACAGTATATGCATTTTTGAGAGTGTTTTATTGTGCTTGGTTTTTGTAGATGTGGCCTATCATCCTACCCATTGCACAAATTTTGCAACCCTGTACTGCAATGATAGCACCACACAGCCAGCAGGCAAGACAACTGCACTTACATTTGAGCTCACCGAGTGGGAGTTCAGACAGTCCCTGGAGTCCATCTAAGAAAAAACTGAGATCAGGCCAAGAACCAAGGCCCAGAGAAGAATAACTCAACATTTGTGCTTACTTGAAAACAGCCAGTGATATAAGCCATCTGTGTGCAATTTGACTTGTTGTCATCTCGCTCCCCCGTAAGGTATCCCTGTTAGGCAAAGGCCCTGCAACATTGTCAGCAGATATGCATAGCTACTGGGCAGTCTGTGATGAAGGGAGGAATGAAGAGTACAAAGGAAAGATGGAGGGAAAAGTAAGTCCTCGGAGATTGTCCTCACTGAGAGACTGAGGTCAACAGCAGAACACAAATAGGCTTGTTTTTTTTAAAAAAGCTGTAAGGGAATAGGACATCAGATCCTTCACCCCCACCTCTACTTTATTTACTGAGAACTGAGAGCTCATTATAACACACCACAGAGAAGCACAGTAGAGGTGGTAAGACCAAAAGAAGCGGGTAGACAAAAGCTAGGACAACAGTTTTTACATCATATTCAATGACAGCTTATATTTCAACTCTACCTCGTGATTAATAAAAACTGGTTATATTGGTATATTTTGAGAGATGAACCCCTCAGCCTTCATCCTTACTTCAGCAATAAAACATATTTCCCCTGTGAATATTCAGAACAACCCAACTGACTGATATATTTGTCATCTCATAGCACCCAGCACCCATAACATGTCTTTATTTATTTAGTGTCAGCAAAGGTTTTCTCTCAAAGGAATGTCCTTGTGCCCGCCCCAGTAACCTTGAGCCTAATGGAGGAGGTCAGTCTAAGGCAGTGGAGGTAGTTCTTTAAGAGAGGAACAGAGAATAGAATGAGGAAATAAAAGACTCAGGGTGGCTAATGATAGCAGGGAGGAGGGCAACGCTGGGGGCCAGGTGATTATTTAGTATCTGGAGATATTTGGAAATTCATCACCTGCTCTCTCTTTGTTTCTTTCTCTTAATTTCTGTGTGTCTCTTCCTCATATGTTCATTTTTTCTCTATGTCTCAAGTAGTTCTGGAAAAGCAATTGTTGGACTTTATTACACCTCAGCAAAAATAATTCTCTCTGCGCTTTTGTCCCTCAACATAATTGTTGCCTTGGTGTCTATGATTTAATGTCTGAATACTTCACGTGCATGTATGGTTGACTTAATTTTTATTTCAGGTGGTGAGAAATGAGCAGTATTGAGTTAGTAACAGGGGAGAAGGAGAAAAATAGAGTCACAAATGAGGTCCAGGTGTGCAGGTAATCAATTTCATGGAGTTTGGTTTTGCAAGGCTGCGTGCTGAAGGAGACTGTCATAATTGGGACACTATTTCAGACAGGTAACGACTTTAAAACATACATTTTTTTTAGGTCATACACACAGAAGCACACTCATTCCTGCATGGACGCGAAGAAATCATTTAACACAATTGAGACAGATTGGTTTGTGGCATTTCCTATGCCTCAAGGACTCTTTGAGGTCCGTTCATTCATCATAAGGGAAGGGCTGTTTGGAGGAGGTTTTCTTTGGCCATGGTCAGATTTATCACAGAGCACGACTCCTTTGCGGCTTGTTAACATTAGCTAGATGAAGTGTCCAGAGCTGCAGGTGCGGCAAAGTTAACTGAGGCTAAACTGTAAAAGGATTCATATCAGTGAGCCGCTATACACAGATGATCAGTCTTCTAATGGGTCATCCTACTTTCCTGCTGTTGTTTTCCCACTTGTTCCTCTGCAAGCTAGAAAATAACACAAGTGAGTTACTGAAGTAACAGAGGACTATCTGTCTTATACAATCATAGGAGATTGACATTACTAAGAATGATCACTATATTTTCAACTACATTATATAGAAATGTACAAACACTTGTAATAACAAGATTGAGGATTTATTCATGAGGTCATTTTTCCCCAACATCATAGAAAGATTTCTAAATGGCAGTCAATACTGCCAGGAACATTCATATGACTGCCAGAGTCACACAAATGTCTGTTCAGTGCTGCTCTTGTAAAGAATTGTCATTAAAATGACTTGCTGCCTATATGTTATAAAGAATACTAAATTAAATTATTAAATTTTATCTTAATTGGTCCCAATTGTTCTGCTGCAGCAGCAGAAAAAGTCAAGAGGAACGACACGTTCTGGCATTTACTAAGATATCCGCTGACACACACACACACACACACACACTCAGAAGAACATGCGTCTAACAGTCTCTTACGTTTTTTTTTTGTAGCGCCTTAATGGATCATATTACTCTTTCAAAAACTGCCAGCACTGTACCTTACGGTGAGGCTATTGTGATGGTAATTCAGTTGTTTTTAATGGACACGCTCTCAATAATGAACCTGTGGGGAGAAAGATTTTCCAGACAAATTGCATCTCACATGGCAAACATAGATTATGCTAATACGAGGTGCAGAGGGGTTGGCGTGTCTCGTGAGGTAGGGCGTCATATATATCCCCTTCTATAATAGAGGAACCCTTTGTGTAATTGCCCCTAGTTTTGTACATTAATGGTTCGTTGCATGACATGTTTCACCAGTCTGCATTGTTTATTAGTCATGTTTTGGATCCTGGATATACTTTACTGCTTTGTTTGAGGGAGTCAAAATGATGACAGCATAGGATATGGCTCTGAGAATTAAGTCCAGCATGTTGAGGCACGGTCAACATAAGCTCACTGCAGAACATTCCTGCTGGTCCATTCATTCAGATTCAGTATCATCTCCCTGTGATGCCGGACAGGCTTATGTTCTTGGCTTGTCTCCAGCCATCGAGTTACCTGCCCCTCCCTTCACAAGTTCTTGATCTCTGACACTAACCAGACAGGAGCTGGGATGGAAACCACTGGACAGAGAGGTGGTCACTGTATCTTGTTTCACCAGAGAGGATGAATAGATCTGGGACAACCAAATACATTCTGCCCCCAGACTGCCTAGGGCACCATGGTCCAAAGAAAAGAGGGAGGGAGAATAAGAAAGAGTGACTGAAGTGCATTCCTGGAAGGAGGAGAGATGGGATTGAATGACTGCGGAGGACGAGGGGCCACTGGTGACACTGGCAGCCAGTAGGATCAAGTTTTCTCTCTGAAAAGCAGGCTCAGAAAAACAATGACTTTGGCATCTGTCTGGAAGGGGAAACAGAGGCTGGGATCTTGTGCTGTGAAGTGCTGAGGGTTCACGAGAATGCCTTTAATGTAACCTTGCCCAGGCTCTCATTGGATACTTCATGGCTCTCCTTGTAAAATGTAACATGAATCAAACTCTATTGCGGCATCAATTAAAGCAGCACACTCACTGACTGTAAAGCTCCTTCTTTACGTTGAAAACAGAGTGAATGAGGAGATTACAGTGAATAACAGAGATGACTTGTCTTGTCCCCAGGCCATATCCTACATTAGATAAGGAGCAGCATTCGTCCTACAGATGTAGGTCATGTAGCCACAGTGGCGCAAGCAGCATTTGAGTCTTGCTTCATTTCTTTTATTACCCATCACTGTGTACTGTAAATTTTCTGTCTTTGCACCTTGTAGATCAAATTGAATATCGTGCTTCACTTTGTTTCTTCTATTTCACTTCTCCCCTGGAGCTTAGATGAAATCAAATCAACACCTCTGTATGGGATACATACGCATTCCAGACTAAACAGTCACATAATAGAGCAGTTAAAGTGTGCTTTAAGATGTGGAAGCGGCAAATTACCTTATGGGAACTTGGAAAAATTAAAATAAATTCTAAAGTGTAAAAGATACATAACACAAAATTTCCACTGACCTTCCACAATATTATTATTGTTATTATTAATATAGTTATCTTATAAAATAATCTAATATACTACACATTTCACATTATTAACTAGAAATTAAAATATAGATACAGGCACAGGAGGCCATAGTATTTTCTTCAGCCCTATGTAGTGCCTCAAAAAGCTCCACCAGTGACATGGTTAGGGTAGCCCGTATGTAGCCAAACTCACAATTTCAAAATACCCACTTGCTGTTTCTAGTTAAGACGGCCCCCGGGATGAGAACATAACATTTTTATCAAGAGATTTTAGTCAGTAAATCACATTGAAAGTAAAGAAAAGGGGGTGGGTGGTTGGAAGAAAATAGGATGTTGAAATGAGAGCGGTGCATTACACCCTTGGTCACACACACAAATATACACACGCTAATGCACACAGACCGCGGAAGTGTTGCTACATCATGTCATATAGAAATCTAGAAAATGGTCCGTTGGGATTTCTAGGTTAGAGTTTGGGGTATCTCCTCTGATGACTTATGGAAGTTTGCATGAGACTTTATGGTGGGAACTGCCAGAGACAGAGATGTCTATCAGTGAAGTCTGCAATGTGCAGGCAAACACAGGGCATATCGTCTGTTGCCAGTAGCTCAGAAGAGGCCCGCCACACCCCGCAGATACAGATACAGATACTCTCCAGTATCACACTTCCCACTGCTGATTGCTGCCGTTTGTTGGTGGTATTCTGTGAAGTGGGCCAAAGACTATCCCCTTAATGTCTGTACTGCTGTAAGACAGGAAGAAGCTAAATAGAAACCTATTAGCTTTGATTTCAGGTCAATTAGCTGCTTTATTCTTCTACATTAGAGTGTATAATATCTTTGGAAAAAGGGAATCATGGGAGGCCCATCAGGGACTCTTTAGTAGGCAGTTGAGCTCATGTCGTCCATGCAAAACAAATTCTCAAACACAAACATGCTCAGACTGACAAAGATGGAGAACAAAGGCGGACTCACATGGTGTTTGTTGAATTTTTGGGAAAAAGCATAGGTCTTTCGTTCTTTCTTGAAATGGCAAATTTAATTGGATGTAGTTTTAAGGTTGCTTCTTGGTACAGACTATTTTTGGCACAGTGTGCTGTGCACTAAGAGGTGGTTGACATGGGAGGAGGGAACACTAGGGCTTTGCTGAAAAGAAAATTGAAAACAAACACAAAACCAGGAGTCGGATTTCATGAAATAATAGCTGTGACAGAAATGGGGACGGACAAGGCAGTACAGAAACCAAGAATGAATTTTGTCTTGGCGCAAAGAAAAAAGAGACAGAGGAAGACAAATATATCAGGGCCACAACAAATGTGCCATTGTGTAGGCAATTTAACTTACACACAGTGCAGTTGGAAGCAAATATTGCCTCTGTGAAACTATTTTTGTGAGCTGAGGTTGGCCTGCTGGAGTGGAAATCTGACTTTGATTTCTTTGACTACACTGTGCTGTTGGACTGTTACTCAGTTTCCTTTTTTCCAGGATTTTCTAGATGGACAATATTTTTTTCCTCTTTGTCGAGAGAGAGTTAAAATCATGCGTGGCATCCTGGATCAGGTCCATGTGCCTGTGGCCATTGTATTTCATGGTGACCTGCCAAGGATCCTGTGCCAGAGGGATAGACTAACTGCAAGCCATCACTGCAGTCTTATACTAGGCCTTCAGGTCACAGGTCAAAGGGCTACTGGCTGGAGCTGTCAACTCTGTTCTTCTTCTAAGAGCAAACACACTCACAGGCACACGATGTAGTACACGAACAAGTGGTCAAGCTCTCATTGTCGGATACGCAAACACATCAGCACAGTGAGTGCTCTCTTGCATTCTCATGCGTGGACTGGAGTGGGGAGTTGTCCATTTTGGCTTTAATTGTGTTGTTCTATGCATTAGCCCAGGGCTCATTATAGGCTTATGCAGGGCGTGGGTGGATGAGGATGCATGCATGAAGCATCAGACAGAGGGTTTTTAGTGGACAGATGAGAAGGTGGAGGGCCTCTTCAGTTAGGCATTTCTCTGCTGTCTCATGTGGAGTGGCCATGGATTGCTCTTATTACACCATTCAGGTTTATCACTGCCAGTTCTTACTTCATCCATCTACACTATGTCTTTTGATAGTGTTGGTGATTCTTTGAAGCATATAATTTGTACATTAGTACATTAGTGACAGTGTTTTCACAGCAGTGCACCCAGCATCCTGTTTACACGTGTGTGGCACTGGTAATACAGTATGCCGCCGTGTGCATGCAAAAGCCTGAGTGAAACAGTGGGGAAAGAATCAACACATGTGGCCTAGTTGGTGGATCTATATCATGCTTCGTCTGTTCCTAGAAGGTATTTCATTCTCATTACTGGAGTTATTACAGAAAAGAAGAAAACAATGTGTTATGGTTCAGGAAATTAAGTTTGGATTGTATCCTCCTCTGTGGCTGGCCTGTGTGTACTGTCTGGTATACCACAATCGTGTTTTTGCAATTCAGAAAAAACACAGAGTGTAGTTGAAAGAGTAAAGGAGAGAACAAGTCAGGTCAAATAACAGAATCATATCTTTATATATTTGTCATAGCTGTGAAATTCCGCATCTGGCCCAGTAATAACTCACTTGGCGGGAGTACACAGTAAAAACTTGGAAACATGACTGTTTCATAAACACATACAACACCACACAACACATTTCCTCTACAACCTAAATTGTAACCCCACATGTGCAACTGGACGTTGGCCAAGTAAATATTCACTCATTTCAGTGCACAGTTCAAACTGGTGCGTAGGCTTTGTCAGAATGTACAATGGCTTAAAATGAATTTTTTGTATGTGGGCTGCAGCCAGAAAAGCTTAAGTTTGTGCAGTTATCTCATTTTTATTCTTTAAGACATTTGAGGCCAAACATAATTCTGCCCTGAGCATCCAACAACATGCAAGCTTGTAATATGTGTATTTATAGTGGAGAGCAAATCCACATCTGTAGCTTCTTTCTGAGCTGACAGACATTTTTTCTCAAAACAGACACAAACTACTGATAACAGCACTAGCCCACGACAGCAGATAATGTAGCTGTATTGTCTAAATTGTGACTGTAGTTATCTAAACCCAAGCATCCAGAAACTGAAACATTTCCAGGCAATGTAGAAATTGTATTGTTTTAATCGATTATATCAGCACTAGGTTATTAAGCTGAATCATTAAGTATAACAGACTCTTTTCATCTCTTTATGCAGACATGTGAGGCTAGGAAACAAGGAAGTGCAGTAAATTTGATCTATGTATGAGATGCAGCGAGTCTAAGAAACCCAGAGAGATCATTATTCATCAGTGTTCAGAGACACACTGTATGGCCTTGTCTGTCACCACTGAGGAAAGATGCACTTCTGTGACTGGCTCAGTCCCTAACTGCTCCTATAGTATCACGCTTAGGCAAGCACAGTAACTCACTGTGATGTACAGTGAGAGAGCTATTATTCTAAGGCCGTGTGCTGATTCTGTGTAGTTAAGGAGGCAAAGTAAAATAGATGCTGACAGATCCTGTGGAGGGTCACATGCTGGGTTTTTAGCCACATGATGACAGAACTGACACTGGAACAGCTTCTGGCATGCTTTGGATGTCTCTGTTTATCAGTCAAGGTTTCCACTCACTTGACTTTGTTGTAGCCTGTCAAGAGCTGAGGTGTCCACTTTAGCACCAGTCAGTCACAGTGTTATTACATGTCCTTGTTTTCCTCCTCCTTCATTTCCTCTCCAACATCTCTCCTCAGTAGTTGTGCTACTCATCCTAAAGGATGAGGAACGGGAGGCAAAAGGGAGGCAAGGAGAGTGGGATCAACAGAAGGGACATACAAACATATATGAAGAGAAATCTAAACAAACAAAGGGAGAATCATGAAAAAGCGAAGGAAGGTGCTAAATGGAGAGAAAATACTGCCATCAGATGCCTCTGAATAATTCATAGATTTTTCATAATCGAAAAACCCACTGCTTTTTATGATGTCATATTTCACACCTAGCTTACACTTAGGTGGCCTTTTAGACAGCAACAGCACCTCAGACTGAAATAAGAGATATGAGATGTGACTGTGATTTGCATGTGGTGGTTTCCCTCCCAACCCAAATATAATGTCACTCCTGGGTCATCTACGTTAATTCTTCTCCTCTGCATATACAGTATAGATATTCACACTTTTTGATACTTGATGCCAATAAATGATGTTATGAAAGTTTGGCAGATAAGTCTGCAGAGGATGTGTTCCGTGGCATGTACCCTCTTCTGACATCCTTTTAATTTTTGCTTTGCGTACGTGTGAACACCTTGTCTGATGTGGAAAGCCTGGTCAACCAAACACTTTAAAGTCCTTAAAAGCTCTGGTCGACTCATCTCAAAGCCATCTCTCATCACAAAGGTGTACTGAACCCACAGAGTGGTGTGTGTGATTAAAAAAAAAGGGCCTGGGGTATTGAGCTTGCATCCATCGCCACATCAAAGAGCAGCAGAATCTATAGGAGAGTTTGCTATTGTCTATTATGCAGGTGTGTTGCCTCCCACAAGCTTTGGAGGTCTCAGAAAGCCACATAGCAGCACAGATCGGGCCTGCTGAGATGTTATCTCTCCCAGGTTCAGACAACATGGTAGTGACACAGACAATAAAAGGCATGTGGAGTAGTTACTCTGTGGGGGTGTTGTAATCAATGCAATGTTTTGCAGGCATGTTTGGTTTTTAGTACAGTTAAAGTGTGTGTAGTATTCAGCAACGTTTTCCTTCAGTATAATGTGAACTAGTTTCATTCCATGTTCCAAAAATATGTAAATTATTATGATTAAAAACTCAAATTGTCTTTTGAGTGATTGCTAATTGCCTATATAGAAGGTCATTGTGTCAGATGAAGCTTATTCGTCCCATTATAGGAGACAACCCAGACTTCTGGACCACAGCTAATCACAGTATGCATCATGTGCATAGGTGATTGCAGCGGATGAATTTCACCAAAAACACCACATTCCTTTTGCTTGATTGTGTCTTCTATGTTGTGTCTGTTCTGCCAAAGTGACACACCAATATAACAAGCAACTGTTGCACGCAACACCCAATTTCAGTCCCATCTCCCATCGATGCTCCCAGCCATTACCTGACTGATAATGCGTTGTCTGATCCTAGCATTAGACTTATAATGGACGGTAGGTCTGCTGCATACATGCTGTGAATGTGGACTGTCCTTGCAATCGGCAGGACAATGCCACACTCTACTGAAAGAGCAGAGGGACGTTTTATTGAAGTCACCCATATGGCCTGTGCTCCCAGGCAGGTCTCACCAACATGATGTGAACTGCTGTTTTATTTTGCTCTTCTCCACAACAAAACTGAACACCCTCATCTGTGCTCCAGAGGGCAACAAGTCCCATCACATCCTGGCCCTCATTTGATTTTTCCCCTTTGTTGAGCACAATGTAGCTTTTTAGCTACACAGTTTCTTATCTTGGCTCTGTTGGCATATTTGAACCTGGCAGACACTAAACATGGATTTATTTGATGATTTGCCTCAGAGGACAGGTGGTGGTGGCATTTTGTGGTAAATTGTCTCCACATGTGAGGCAGGTTAGACATGTTTTATCTTGGGAGAGCTGGAAAGAACAAAGATAGAGTTTATGTGTTCGCTGAGTCCTGGGAATGTTCAGTTTGTTGAAGAGATACTGAGCGAGAGGATGATGGTTGCGGGGGCTTCTTCCCTGCTTGTTGATATCATACTGTTTTTCCGTTTGTCTTTCTGCAAGAGGATAGTTTGTTTGCTGGCACAGACGAGTGTTTCCTCTGTGCTTTCAATCGTGCTTAATTTACACTCCAGCTCTGCTGCTCCATGAGTACGGTGAACCAGTTGGGTCAGCAGGTGCTAATGAGATGTACCAATGACCACATAACTCAGCAGCTCTTAACACACTGCTGTGTGTGTACACACACCTGTTGACCTCAAATACACAGTAAACCTGTGGGCTCGCACACACTAGCCCTCAGCCAACCATCCATCAGCCAAATTCTCTGTACCATTATAACATTGTGTGTGTCATTGGTGTGTTGCTGGGTTATGTTTATCTGTGAGTGTTTTTAAGTTAAACCGTCTTTCACATGAGCTATTACCGTGTCTTTCATAAACTGATTTTTGCTGCAAACCCAAGCTGGCGCTCTAGTAGTCCAGATTGCTCATGTGGACCTAAAAATTCAAACATCTGCCCCCACCCTACCATCAATTACTTCCCTATCTTTCTGCCCTGCAATCCTCCAAATCCTCCAGCCAGTTCTTTCTCCTCCATTTCTTAAATTTCCTTCCCCCTTGCTCTTTTACTCTACTCTCCTCCAGATGGGTTCCTGTTTTCCTTTCACAGTGAGCTGTCTGTGATGCGCAGGGTTGTTCAGCTGACCACATGCCTTTGGATGATGAGAACAGCATCCATGTTGAGAAGGAATGTTTTTTATTAAGGGGTGAATTAGAGGTTCCTGCTTCCAGTGTTTTTTCATATAGACACCTTCTCAGCAGAACAGTGCGGAAGAGGAGGTGAGAGTAAGAGATGAGTCTTATAGTTCAGAGTTTAAATATTGTTCAATATAGATTTCTGCATGAAATGGAAAATATATTTTATCGAATAAAAATTACTTACAGACACATTTAGCAGCAGAGAAATGACATGCCAAAGGGTGATCTTTATAAGTTCATTATATATTAGATTTGATTTGGTCCTTACCAGGCTTCTCTTCCTCCCAGAGGATTAACTGCCAGAGCAAGCTTCTTCGGTCTGATTAGGTGTTCATATTAATTTCTCAGACATCGATGTTTTGAAGACTCATCACCAGCTGTATCTTAAAAGCAGCCCGCTGGGGATGTGGTTGAAAAGATATGAGACCTATATTTAATATTCTCTTTTAATATCACCCAAGAATCTTGAGCAGTTGTCCATCATCTCACTGAAAATTTACAATCTTATTTTGAGAACACCTTCATGAACGTCATGAACTCATGACGATCAATCGCTTAATCGATAGTATTACGTTGTTATCACAGTAGTGTAACTACGTGTTACATATAATATATACACATAACATTACAGTAAAAACTATTTTAACACACACAGCTGTATGAGTTTTTTTTCACCAGCAGAATTCCTTGTTAGCGTTGCATTAAAAAGTCATAACAGAGGAAGTATCTTTAAGGTGTTTTTAAAAGATGAGCTTCATGAAAGAATTGTTGCGCCTTAAAAAAAAAAAAAACTGACTTTGACCGGACAGGCTGAGTTAGCGCTGAAGCAGAAACGCAGTCAAGAAATGAAAATTGCCACACAAGTAATGTTTAGACGGTATGCACCTTGACACTTCTCTCTAATCATCAGGGTAGTCTCAGGCTGCCAAGCTTCAGTTTAGGGAGTCTACACAAGAGGCACACCTCAGAGGAAGAAATGATTTCTATCCCACTTCTATAAATCTAGTAGATATTTTAGAGTCGTCTGTGAGTTGGTGCAGCCTTAAATTTCCCCTGCTGCTGGGCTTGGCTTTGTACCCCAGGGGAAAAGGATCATAAATCACCCCCACCATGATGTTTCAGCCATGTTAACAGTAGCAAACTATCCCATAAAACAAATGACAAAAACTACAAAGGCACTTTTCTTTTGTCTGTGCTCCATCTAATGAAAATATAAAGATGGAAAATCCAGGGCTTAACATAGGTTTTGAAACCTTACACAGTGTCGATTTCACAGGGATCAGGGTAATTTCTGGCACACGTACAAAACTTTCTCCTTGGCATCAGCCCTGCTCAATATTGCATGTTGGACAACTTGACAAGTGTAGTGAAAAGCTATAGCACCAAAGTGTTTGGCAATGATCACGTAGGAGTGCACCTCACATGGTAGACAAGTGTTAAAGATAAAATTTCAACCCTCTGTTTCTTCCTGGCACACTGTCTCTGACAGCATTCCCTCGCTCAGTTCATTTCGATATCTATTCCCACTGTAACAGATCCCCCTCTTAGATAGGGATATGGACATCTTTTCATCTTCTCCGGGTCCATCTGGGAGAGTTTAGGGTCCATGTGGAAACCATTGAAATGGGGACGGCAACTGATCAGAGAAAGATGTACCCCTCTGGAGCTGTAGCACATGTTTGGATCCCAGTACCCTTATTTGCTTTGTCTCACCCTCTTTAACATTCCTGTGCCCTGTATCTCTGGAAGACCCCCCACCTCCACACTTTTACTTAACCTCTACAACCTTTTCCTCTTTTTGTCTGTCTGTCTGTCTTCCTCCTTCCTTCCCTCTCTCCCCTGTGCCTGGTAAAGTGATTGCGTGGGATCAGCATGGTGGAAATGAAAGTGGCCATGACGAAAGGCAGGGGGATCTACTGTAAAGTTACACTGGATCCCCTTGTGTTTTTTTCCTTCCAAGTTTTTTTCTGTGCCCGCCTGTTTCCCCTTCATACAGCCACTATCATATTACTCTTCCCCAGTCACCTCCGCAACAGCCGCAGATATAATCCTAGTTTATGGTCCTGTGCTAAACACAAACTGTTCTGTACAACTGTCGCTCTTTCCTGTTGTTTCCTTAACCTCTTTCATTGAAAACTAAGTATTACTCTGAGATTTTCATTACACCAATTTAAGATAAAAGGGAGAGTTCCAGCATTTCTGCTCTGAATTAGTTAGTTTTACAAATACTACAGAGACACTCACACACTGCATGTCCACTGGACCTTATAAAGCTAGCATTAATAAGGCTTAACCCAAACAGACGGACAGCAAAGTCAGTGGAGAGAAATAAAATGCAACCAAACCCACCTGCCTCCACGAGTCACACAAACATACTAGACTCTGCCATACTCAGCGATATAGCAATTAAAAGTTGTTGTACACTGGAAAGTCCAGCAGAGCAAAGGGACAAGCAGGAGCTATATAATGTTTTCGATTTACATTATGTCTGACATGAAACAAAGTCAAGCCCTGAGTTAGTGTAAACTATCTCACCTCTAGCTCCACATCAGGATTTCATTCCTCCCGCCCTGGTCCAGTTTCAACAGCACTGCTATAGAATAACACTCAACCTTTCTCAGTAGTTTGTTTGCGAGTGTCCCGTTATTTGGTCTTGAAACCTCATTCTACTAGTTAAGTGAAAAAATCTGTAGTTAATGTTTGTGTTTCAAAATGCTCAGCTGAGGGTAAGCAGCAGGTCATATAGCACTCTATAAGACAGCCTGCTGTGTTTATGGATGTAATTTCTATGATGGTGTGGGTTAGCTAGCTGACAAGCCCCTCTTACTGTTCTCCTCCTGCTCGGGATCATGATCAGTTCACCCTGTGAAAATGAGGCTACATCATTCCACGTCACATCAAATTAGGACCAGTTGTGATGACTTTATCGCCATGACTGGTGATAATTCATTTTTCTAATATTGCATCTTCCCTGAACTTTCACTCTTTCTCTTTCACTCGGTCACACACAGCGCACAGTACACAGAAGACCATGCACACAAACACACATTTAAAAACAGCCAACCACACAGATTATGGTTTCCCAGGAAAAAAAACAAGTTGCCTCACATCTCCCCCTCAGTCTGGTCCCATTCAATGATCCCGTGGCTGGTCTGAGGTCCTACACAGCGTCTTTGTCATCTTATAGCCGAGAAGGGGTCGGATTTGGAGGAGCAGTGGAATAGATCCAGAGGGAGGGCCAGTGGGGCTCCAGGGGCCAGGAATGTTAATTGGAAAGATTGTTTTAATAAGGCCCTCATTTTTGCAGATGCTGGGAGAGGGTTAGCTGATGGGGCCACACAGATGGAAGGGCAGCTCACAGTGAGATATTGTCAGCAAACATAACTGACACAATGTGAACTGAGCTGTGTAAAACACGAAGCAGGGTTTAGGCACAAGTGGATAACGATATTCCACAGCTCTTGGCATGTTTACACCTGCTTTTTCTGGAGGTAAGGGGATTTACTGTAATGAGCGTTCTGTGGTGACAAATGTTCAATCTGCATATTCTCACAGTTGTGTAAAATCCTATTACACTGTGAAGAATCAGACTAGCACAATCTAGTAACGCTGAGCAATGGCAGAGAAAACAGAGCAGCACTGAGTGAGACATTTAGAGGCAAAGAAAGAGGAAATAAAAAGCGTAATAGAGATGTCTAATGAGAGATTCCTTCCTTTGCGCCAATACAAACAAAGTGTTTGTGGTGCTTACAGCACTGAAGAATTGCATTTAAAAATTCAGCAGCAACATCTCTCTCCGGAGTCGATGTCCTCATTACTCTGGATAATCCACAAGACACACTGTCAGCTGTTTTCAAAACCATTTCTTCACTTGAATGCAGTTCCAACGGAAACATGTGCAGCAGGGTCCTTAAAGAGATACACTTATTATGAAAACACTTTCTCCAATGTCTGTCAATCACAGATTTATAATAACACACGTTGCGCGCCAAGAGATAGTTATAACCAAGTCAAACAAAAAAGTGAAGACATTGCAAATGACGTTGATTGAATTATCCTCTCAAGCCCTTCAATATTTACCTTAATGGAGCCACACCTCATTTTCTGTATACTGTATATTCCCTATGTACCCTTGGGGAGGTAAACAAAAGGCCAAAAAGATATGAACAGAGGCCCATTCCCTCTGTCTGTGTTGTGTGTGAGAGGGAGAAAGAGTCAGAGAATGAGAGAGCACACTGTACAGGTGTCTGTGTTTGTGTGTCTGATAATGTTACATCTGCTCCTTTGTGTCGTTTTGCAGAGAGCTTCGAGCTCGGGGCTATACAGTGAGTGGTGAGAGCTAGGTTACTGGGGTTCTCGGTTCCACCTCGTCCTGAGGGAGTAGGCAGTAGAGATCCAACTATAGACGAGATTTACAAGACTAAAGACAGATTTTACCCGTATAGTTTATATCTTTACATTTAATAGCAGAGCCCAGTCAAACTGGGACTGCCAAATGATGAGATACAGTATCATAAACAGGATTATTTAAGTACTACTTACTATTCAAGTAAGCTAATTCTTTACCCTCATTATTATTTTACTGGATTGTGAAACCACGAAAACACTGTTTGAGAATGGAAACAGAATAAATTCCACTGGCATCGGCTCTATGCTGAGTAAACGGAATATTTTATTTAACCTGGCCAGCCCCTAATGAAATAACTGTACTTAATATCTGAGTGCATTTAGTAACTATGATGCTTGATGCTATTTTTCCACACAAGGTAAAAGTCTGTCACTGAGAATCAAACAGCCCTGAAATCACTTTTATAATCTGTGATCTGTCAGACACTGACAAATGCACAAGTGGCTCCACATTGTTTTGAGTCATTAAAAATAAATGTGATAATTCCGTACAGATGTTTATTACACAGTTTGCATTACGATGGTGGCTGTTACTATCAGGATTTTATTGGACTGAATTTTAAGACTTTTGGACACAGAGAATGGTTCTCAAGCCGTGTTTTTTCTCTGACATTCCTGTCTGTGCAGCCCCAGCACTCGAAACACTATTATTTTAGTCCAACTCCTGCTCACCCAGCACTCCAATCAAACAGGCACTGTTTATTGAACTATGAGGTGCCAAGTCACTCACTCACTCAGTCACTCACATAAATGTGCCCCCCCGCTGCCCTCTGTGCCTTTCGCTGTGTTCGCCAAACGCCATCTCTCTCTCCCCAAGCCTGACGAGAAGACTTATGACCATTTAAACAAACACAGGCACTCAATGGCCTCTCTGTCCGTGTAGCTGTGGGGCAGGGTTTCCTTTATGTGGTGTATGTGTGTGCGCCTGTGTGTGCACATGTTTGCGTTTCTTTATGTACAAATTGGATGGTAGTGTGTATGAGGTCTACATGTGTTTGCTGAAGTGTGTAACTCAGAGGATGAAACTAAACCCTCTGTACTCTGAGCCATAACAAGTGCAGACACATCCTCTGCTAAGACAGTGAAAGGTCTGCAAACCCATCTGCCAGCTCCAGGTATAGACTGCTATGACCTGGCACAGCACAGTGCAAATGCCATTACCCTCGTCTTACCCCTGTTTCACTCAACATACACCCACACCAGTAGGGCCAACTTGATTCATGTCCTTTCGTGGCTTGGTTTACATGTACAGTATACATCTCTATTAGAACATGACTGATGCAGACTTTTTAAAACTACGATATGCAACATAAGCTAGCACTAGCATGAGACTCACAATTAATCTACTCTGCTACACCCAGCCCTCCCCTCTCCATGCTCCATTATGCTCCTCTACCACCTGCTATGATCTGCCACGCTTGCACAGTCCTTTAGGTATTAATCATTATCAAATTACAGTAAATAAGGAGCTGCAAAACGTACTAACCAAGCAGAAATAATTGAAATTATTTACTTGGTTAGAAAGGAGAGCCTCACTCAAAACCATTTAGAAGCAGATATCTCTGCACCACTGCGAGGCTGGGGATCTGACTGAAGAGGCGTCAGACGCACCTCTGCACAATAAGACATTTAGTTTCTACAAAAACAATACTCAGTAAAGTCACTGTAGATTTAAGTCCCAACCTTCAATATTTGAGGTTGTGTTTTTTTTTTAAATTAGATAATTTATCTTTTTTTCCATTCTATTTTTCCCTTTTCAGGGGGGAGAGGAACACGGGCAATAAAACAAGCATCTGTTTTGACAAAATCAGCATGCCAACATATTGGTCAGGCTCTAAGCTCTACAGTTTGCAGCATTTGTCTCAGCTGATCTCCAACTGTTGAGATTACATCAAACAGTATACAGTATACCCCTTTATTTCAGTTTTTATAAAACAGCAGTTAAAACAAGTAAAGACATGCTGACAGCCACATATAGGCCTGTGTTTTGTTTATTTACTGATGGACTCACACAGTTTATTGTTCTGGCTCCAAATGTTTAGAGGAGTTAATCGGGGCATCCTGTCAGTGTTCAGTGACATGAGTCAGGGGGTATGACCTCATGGTATTCATGGTTTGCAGGTGCAAACCCCAAAGGCCAGTTGGGTAAGGGTCTGTCTGCTCTTGTTGGCATATTTATGGTTGTCCACAAGGTGTCTTGCGGTCAACCAGGCTCTTGGACTGTCGAGCATTTTTAACCAGTGTCATCACAGATGTGACCTCAAATTGAATGTCACAGTTGTCTAGAGAGCAAAACAGTATTAGAAAATACATTTGACATATATAACTTACATTTTAAAGGAACAAAACATTTGTGAGTGGAAAATGCATGTGGCCTTTATTTTGATGTCAACTATTATTTACAGTGTTGTTAGTTTTCTCTGAATTTGTATCATGCATAGCTGTGAAGTTTCTATCTGTAATCATCTGGGCAGTGTTATGGGCATGCTCAGTGCAATTTGCCTGCTACAGGATAGGATAAAGTGCTTGCAGGGTGGGCGAAGAGCATGAGCTCAGATCTGAGGGAACAAGAGCCATATTGAGAAAAAAGGGGAGTCTGCGTGTCCAATCTCATTGCCCTTGTGGTCGAATCAAAGGGTATCAAGGGAAGGAGAAGGAGGAGGGAGATGAAGGAGGTAAAACTACAGTCGTGTACAGTGTAAATTCAAACACACACACACTACACACTGCTGGCATGTTATCCACCTGCAACAGCATTTGCAATAGAGTGCCACAGATTAACACACTATTGCTATGAGCCTGTCTTTGATGTAAGCTGCTAAGTTCGTGTGTGAGCTGAGAGAGAGTCAAGATAAGGGGGTCAAAATGCTGAGAGGGTAGAGAGAAATTTAGAGATATAGTTGGAGAGAATGAGAGGTGTTTGTCCCACAGGACAGAGCTAGAGGTAAGGTGAAAAGCATCAATAAGGGCTTAGCACACAACAGAGCTGCACTGTGAAAAAGACAGAATTTTGCTTGTGGCATAAACAATCCTCATGAAGGGGCATAGGAATTATGTTGTACAGTAAGTAGAAACAGATTTCAGGGAGACACCATCCCATGTAAACTCTATTTTAATACACATAAATCTGTCATTAAAGGAGAATAGTGCATATTTAACATGCTCCAGCTACTGTGACTATGTGAATTTTCTTTACATAAGAAATATAATTGAAACATCCATGTTTTGACCTTTTGTCCATTTATATTTTGCTTTTACTCTGACGTTAATTTGTCTCATCACAGGATAGCCTTTCGATATTAATGCTAAGCAAAACAAAATGAATGGGAGAGAAGAGCTGTTTCTACTGCAGCTGAGGCTTTAAGCAGTCACATATAACCATGAACATCTTGTGCTGCTTAGCCATCTGATATTTTCTCAGTGTATGTTGCACTGCATATTCATTCTTACCTTATATAAGGTAATACTGATATTTCACCACAGATAGCCTGAAATTGTGGTAGTTTGTGAAACAAACAGAGCAAACATGTTCAATATAAAAGAAGCAAAAAGTATCATCAGGAAGTCAGAGGAGAAACAAAAATGAATAAAGAAAGATTATCTTTCATTAAATGGAGCAGATTCTCATTTTCTCTTGCTTCTGCTGTTCTTCATCTTTTCTTTCCCTGCTGTTATCATCCAGTCTGCTTCCCTTTGGGACTTGCCATGTCCATTCTGTTTCAAGGAAAAATCCAAAGCCAAAGGCAAGACCCACGCTGTGCTTCGTGTGTCTGCAGGATTGACTCTGGGTGCCTTCTGATAAATCTTTAATTCCCTTGTGGGTCTGTTTTTTTTTGTTTTTTTTGTATCCTTCCAAAGATTTGCAGGGAAGCTTGTTTTACTTGGTTTAATTTCCTCAGAACAAAGCTCATCTGATCTTCCCACCCAGACTTGTGTGTGGCATTAAGTCTTCATTTTCATTAATGTTGGAGGGGCAGCATGTGAATCTCATTTTAATTTGACATTTAAACATCTGTTTTCAATTTCCTGAGGAAAAGCGTGCATGTGCGCCTATGAGGCTGTATGTGTGTGTGAGTGTGTGGGTGGATGGGGGATCATTTGTGGGGGTGATGAACCCGGGACTTTTCAGAGCTGAGAGCAGCCATCTCAGCTGACCTTTAAAGGAGGGTTTGGATGTAAGAAATGATGACAGCTAATTGTGTTAGCCTCAGCACAGCTTCAATTGACTACTATAGACCTAGGCAGAGATTTGTCATTCAGTTCAGTATAGTGTGGTTAGACTTGGCTTGGCAGGGCCCAAGAGATGTTTGCCTCTGCAAACTAAACCGCTGCTTTGATAGATACGGTTGTTTTATGCACAGTCAGCTGTTTGTCTTGTAGTGAGGCATGTCAGCCAGATGAGATAGGATGTTTTATTTTTAGCCTACTGAAAAGAGAAAGTACAGTGCAGAACAAATCTCTTTACCTTTACAAAGCCTATTGATATCTGTCCTTGTCTGGGTATTGACTCTGTGTCATCACATCATCAGTGTATTTGAGCAAATCCAGGACAGACAAAGAGGCGTCTTCATGCTGGGACCTGTGACTTTGGCCCATTTCCACATATTAAGCCACAAACTGAAGAAAATCTCTGTGTAGACACATAAACACACACACTGAGAGTTTTGCCTCCCTGTTAATAGTGCGGGAAATATTATCTGGTAGGGGACAGCTGCAGGCTCACCAGAGAGACAGAATGGTAGAGTAGGCTCATTATCCTAAACACAGACACAGACCACACCACACACACATTTTGAGGGCAGCACACAGCATGAGAGTCTCTATAGTTAATTTTCCCCCCAGTTCTGGGTCCCAGAACAGGAACACGAAGAAGGACAGGTGAGTAGGGGCTTTTGTAATATGGATACAGGAAGGAGGGATATCTTATTTAAAACTTGAGGACTAGAGGCAACAAATTCTACCACAGCTCCGGATCTGACAGGGCTTCTGGCGGAAGGGTTGGGGCTTTGTACCCCATCCAGATCTGAATCTGTCTGTCTGTCTGACAGACTGTCTGGCTGCTTCTGTCTCCCTTTAGCTCACTTTGCCTCCGTCCCAAAGGATTTTGACTTCCACTGCACAGATGTTCGGGGCTGTCTGCTGCACTGCACTCAGCTGTGTTTATAACAAAGAGGTGTTGGTTTAAAGGGAGAGAGAGGGCAAAAAGGTGGAGGAGTGAGTGCTGGTGAGGAGGGTTGGAGGTCAGTATGCTGTTGGTGTAAACATTAGATGATACCAGCTCTCCCTTGAGCCTCCAATAGTCAATACAGCATCCTCTTTTTCTCCTCACATATCCCTTTTGTTTTCCAGGGGGACAGATGCATATGCATGTTAGCTGAAAGAGTTACAGTAGGGGAGGTAGAGACCTACTGGGATAAGATGTTGATGAGTTGCTGGGTTTCCTCGCCCAGGTGTTTATTAACAATAATTTTTTTTAACTGATAATTTGTGGACGTGCCCCTGTGAGGTTTTGAAGACAGACTTGAAGACGACTGCTCTACCCATTGAGCTATAATGCCACCCATTACAGGCTCTGTATTAGCCATGCAGGGAAAACTCTCACACACACTCATCATTTGTTAGTTTTTAAATGTACATGCTCTTGATGAGCAAGACATTGTTAAATCATTGTCACCAGCTGGTGCAGGATATTCATACATATACAGTGGCTTGCGAAAGTATCCGGCTCCCTTGAACTTTTCCACATTTTGTCACATTACAGCCACAAACATGAATCAATTCTATTGGAATTGCACGTGAAAGACCAATACAAAGTGGTGTACACGTGAGAAGTGGAACGAAAGTCATACATGATTCCTAATATTTTTTA
>JAUYWH010000005.1:6507634-6544886 GCA_034779795.1 Ctenopoma multispine | reverse complement strand
TTCATGTTTGTGGCTGTAATGTGACAAAATGTGGAAAAGTTCAAGGGGGCCGGATACTTTCGCAAGCCACTGTACATAGAGAGATGTTTTTTGCATACTGGTCTGAGCCAAAACTGACTTTTACAATAACACTCTTCAGAACACGTTGACCTTGCTGTTACTAATAGGCCTTGGTTCTTCAGATGGAGCTGGTGCTCTAATGGATAGGATGTTTAGTGTTTACATTTGCATTCCTCAATGTCTGTATGTGCTTTTAACTGCACTAAATGAGCTCACTCGCCACGCAGCTGGACTGCTGAGTTTGAGTTGGATCAGAGTGAGTGTAGACAACTGAGGAGGGTCACACACAATCATTATTCATCAGTATACAACAGACTTTGCATTCACCATCTACGGATGTATGCCTTCCTATAATAAGCAGTAATAGCAAATGAATTTTAACTATCCGACAAGTCCTTAAATACCCATCTAATGCTTTAGAAATACTTCTAGGTCTTGTTACAGCCGCACGTTGGGATGTGTGGGTGTGATTATGCACCAAAAGACTGGGGAAGCTACAACCGGCCTGGTTCCTAGCGTCAGATTGGATTCCCACTCCACGTTGCAGAGAGCAGTATCTGGACTCTACACTGACCAATTAAATGCTTAAGGGGTTTAGTCAAGAATTTGTTGGCAGTCAGTAGGTGAGGGGTCCTGGGGTGAGCCTGACTTTGATCTGTTACTGAGGTGACTTTAAAGCAAGCTGAGGAGCGTGAGATAATAGATGGGAAAAGCTTAGTTGTATCCCCAAAACACAGACAAAATAACTCACAAGCATACATTCCCATTACTTTTCCATGCATACAAAAGGATTACAATACACATGCATGCACTGCACTGACCTTACATACTTACCTTTCTTTGTGTGTGGCCTGAATTTCAAGGGCTGTTTGCATATGTTTTTATATGTATATGGAGTGGAGCTGGGAAAATGATTACTGGCACACTGTCTGCAGATGGGATCTTGTTTCTTTTTCATTACTTCCCCCCTCTCAGTAAACCTCCAGAGAGTCTAGACATATGATGTCCCCCTGCCCGTCAGAAAATAGTTATGCATTGATCTGCTTTGTAGCACTTAGCACTTACTGATGTGATATTCTGACAGCCAGGCTAAGACTAACGATTACAGGTGAGTCAGGCTTTGCAATTTTGCATTCAGTTCCAAATGGAAATCAAAACTGTTCAGGTAATCTCTTTAAAATTTCATACCTATTCCGTATCATATTAGACCAAAGAATGTGGAGCTATGAACCTCTTACCTCTAAATAATGAAAATCCATCACCATGTCGACTTTTTCTACAGCACATCTACCAGTAAAAATCAATGCATATAAGAATCGTATCCTTCCAGAGCGTCTCTGCAATTACAAATCTATGCTACGAGCACAAAATCAATGTGACGATGATTTGCCCCCGTACCAAAGTCCTTACCAATTGTGGCAGCAATTGTAAATAGGATATAATGTAGAGTTTCGTCTGTATCATGATGGCATGGATCTGTGAGCACAGGGCATGTAAATACAGAACATGTGGGAGAGATGAAGAAGCGATGATGGGGAGGGAATGATTAGCGTGTATTGAAGTTTGTGTATGTACATGATTGTATGTAGGTCTGTTTGGTTCCGTCAACAACGAGGAAGGTCATCGCAATCAAAGATGATGATGGGTTCAAATACTCCACCGGTAAAAGGTTTAGGGTCACTTAGAAATGTCCTTGTATTCAAAGAAATGAGTGTAGATACAATGTTGTAAATGACTATTGTAGCTTTTTAATGGAGGCTTATTATCAGCAAACTGTGCTCTTGTGTCAGGTAATGCAAGTTTATCAATTTAAAAAGGTAACTGATCAATAGAAAACCGTTTTGCAATGATTTTGTCACAGCTGAAAATATATGCTTTTATAGAAAACAAGGAAATTTCTAAGTGACCCCAAACTTTTAAAAGTAAGAAAGAATATATTTTGGCCTACACCATATACACCTTTTTAGTCAGTACTAATCAGTAGTTATATATGCACAGTCATCTGTGTGTAATGATGTGTGTGAAACACCTTGACTGCTGTTTTACTAGCTACTCACCTTGAAACAGCTTGGTGGCTTTTTAAACGTTGCAATGATCTGATTCTTATGTTTAAAACAGGAAAGCTTCTGTAGGCTAAAGTTACAAATTGTCATAGATTGTTAGCTCTGTAGAGGAATATAGAGAGGTCAGAGACCGGAAAAGGCATGAAAAACCTGTCAGAAAAAAGTTTCTCAGTCCAGCAAGGGCTCAGCATCTGGCAGCTTCACCTGGATGCCAAGTTGATCATCCATTGTCTCAAAAAGCTTGATCAGGAAGCGTCTTTATGGAAGGACAGGAAACCACTTTTTCTGTTTCTAGTTGTTCTAATTAATAATAATCTAATGGTGGCACGTACAATACAATTAATCTTTTTGTTTTCCTCTTCTGTTTGCTTGCAGTTCTACGTGATGACTTCAGACAAAACCCTGCAGATGTGATTGTAGCAGCAGGAGAGCCTGCGGTCCTGGAGTGCCAGCCTCCACGTGGACATCCTGAACCCACAATATCATGGAAAAAAGATGGAATAAATATTGATGACAGAGATGAGAGGATCACTGTAAGTAGACTGGCTTTTTTACGTATTGCTTGCACGTGGCCGAATGTATTGATGCCTGAAGACTGCTTTGCATATAAGGGTGGTGTGTTTACATGCATGAGACAGAATAACCTAGTGATGCAGGTCAAGTCATTACTGCTACTTCAGTGTTAAAAGATTGATTTGTTTGTCTCATTATTCACATATAGCAATTACCAAAACCAAAAGCAGCCAATTTCGGTTGCTACACCCTTTTAATACTGAGGTATAGAATCAGTCTTGCTCCATTATTCAGCAGCAGGGTATTGATTGGGAATGGCTTGCTGATAAGCCTAGTAGAGGTGGGAGAAAATAGGAAAAAGTTCTACTCAGCAGCAGGGCCTGCAAAATCCAAACAACTCTCTACATTTTATTTACAACCAAACCACAAATTATTCAGCTTTAATTAAAACAGTACAGCCAGTCAGCTTTACATGCTTGCTGACGAAAGGTCCATGTTGAATAATCTAAAAGCACAAACTGTCTCAACCAAACACAACTTTGTTTCTATAGTTGCTTCCCTTGAGGAGGAGGAGACTTTTAGTTGTGTTTGATTACTCTGATTGGATGTGTGCTTTAAGGAAGTAAAGGTTTTGACTCAGCACTCTCCTAACACAAGCAGGTTGTGAAGAGGGAGTAGTTAGCACTTGGTCTGGATCCCATTCTCACAGTCGCAGTAAGGTTGTGGCTGCACATTGTACAGTTGTTGAGCAGTCAAATGGGCCACAAATGCTGATGTTGGCTAATTATACAGTACTGACATGGAAAATTCCCTAGATTATAAATACAAGGTACTAATGAAGATGCTCCACTCTGTATGCCTGTAGCATAGTGCTGAAATCCAGCCTGGGCTAGTTGTGCTCTATACGTTTTCATTACTGGGTAAAGGGAAAACAGTGATTTATCACTGCAGGCTGTCTTCAGTGGAGGATTGTCCACGACAAAACACAGTTTTGCTTAGTATGGGCCACGATGATTAAGAGTCTGAGTCTGGCCACTGAGCAGCATAATTGAAAGAAACAAGCGTATAATCTAGTTTGAAGAAAATCAAATCATATCTGTCCCAGAGTTTAGTCAGCAGTCACTGATAAGCACAAAACCTTGTTCCCACATAGGTGACCCTTGTGGCCTCAGGGGAACTAGTCTGTAAGTTGTGTTATTTACATGTTCTGATCATCCAATTATTGTCTGTGCATGCACAACTGATCTGTGCACACTGTTACTTCATAATAGATGATTAGATAAGCCAAATGCAACATCTCTGTCTCTTGCAAACTCACACACAAAAATGTTTTGCATTAGACATTTGATCTTCTTTAATATAAAAAAAGCATTTATTTATTTTGTCATTTGCCTTTTCACTTTTGTTAATTAAGCTGTAATGGTAGAGTGAGATTTTTTGATGACATAGCAGTACAACACACACACAGTTTCTGTTGTTTAAATCATCTCTGCGCTAACATTTACCCCTGACATGGTGGAAGTTAAGACTTTTTGTCATTGCCTTATTTGTGATTTTGAGCAGTAGTGGGTGAAATTCCAGTAAATGAAGTCAACACTCTAAATGACTCAGTGTTATATCTTTGTAGCCTGCAGCAGTGTTGGGCCTTCTGCAGAACTGAAAGTTAGGTCTGGTCGACTTAACAGCACTGTACGAACCAGCTGGTGTTGCTCACCAAACGTGCTGTCAAGCACGAAACCTCACGCTCCCAAATGACCACTTTAAAAGTAGTGCTAGATGTCATGTATGACCATGTAAGTATGTGTAATCAACTGTGGTGACAGATGGGAGTCTGGATGATGTCCTTTGGACATCTTTGGATGTCCATAACATTCCGTTGTATTAGAAATAGGATAATCATGGGGTGGTGTCCAAAATTTGTTTATGGTACAGTAAATTTGGAAATAAGCTGTAGAGAAGAAAACAAACAAACGGTGGAATCTTTATAATGTGATGAACAGCTGAGCTCGTCAAAGCCCCCCACCCCACCCCTTTCCAGTCTGCATTGTTGTGTTTGGTTCAGTCCATTCCAACATACTGAAACGTGCAGTCTCCTTGGTGATCGCTGGTGATCAGGGCAAGGTCTCAAACCACCTGCAGCAGGGATTTTCTCTCTGCACTGCACTTTACTGGGATGGGTCGACTCAGCTTTGGTGGTGCAACATAAAGAGGAGGGAGTGAACTTCAGAGAGGAAGACACATCAGAGGGCACCCTTCTGATTTTCTATTTTAATCAGCTACGTTTAAACACCAATGACAAACTATGTGCCATTTCACATATATTCATGACTTTATGTGAGGCAGTTGTGAAAAGTTTCCCACTGAGCCGTAAAAAATGAGTTAGGTCTATAACCCTGTAATGCTGCTGTGCCACTAAGAGCAGCTGGCCACATTCCTCTCAGCTTTGTCAAACAGGCCTTTCAGTAACAATGAGGAAAGGATAAATAAACAGAAAAAGAAAAATGGCCGTATTTAAGGCTAGACCATTGTCTGTCTAGAGCAAGAGTCTGTCGGCGACATCGTAAATGGCCAAAATTGTCGTCCTCCTTTTGTGCAGTAGTTGTGGGTAATTATCAGCCTGGAAATGAACTGCTGTGTGAATACCAACAGAGTGCATGCTCAATAGGGGCTTTTGCATTATCAGCATTGCCAAATGACATGAGATAAAAGGCAACAGGATAGAGCCATCTCCCTGTAATGCAGGGATAATGGCCAGATTGTTGGGGCTTTCAGCAGCCTGTGTGCTGCGCTGTGTTGTGTGGAGAGGATATGCATGCAGGGAAAAAGAGGGCCGCTGCTGCATTCATTTATTTTAGCCAGCTCTTAGAGTCCCTGCTGCTCTGGCACTCCAAATATGCCTGTAGAGAATGGGTAACTGCCACATGCACACAGAGGTAAGAATATGGATAGAGTGGACGGGCCCTTAAGTGGATCCTCATGTCAAAGCCCTGTGGGACCAACAGTACACTCCCCTCGTTCTCTGCTGTATGGTCTGCCCTGACGTTGGGCCTTTGTGAGTGTCACAGTGTTTTAGCTGTTAAGCCTTTCCTCAAACAAACAGTAACATAATGATACTTCAAACCCTTCCAGCACCACAGGGTGTCCTAAATATGCCAGCCTTCCACTGCCTCTTCAAGTCACTTTGCCTCCTGCTTCACCATGAATATTTATCAAGTGTGAATGGCTGAGGAATGGCTGTTTTGAAATTTGTTCATCATGTGGAAGTGATGAGAACTTGAAACTCTGGGTCTGTGAAGTGCAGTGATGTAGATATGCTGAGACGTATCGCAGCCTGAAAGTGAAGACATGTAATCTACTGTGGGAGGGCTTGAGTTAAACATGGTAGTCACGGGCAAAGAGGAGTTTTGCAATATTGTGTCTAAGGTTCTCTGTCAGTGCTCCTCTAATGAGGGTATCAATTACATGCTTGCAGGTGGTGGTCCTGGTCTCGCAGGCTGACGTGTGCTTTTAAAACTCTAAGCTCCATCAAGCTAGAGAGATCATTGGTGCGCAATGCTATTGTCTATGTCTGCACTGACTGGCACGGTTGTCAGCAGAGAGAAGGGCTCAGGGGCCTGTACTGGGGCCTGGGCTGCCTTTCTGAGAACAAAACACCTCCTCTGGCCTGTAATCAAAGCCCTGGGAAATAACAGACATGACATTCACCTGGACAAACACACGCACTCAGTGTTGGGTGTGTGTGCTGTTCATGTGGGTTTGAATGTTAAGTTCACCTGCTCTCATGTGTAGCTGTGGGCACACAGATGAAAAAAAATCCAACAAACCTGTTCTTTAAAACATTCCCCACGCAATAATAGCCTAAACATCTTCAAGCTCTTTGAGGCAACTGGAAAAGTGCTCACAGTCCTGCAGCGCCTCAGGTGTTCCCTCAGGGACCTGTGGTTGTGTTGGACTGGGAAAGTGTTTTTTGGCTTGGCTTACCCTGAGGAGGAACAAGCTGACTGATAGTGATTTAGACTTCTAGTGGAGCTGAAGTGGGGATAGTACAAAATAGCTAGATAGATAACGTAGTCCAGTTGTTCTCTGTAAGCTCAGAAAAAACTAATAAGACCTCTGCAGGACCAATTCATGATGTGTCTTTGAGTACATTTTATTGTGGTGTTGTAACAGCCTTTGGTAAGTATAAACACTCACAGGCATTCTTGAGAGCAGTCATGAAATCTTTTGTAATGCAGCTATGCTGTTTTCCATTTTCTGTGTGTCAACCCCAGGCCCCAAGTTTCTCTCTGATTCTAATATTGCCGCTTTTCAACTTCATGTTTAGCCTCTCACCTCTTCTATTCCCTCAGATACGTGGAGGAAAGCTGATGATCACAAACGCCAGAAAGAGCGATGCTGGGAAGTACGTGTGTGTCGGCACAAACATGGTTGGAGAACGTGAAAGTGAAATAGCTGAACTAACAGTGCTTGGTAATTAACCCTTTTTTCTATTTGAACCTCAATCCGATGTCTACTTTACCCTCTCTTCCTCTCCACATACAACGCACAAACACACCCCCACACATTTTTTTTCTGTCTATCCACTGTGAGAAACAGAATCCAGATGTTAAGCTTTGATTGTCTATTTCCCAGAGAACTAAATGGTGTCACTGACCTTTATCAGATAGAGTGTGAGATGACCTCCAATCTCAAACTTAAACATGAATCCCCGCTGACCCCAGTGGCTTCTCTCGTCTGACCAGCTGCACCCTATTTCGCCATGAATGACCTCTGACCTCGATACTCTCTTATGTCCCAAGTAGAGAGCATGTCCAGACTTCTGATTTTATCACCAGCCTTTTCACTTCCTCCACCTCCCTTCCTCAGAGACTCCTTATAATCTGTCAGAAGGAACAACAACAAATCTAGTTTCATAAAGATAAATAGTTGCACTGATGTCATACTGTCGGGGCTTAAACATGCCCAGCTCCTAGATTTAATGTTTGTTTATCTGGGTGAGTATTATAATCCAGAATCTCTGCTTAATCATACAGCTATCTTGAGGGTGATGGGTTTAACAAGAAGACATAAGGGGTGCTATAGGGTCGTGCACAGTGTCCCTTCTTCACCTAATTTAGTGCCTTATCCCGTGACTTATGTGTACTGTGTAGACTGTATTATATGATAATTTTACACTATTTAATTTTTTTTATCCCAAGACACCTCACAGGACCTAAAAGGAAATGATTTACAGTAATCTTCTCTCCAAGATGTCATTTTTCGCTCTGTTCCGTTCAATTTTAAGTGTGATTTTCACTTAGCTCTACATACTGAATAGGATAAAAACAAGATATATTGAAGGTTTTAATGCTACAGACTTAATGAAAACATTCCAGTCTATGATTTTAAATATGTGCTGTTTCTATCTTTGCAGAGCGCCCAAGCTTTGTACGTCGCCCAGGTAGCCAGGTGGTGTTAGTGGACCAAAGTGTAGAGTTCAGGTGTGAGGCCCGTGGCGACCCAGTTCCCACCGTACGCTGGAGGAAAGATGATGGTGACCTGCCCAAAGCAAGGTATGACTCATCAACTGGTTCAGTTTTCATCACACAATACCTCACTCCCTCACACTGACTCAAGTTGCTTTGTGTGAGCTTGTGTGTACAGCGTTTTTTGTGTGTTTGACAACACTTGACACATGAATACCTGTTTAATCCAGATATGAGATTCGCGAGGACCACACCCTAAAGATCCGCCGTCTGACTTCAGCCGACGTAGGCTCCTACACATGCGTGGCTGAGAACATGGTGGGCAAGGCGGAGGCGTCGGCCACGCTCACCGTCCATGGTAAGACAGTCTCAGTTTCACTCTGTTTGGTTATCCAGGTATTTTAAACAGTTATTTTAAATTCATTTCCATTTTGGGTGACTGTGCAGCTTGATTCCAATGCGGTTTAGCCCAGCCACATTGCAATAATAGCCTTCAGCTTTACTACTACATGGTCATCGCTTTAAACTATTCTCTCTCAATTAGCTAATTGATTTCAGATAAAAAGAAACGCAAAAATCCATAACAGCTGTAGAGATGGGCACACGGGAGCTCAACAGCAATCAATTTAATTTGCCCCATACAAGTGGCATTTCTCCGGAGGCGTTTTCCTTCATGTTTTAAGATACACTACTATATGTGAATCTACGGAATATCTGAGTCTCCTGTGCTCCTCTCCATTGGATGTCTTATTAACACAGTTGGAATATAAAGCAGCCGGTCACAGAGTGTGACTATTCAGAAAGGAACCATTGAGAGTAACTGGGGGCTGGGATCACCCCCAAACCCTCCTGAGAATCAGAGGAACACAGGGACCATTTAACGCCAAACTAATGGGAATGTTGGGAGTCGGGTGAGCAGAGAAGGGAGGCAAGGAGGCGGTGGAGGCTCAGTGCATGGGAGATGGGGATTGGATGAAAGGACAGTCAGTATGTTAGTCTTAGTGGCGGCTCTCCAGTGATGCAGAACGGGTTGGGAATTGGGGCTGGAGGTGATTGTGGTGAAGAGGATATAGTGGGAGAGAGGTTTCTGTGGTGAGGTCAGTCATATTAGTGTCACTCCCAGCAGTCGGCACAGCAGAAATATAAAGAGACAAGGCAATTCTATTTCCCTACCAACCCCCACCCACAAACACAGATACTTCATCTTCACATGGCTGCCCTTTGCAATTATTTCTTGATTTTCTCCACAAGACAGCAATCTTTAGATGGGTTTGAGGAGCGAGATTAGGCACACCTGCCAATACACCCATCAATATATCTACTTCTCTTATTGCCTTTTTTCAGTCTTTCCCTCTGCCTGATGAAAGCTTAGTTAATTAAAGAGAAAGAGCATCGATGCACTGGCTCAGTAAGCTGTTCTCCTGGCTTAGAATTATATTTGAAATGCTAAAACACCCTAATGGAAAGGAAATGTCTCAACCTCAGGTTTTTTCCCTGTTGCTTGCACACAGAAGCAACTGACCCTCTTTTCATACATTATTTGCCTTATAACCCCTCGTGTGATAAGAGTTAGAAAGGCATGAAGTAGAAGCACTTCAACTGATTACATTTCAGCAAAGAAGAACCTCTGCCATAGCTGTAAAGGACATAGCTGACGCTTTCTCAGGGTGTAACGTCACATGAAAAGGATAGTGGTATAACATAAATCACAGGAATCTTTGTCGTACTGTCAAAGCTAAATCAGACTGCTGCTTTCAAAGTTCCTTTAACCACTTCCATCTAGTCCTCAGATCCCTGAGCCTTAGCAAGACCAGGACAGAAGGAAGCCAGGCAAAATGTGGGCATTGAGTAATCCAGCTAATTAAAGACAAGCAGGCCACAGTCCCATGCCCGGAAATGACATGCTCCTAATTACAGATGCGGACATAGGAAAGGAAAGAAAAGACGAGTAATTGTAGGTCTAAACAGGCCAAAGTAGCAGAAACGGCGTGTAGGTAGTAAGATGCTGCTGTAGTAGGGAAGACAACAGTAATGTGGGGCAGAAGTTTAGTCTGTGGGTTTAGTGGTATGTGCTGTCGCCCTACGTCAAGAATCAAAGAATGGCAAGATTGCTGAGCTGCTGGATAAGAATAACTGAGCAGCTGAATAGAATCATTTTAGTGGCAGGGAACTACTGGCAGAGAGAACGACACCACAGAGTGGGTAATCCGAAATGTATTTAATGCCAAAGTGGAATTAATATAAATATTATTTTAACTGAAGTTTTTCTGCTAAATCTGCTCTGATGTGTAAATGGGCAATAAAACCAAGTGAATTAAATTTAGGTTTAAAAAAAAAAGAGAGAAGTAATCCCCTGCAGCGTCATTATGCAGTTTACTTATCATTGCAGGATGTAATGTATTAGAAATACACCAAGGCACACAATATTAAGCATATTGTCCTTCTAAGTAAGCCTCTTTTTATGGCTTATGAGAAAAATCCAGCTCTGTGTCAGCAGAGGGGGATTTTCACAACTTCTGTGGTCAAATTGTCAGTGAACAATGTCGACATTGTGGAAGTGCTGCCTCGAGCAATTTTTCTTTCAGTCTGCTCTGCTCTCGTTACTAACTTAATCAGTGAATTATTGTCTTACACACGTTTGTCGGTCTAACACACCTCCTTTTGGACTTATAAATATGTCAAGTAAAATATTTCACTGATTGATGGAATAAACACATAATTGGCCAAGTCACCAGGCGTATTTAAAGGTTTGTCGTAAAATCATTAATCTAAGCCACATGAGAATGTAGTTGTGAGATAGACTGTTCAGCTATTAAGTCAGCTGTGTTTTTTAAAGATATGTGAGAATCAGTCAAAGGCCCTTTGATCTGGGTCTGGGGTGATCAGAAAATGTTTATACAGTATTTTGTTAATTAAACCTCACCAGTAGACTTCCGCCATAGGAATGCAAATACATTTTTACAGACTGCGTTGGACCAAATTCAGAAAATCAGTGTGTTGTTTTTTTTTTTCCTCTCAGATGGTTAAGTTTGCCATTAACTGTGATTTATGTGTAGAAAAGTCTTGAATGGAATTATAGTCCCCAGAGCGGCGTTGCTAATAACCCATGTAAAGGGTCTGGAAGGAGACTTGGAACTGGTGCCAAAAGAGAGTGAATGGAGGAACTTTCTTGTCAACAGTCTTTGTGCTGTTACACTGATGATAAATACCAAAACCTGGTTGGGTGCCATATATAGAACTGATGCTCTGTGTCGCTCTATCTCTGTATATCTGCTTGTAATTTGTCTTAACCATAAAAAAGATCCTCAGTGTGTATTACTCGCTGTCACACAAAGTTGTGAGTACCACATTTTAGCTGGTATACAGTATACAAAATCTATAGAGCATTTAAACCATGCTACAGACCTCCCAATGAGATGAACTATTAATCATGCCAAATCCTCCACATGCAGTCGTGCAATGGTGTTGATATCAGGACCACTGAACAGCAGCAAGGCTCAAACAAACATTAATATCTCTGCTGCGGTCTCTGGTATGTAGTCTGCCTCCTGTTGGGCTGGAGGCCACATGCTCTGTGTGTCTTCCTCTGCTGCTCTGATCAGCTCATTGATAGAAGCTCGCCTCTGTGCTGGAAACTAGCTGGAAGCCCCCACAATAAAGTAGCCTGGTCAGATTTAAGGCTCACTTCTGGCTTCAGGTCTACGACTGTGATCACAGCAGCATGGGAGAGATAGGGTTACCTAATTAAAGTCTTAGACACACATGGATGGATGTGTGTCTGTGTTTGCAGAGGCTTTGTGTATTTGTTGGCGTGTATTTTAATGTGCTCGTGTGGTATCTAGAGCCTCTCACACACAGTTAGCGCTGAGCATCTTTTTTTTTTTCTGGGAGCCTTTGATGTAAGTCTTATCTGCATTTTAAAGGCCAGCGATAGGCGGCGGGGGGAGGGAGGGATTGGTCATTACTCTGACTGACAGCATTTATGTTTCACTGTGAGCCGTTGGAACAGACAGATTAGATAAGGTGAGCGATTGGCCAGAGGAAATTTACGGCCAAAGACTGACAGTTAACATTCACCTTGTGTTTTTATGGATCGGGCATACATTTGCAAGGCTGCGTTTGAGGGACTTCCATGTAGCTGTTCCTTGGGGTGCTCCAAATCTCCTTAGGGATACGAGGCAGCACCTTGAAACAGAGGAAAAAAAAGTAAACACTACTCAGTGTTGTGAACATCTGCCTTGCGTGTTTCATGGTACTGTCTGTGTGCTTTAGTCATTTTGTTTTGTTTAATCCAGTATTCTTCCTGTCCCGCTAAAAAGGAATGTCGAATCAAATGTTCTTACGTTCATTTTCTTTGGTGTGTGTACATTTTAATGCATTCCTGATCACTCCTGGTATTTATTCTTTAATGCATTCATCATGTTGTCCCAAAGGTTTGTGTCGAGGGTGAAACGTGACATGTCTTTTACTCATTGAACAATAACATAATTTATGTGCTCATGGACATCACATTGTTGTTTTTCTTATCTCTCCTGTTTATGTCATTCTGTTTATTATTTATTTATTCATCTTTGGGTTTTTGTTGTTGTGTTTTTGTTTCCTTTTTAGTCATGTCTGGTAAGTTGAAATGTCACCCGTCACCTATTCACCGCCCTGACAGAGACAGGAAGCTGTCACAACCCCCATCCATCCTCCTCCCTTCACCTATCCACCCTCCAATCAGCACTCATGTCTCTGTTGTCATGGGCAACAGTGACAAAAGGACATTAATGGGTAAAAATATGCTCAGCTTGGGCCTCCAAGGTAAAGCTGCATCATTTCATTCTATTATTTCCCCCTGTTATGCATTACCAAACACTCTATTCATGGACAAATTATGCACTTCAAATGACAGTTCTCAGATTGCTTTTCTTTATGCATTACACATATCCGATATAAAAAGTATTAAAACGTTAGCAGATTTATGCCATTTGAGGACATATCCAGATTACTTTTGAATTAAAGTAAACAGGCTTGTATCTTGACCTCTACATGCCTTCCCACATAGATGGCCTATTAGACCAGCAATGCCTAATGTCACCGTGTAGCTGCATGGATGACATTGGGCTACAACACCACACTTACTCTGAGATGGAATTTTTCATTAGGATGCATGGATTTAGCATCCTCGTTGCACTATTGGAGGGTGTCACCATGGGCAGATGGTTCAAATTTATTCACCATTTCCATGTAAATTTTAATGGTCCATGCCCTTGCCCATGCAAATAAGGGAGCACAGGAGTAGCCCTTGTTTTTTTCCATTCATTGCATCTGTAATATGCCTGTATTTTGAATTTGATCAGCATACTCTGTACACACTCTATGCAAAGTAAAAGAAAAACAAACTTTTTTTTTATTTGAATACAAGAAACATGGCTGAAAATTACTTTTATCTCTAACAAAACACTTGTAACTGTGATATTATGACAACTATAATAATATACTACGACACATTTGTCTATTCAATGGCTAACCATTCTCATGGCTGTCCTCCAGTGCCTCCAGCATTTGTGGTGAGACCAAGGAACCAGGTGGTTGGGGTTGGCAGGACTGTCACCTTCCAGTGTGAGGCCACTGGAAACCCACAGCCAGCCATTTTCTGGCAGAGAGAAGGGAGTCAGGTAAACAAAATAAAGGATAAAAATGTTCTATATCAGTTTGGAAAACATGCTAGCACAGCCATTCAAAGTTTTTGTAGGCATAATTTACTTGATAGCTGATATCTCAAGACAGATGGTTGCAAGCATATGTCATTTTGGAGTGAAAGCTTGAACGCGTTCAATTATTATATTCTTGCCAAATAAAAATCTGGCTGCATGTGATCTGTTTTCATCCCCCACAGAATCTGCTGTTCTCCTACCAACCTCCTCAACCCTCTAGCCGATTTTCCGTATCTCAGACCGGAGACCTGACCATCACTGATGCCGAACGCTCAGACATGGGGTACTACAGCTGCCAGGCACTCAACATCGCTGGCAGTGTAATCACCAAGGCTTTGCTAGAGGTCACTGATGGTAAGTAACCTTCTTCTAAACACAGTTTTTTACATACAGCGAGGGCTCAACACAAATTAGAGGAACATTGAAAGAAAGTTGAGTGGATAAATATTGGTATTTCAGATAATCTTTGGCTCATAAGGATAATGCTGTTCATCTCAAACCCTGTGGTCATACTGTAGAGCATATTAATATCCAAACTGAGGTTTGGTCTGGCCTGTTCAATGTGTTCCTGTCAGAGGTAGAGACTCACTGGTGCCTGTGCACCCAGACCCTGGCTCAGTATTTGGCTTCACTGGTTTCACACTGGCTAATGTCTCCTTCAGTATTCCATGTCTGGCTTACTGCTGTCTGCCACTGGAAGACTGTGGCTGTGTTCTGAGGTCTGGATAGGGTCCTCTAATTACTACTACTAGCCAATCCCTGTCAGCCTGGTGGACTAACCTTGGCTTAATTTCCACCATACCCACAGAGCTCTGGGCAGCTCTTATTTTGTCTATAACACACCTAGATTCATCCCTTCATTTAGTCAGTGCCCTTCATCATTTCAGACCTACAATGATATGCTCCATCTCTCCCTCCTCTTCTCTTTCTCATTCTGTCGTGCTCTCTGGATAATAATAATAGTTATTAAAGTGAGCAGGCCACTCCGAGGCCACCACTTCTCCGCAGACAGATCTGGTAATTACAGGTCACGCTGACAATGTTTTAGTAATTGTACCATCTCCGGCACAAAAGCAAAGACAAAGCGGTTCAGAGATTACACAGCTCTGAGGATCTGTGCATATAACACATACATCATGTGTTGCCTTAACGCTGTGTTTGGTGTTAATTTGATTGCTCCCCACTGAATGTAACTTGCTAGTAAATCAGCGAGGCTGTCGGCACTGGTTATCAATAGTGCTATGAATAATAATAATAATCACAGGAAACCAGACAACCTATAGCAGGAACATGATGAATTACAGTAGATAGAAAATAAAAAAAGTGAAAAAAAATTGTAGTCTACATGTAATTAAAGTCTCTTTTATGTGTCCTTCTTTTGCCGCCTCGTCCTCGTCTTTTTTTTTCTATTGCTGCTTTTCTCTTTGTGTCACAAACATGCTTTTTCTCTGTGTCTTTGTTTGTAGTTCGTGTCTACTGGTTGAACATCCAAGGTTCACCAGCTGTGAGGGAGTGTTGGGGGTAGTTTAAACGTCATGCACAACGTCAATAACATTGTCTGTTTTTTTTCAAGCATTTTCTCCCATGTTTTGTGTTTTATGGTTGGGGGAAGGGCCTTGAGATTGTTGGTCATGTTAATGTACGTAAAGCCTGGCATCTGGTAGGGCTGCAGCGAGAAGGCTGAAGCATCTGAGGCCATTTCATTTTAATTATGCTGCTTTTATTTGGCTAAGTTTGACTCCTGCTGCTGAATGATTAGAAAATTGCTTCCAGTTCTAAAATTTGGATTTAATTCTTCTCCCACTACCCTTGCAGTTTCTCACATGCTTACAATGCTGCACTCTGTTTTGTCAGATTCTCACTATTTCCTGGATTTGCTTTGTTTTTCTAAACGTGGCGTCTATAATTGTCTGAATCCTCTGTTCCTTCTGTCCCCACTACCCCACATGAACACCTACAGTTTTCCTCTTTCCCCCACATAATTGCTCTTTCTCCTTCCGTCTTCTACAGTTGTGTCAGACCGCCCGCCACCCGTTATTCGACAGGGCCCAACCAATCAAACGGTGGCTGTGGATGGTACAGTGGTCCTCAACTGTGTCGCATCAGGCAACCCCACCCCCACCATCCTGTGGAGGAAAGATGGTGTCTTGGTGTCTACACATGACTCCAGGGTGAAACAGCTAGACACAGGTGCACTGCAGATACGCTATGCAAAGGTAAGACGACCGGACACGTGCACATGCTCAGATCGCTTTGTAACATCGAGTAAATATACAGCACAGCATCAGGTACTGCTGCGTGGGATTTCTATATGTCACATATACATATAAACTCTTGTTTTTAATCACGATTTTTCTGTTAGGCTGCTTTTAATGTTTAAATCCAATCAAACAAATTTTTTTACATATTACATCTATAATGTGCTGGGCAGCCCCCCGCTGGTTGGTAAATAAAGCATGTGTTCTCTGCCAGCAACCAGCCCGCAGTGGGCCGTCAGTCAGTTGTCGTGGGTTTGAAATGGAGTCTGTGAAGTTGAACACTCTGTAGTTCCTGTCAGTCAGTAAGCACAGTGGGTTTTGTGTGTAATTTTGTGTGTGAGTGTGCGTGTGTGGTTGAGACGGCAAGCTGTGTGATGGTGAACACACTGTTAGGCAGAGGCAAGCAGGGGGTGCTTACGTGTCTTCCAGATGGAGGCGTCGCAGGGTCAGAGTTCACGTCAGTTTGAGGTGTTCTGATGAACGCTGGCATGTCTTGTGGTGACAGGATTGCACTATGATTGGGCCATGAGTGCGAGGTACGGGGGGGAGGGGGAGTCATCGGAACCCCTTCCCTGCTGAAGCTGAGTAAACTCAGCAGACACTTTCCATTAATGGAGTTGTCATTTATTCCTTATAACATTTCAATGAAGATGTTTTAATACATTTATTTATCTGACAGGCAAACAATTCAATACAAGTTCACCTTAGCTATTCTAACAATTGATATCTTTCTGGTTTCTCTCTTTATTTTGCTCATTCACAAGCATAGTAGCACTCAGTGTATGCATCATAAACAAACCACACACTTAGCAGCAGTGTGAAAATATACCATACATCTTTGCCAAATTTATTGGCCTGTCAGCTATTTCAGCTTCTCAGAAACTTGTCAATTTCTTTCAATTAAATTTGGAGGAATTTAGGCCACGAGCCAAGAAACAATCATGTTTTTTGTCTGAAAACAGTTCCCCCATGTCAATACACAATTTGTTTTTGAGAGAAAACTACGGCACTTTGACTGAGGAACATCAGGCACATGTGCCACATAATTGTCTCTCACTGTGTGCATTTTGATGGAGACCCAGATTTTATGCAGATTACATTTTCCATTATTAAAACAGCAAACTTGTTTGTGCTCAGCTTTGCTAAGAGACAGAAGTATGAGCTCTTTGAATGCCTTCCAGTGTTTTGTAGTTCTTGAACAAACATGTAACACAATTTAAAATTTCTGTAAACAACACTTTTCCCAACATCGTTATATTTCAAAGCATATAAATAATCAATGTTCAAACGTATATATTAACCACATCTGTTGCACGGATCAGCTCCTTCCATGTTTGGTATGCAGGGGAATGATAGAGGAAAAAGGTCTCTAATTAGTCCATGATCCTGTGAAAATAATTTCCGTTTGACTAGGTTGTCTGCCACTTGGCTTTTCCAGCTGCTTTCCTCTGGTTTCTGCTATGAAAGATGTCTTATTGAGACAGGCAATGACAGCAAGAGGCAGTATGAGTTAAAGAGGCTCCCACCAGCTCAGGTGTTAGTCTCACACGTTTGAATAATTTCCATTTTAACCAAATGTACTACCCTTCCCTCCACAGCTTGGTGACACTGGCACTTACACCTGCATCGCCTCCACACCCAGTGGAGAGGCATCATGGAAAGCCTACTTAGAGGTCCAAGGTAAGCCTGACAAGTAGTTCGGTTTAGTGTCCACCAGTTGGTGCTCATTTCTGAAATAAAAGTGATGATATTGAAGTTTCGACATGCTCTGTACGCTGTATGCTCTGTTTTACATTTAGAGTTTGGAGTCCCTGTCCAGCCAAACAGACCTACTGACCCAAACCTGATTCCTAGTGCTCCTTCCAAACCCGAGGTCACTGACGTTACCCGCACCTCTGTCACCCTTTCCTGGAAACCCAACCTTAATGCTGGAGCAACACCCACCTCCTATATCATAGAGGCCTTCAGGTAAAATTAATTAACTTGACAACCAATAAACAACTTACTAAACGGATTCATTGAAACCTTTAAACGTTCATTTGCTCTTTTGTGTGTCCGCAGTCATGCATCAGGGAGCAGCTGGCAGACCTTGGCAGAGCATGTGAAAACTGAGTCATTTGTACTGAAGGGCTTGAAGCCCAGCGCAGTCTACCTCTTCTTAGTACGGGCAGTCAATGCCTATGGGCTGAGTGATCCCAGTTCTATCACTGATTCTGTGAAAACACAAGGTGAGGACTCTTCTACCGACACGACTTTGATATGTAATACAGTAGTGTTTTTTTCTGTAGTTTATTACAATATCATTCTTCTGCGTCCAGACATCCCTCCCACCAGTCAGGGTGTGGACCATCGTCAGATCCAAAAGGAGCTTGGAGATGTAGTCATCCACCTGCACAACCCCACTATTCTCTCCTCCTCATCTGTCCGGGTGCAGTGGACAGTGAGTATATTTTAGTCTGTGAAACAATTACTGTCATTTTCTCTTTCTGTTAACACAGCTGAAGCCAGGTACAGAACCATATGAACCGCTGGTATAGCTGGTCACCAGAGTCCCAGGTTAATTAAGCGGCATGCTTATGGTCAATTTGTCAGTTAGCTCAGCCGATCTAATGTTGTGGCATCTTACAGAGAACAGACGCTGCAGGGAGAAGCCTGGAGCACAGTCAAAGTGTTCTTAGTGTCCATCTGCCATTAGCCTGAACTGGTCAGTTGGCATGAGACCAAAAATCTGCTGCTTTGCCCACAGTGGGTTCACTGTGTAGTCATAAGCTAGACTACAGAGCCCAGCCTTCTGCAGTAGGCCATGCAGTGCCATATAGCAGTGAGTGGCGTGCCAGCCTGTGCCCTCTCAGATTGAAAACACTTGACGGCTGTTAAAATAATACAAGTGAGAAGGAAGAGGCGGCCAATTCATGCTCTTAAGTGGAAATGGCTTACAGATGTTAAATCGGATAGGTGGGAGAAGAGGAAGCACAAATAGAACTGTGAGTTAGGGCGACGTTTCTGCACTGATACAAGCTGAATATGAAGTGCTAATGTACTCATGCAGCTGGTCTGGTTATTGCATCTTTTCATTTTTGTAGTTATAACACAAAACAACTATACATTATGGCTGTCTTCCATACATAACACATATCAATCTGTATGGTGACTCACTGAAGGGCAAGAACAGCTCCCATTTTGCCTTTTGACATAAGGCCACCCCTTCATTCCCTGGTGTTATTAAGTGCCATAGTGAGTGATTAATGGGACTAAGAAGGTGTGAAAAGGATACTGACATGTCAAGACTGATTTAAAACATCACTGCCCAGTTACCCTGTTTCCCTGGAATGTTCCAGAAAAACACATGACCTGAGAGGGACTAAAACTGTAGTTAAGCGCCAGAGTTTCCTCATTTTGTGGGGTTAAATCTGTTCCCAGCGTGGAGTTTCTTGGTTTTTACATTTTCCTTTGTGTTGTGGTAAATGGTTGTGCAGTTTTCAGGCTAATGAAGACCACCTGAGCCAGCAGCATATTTTACAGGGGAGGACTAAAGAAATCACTAAAATCTTTACAAGCCAGTGCTGCTTGCCTTCCACAGGGACTTGTAGATATATTAGCATACTGGTTAGCAGTTATTCTTTTCTTAAACCATGCTGGATCACAGAGCAACATTAATTATCACAAGAATAAACTAAGACACAAATCCTTTCCAATTACATTTATCCTCCTTATTTAGCTACATCAGACACAGTTTAACTTGTTGTACTGTGCTTCTGGTTGTCTTTATAAAGATCCACGTTTCCCCTCTTCCTTTACTTCAGCAGGCAGTCAGTACAGTGGAGAGCGGGACAGGATGAGACAGCCTGTTCTGGGAGTCTGGGCCCTATTTAACCAGCTCCAGACTTAGAGGAACCTCTGGCCAATGACCTCATACTGCGGTTTGAACAAATCGCTGCTGCTCCAAATGGCGCATAGACAGACGGTTAAAAGGAGCAATCTAGATGTGGATGGATAAACAGATGGGTGATGTGATGAGTTAGCACCCCATTCCACCCAGCGCCTGGTGAATCAGTTGCATGAATCCGTAGCTGTCCAGTGATGCTACGATCTATTACATTACTGCATCTTTTTCCACTGTGAACTGTGAAGCCCATAATGAAGCCAAGCTGACACCGTCTTTGTCTGTCCTCCTGTTTCATTCACTAGGTGGAGCAGCAGTCTCAGTACATCCAGGGTTACAAGGTGATGTACAGGCCTGCACCAGAGGGGCTCCAAAGGAGTGACTGGGCTGTGTTTGAGGTGCGCACCCCTGGGGAGGACAGCGCTGTTGTGCCACAGCTTCGGAAGGGAGTCACATATGAATTCAAAGTGCGCCCCTTCTTCAATGAGTTCCAGGGAACAGACAGTGATGTCAAAATTGGCAAGACGCTGGAAGAAGGTGGGGGGGATGTGAATGTGTGTGACTGCGTGTGTGCGCCTCAGCGTTTGCATGCGTGCATGCATGTTTTCATGTTTACGCAATTTTATATGCACAGCGTGCATGTGTGGCAGCATACAACAGCTGTTCACAGCAGGCAGCGAGGGCAGGATTATGTTATGTTCAAATGTGGTGTATTGAAGCATGATGGAGTGGATGTTCAGCTCTTTAAAAGGCCCTATGGAAACCTATATACAACACTTCCGTACAAGTGTTAAACTAATTTCTCATAGGGTGTGGTTGTGGCAGTCTCATGAGGTTTGTAATTTTTTTGTGTTTCTGTAGCAGTGGAGAGAAATGTGAGTGTAGAGTGTAGAGTGTGTGTGTGTGGCATGTGTGGGAGTGTTTTGATCTCTTTTTGCTGGATTCTCCTTTGTACCCAATTTCATTGATAATTGTTTTTGGGGCGCTAAACATGATGTTTGTTCTTGCATAAGCAGAAAAATGCTTGCTTTTATAACACTTCCAAAAGCTGTGATTACGTCTTTTATGTCGCATTCATAATTATTTTAGTTTAATTACCGTTGAACCACAGGTTGGCATTCAAACACGACCATATCCCCCCCCCCCTTTAACTCCCTGTCTGTTTTGGATAAACAATCATTTGCTTTTATTTACCCACAGATGCACTTGTATTGAACTATCTCAGTTTTCAGGGCTGTAATTGTCATTATTAGTCCTTTGTTCTCAGCTTCACTCTCACACAGAGATAAAGGACTAATTCTGACAACTAAATGGGATGAGAGGAGACAGGGAGAGACTGCATCTAGTTATGGGAAAAAAAACAGCATCTGTATGTATGAAGGTGTGTTTTTTAATCTTTTGTCTACACCCCTCAGCCCCCAGTGCCCCACCTCGCGAGGTTACAGTGACTGAGAGTGGGGACAATGGGACTGCCATCGTAGTCTCCTGGCAACCCCCTCCAGAAGAGGAGCAGAATGGGGTGGTCCAGGAGTACAAGGTAACAAAAAAACAGCCAGCAGCTACCTCAGGTCTGAGGAAGTGAGACCAGAACTGTAGAGACAGAAGGGAGACAGAAGCAGGGATGCAGACAGAGAAGATAACAGAGAGAGAGAGAGAGACAATGAACAAACAGAGAAAGGTAATAAATTCCTGGTAGAGGTGCACCTTTGTGCACTCCTCAGGGTTCTCCCTCTGTGTGCACGTAGAGGAGGGAAGGAGCCAAAAGCAGGGGAGCCTATGGAAACTGTTGTGAAACATCGCCATCTAGTGGACAGGGTAAAGTTACACATCTTGTAGTGTTTCAAAAGTTTTAAAGTTTATTTTTTTCTTCACTAGTTAAGGTAGTTAGACTTTAACTGGTGATTACACATTTTTGGGGAATATCTAGCCTTGCATGACATAAAGTTCATGACAGATGGTGTAACTATTCATTTAACCTTAGAACTGAAAAAATATATTTAAAGAGCACAAAATACATAATACCTGAACATACTGGTGCTATTATATGATTTAGTAGAGGTCTGCATGTAGAGGCAGGTAACGTAGCTAGAAAAGTGAATGTCAACAAGCTACAATAATGACCAAGGTCATAATAATGAAGAGATGGACCTCTATTATAATTCCAGTCAATTCTTTGGTCTGGGGCTGTGCTAATGCACCTGTCAACCTATAGCACTTCTCTCTGGGTCCACTCTTCCTACTCCTTACTCGCTGTTCCTATAATGATCTCACTTTAGACAGCGCTGTTCGCTCCTGTGGAAGCCCGCATTTTAATTGGGAAAACCTTTTTGTATCACAAGAAATGTAAGTTAGTGGTGTAAAGGGAGATGAAGCAGAGCCAGAGAAAAAGTTAAGCCACTGTTAATTTTCCAGGTAAATGTTTTCTGGTGATAGGCTTTAGAGTAATTTCATGGTTTTTAAGTTCAGCTTGAGAGTGTTCCCTAGTCATTACAGAGCCTGGTCCCTAGTGGCACTTCCACTTGCCACAATTTTTACACAGAGAAATTCAGGGCTTTGGAGTTCTAGCACAGAAGTGCAAACACATTCACACATACGTAGCACACATCTAAGGAAGTCTACTCGTGTAACCTAGTTAAATGATGGGAGGAGGTGGGGGGTAAAGAAAGCAGAATGTCGGGAGTTCAGGATGTGGAGGTCTTCAGGACTCATGCTGAGGTGGAAGTTTAATTCACTTTGTAGTCCAGGTTTGGGTCAGCCTTGGAGGCTGTTCTCTTCCGTAGGAGTGACAACACTTACCCTCTGCTGAAATTGAGTTATGGTGGTGATTACTGGTCACCATTTGCTTTTCATGGGCATAAGGCTAGACTGAGACATGTTATGGCTACCTCAACTAATGCTAACCCTGTGTTGTGCACAGCCTGTAAAACATAAAGCCATGTTGTAAAATGTTTTCCTACCTCAGAGATGTAACATAATATCCACAATGCACTAAAATGTTGTAATAGCAGCACCAGCCAATTACACAGACACAGACTGGTGGCGACTACCAAATTGAATGTTGTCACAAAACCCTCATAACACCGCCTCAATCTCCACTTTCTCCTTGTTTATATTACGACAGATCTGGTGCTTGGGGAACGAGAGCAGGTACCACATCAACCGTACAGTTGACGGCTCAACCTTATCTGTGCTGATTCCCAGTCTGGCCCCAGGGATCCGCTACAGTGTGGAGGTAGCCGCCAGCACGGGAGCAGGTCCTGGGGTCAAGAGCGATGTCACCTTCTTCCAGCTTGGTGAGTACAAACAACTTTTAGTTTTCTCACACAGGAGGTCATATAATTATTTTGTTTTTTCCTCCAGTGGAAACATGCTATCTTTTTGCGTGTTTGTCCTCTGGCAGTCCTTGTACACACAGAATGAAGCCCAGTCATCTGACAAATAATTACAGCATCAATCTAGTCATCTCAAATTAAGATCTTTCCAGTAATCTGACTTTTTGCCAAGTAAACAGACAATTATGTAATTCCTTTCTTTGTAGTAATGGACATGTTCAAGCCTCTACCTGTTTTGTCTTGTATCATCAACACCGATACTTACCGATACGTAACTGAAGTCATTATTGTTTTACACAAACATCATCAAACTTGCCACAGAAGAGTTTGTTGAGTTTGAATGACAGGGAACCTTTACAGCTTTTGTGCACTCTGAAATTGCTTTTAGCTTCAGTAGATTGCACTGTGATCAACACGGGCACATTAAATTCCGGCGCAGCCTCCACCCTGCTCCGTTCTCCAGTCAAGGATGCAATATTTTCTGCCTCAGTTTCACTTCAATCAACAAAGGCAATAATGAATCCTGCACTCTGGGCTCAGACATGACATGTTATTAATGCTAAGAAACACAGTACAGACTGCACTGGGGCTAGTTGTTATAATTTACTTCCGTTTTTTTGTCCTTTTAGTCTAGACGGACAGATATTTTGACAGTTTTTATTCCCAAAAGCCCTGAGCAGGCCTACTCAGGTGAGGGATGGAAAACACATGAATAGTAAGATGAGGCAGGGAGAGAGAGAAGGAGAGAGAGAAAACTCCATCTGGTTTTAAATGTGTGATTGAGTAGGCTGGGATGGGTACGAAAAAGCATTGGCTGTGACTGATACAATTTCTCTCACTTGAAGAGTTCCTGTGGTGATTGTTGCCATGTTTCAACACTGGAGTGGAACAATGCGCCTCAGGGACCAGCGCTGCACCCAAATGCATTTGTCACACTCTGAGCTTGTATGTGTCATCCCAGCCTAGATACCTGTACAGTCCCTTGCTTAGTCACATTGGCATGCTCCATTCACTCGGCCATACATAGCCACAAATCGAGAAGGCAGAGAAGCAGCCGATTTGAGACTTGGACTGACAGACAGACAGACAGACAGACAGACAGACAGACAGACAGACAGACAGACAGACAGACAGACAGACAGACAGACAGACGGATGTGGAGGGATAAAGGCAGGGAGCTGGTTTCTTTGGGGAAGTGTTTTTGCCTCCGGCTTAGAGAGCTGATAGAGAAGAGTGGCTACAACATGAAAGACTTGAGAAAAGGGGAATGAAGAAACACGAACATGAAGAAATTTCAAAAATTTCAGATGAAAAAAACAGAGTGGTTTGTTGTGAGCAGCCATACAGACGATGTCTTTACAGCGCGCTTCACAGTAGAAACAGCTTTAAGGCATTCACACCTCAGATTCTCACAGATGTGTCTCAGTTTACTAATTACTGTGGGGTCTCAATTTCTGGATGGATATATTTATATGATTGGAAAACCACCATTGCTCGGTGGAAATGACTCATCTCTCTTTTCTCACACGGCTCCATCAGGCTGGTGTGGTGGTGCACGAGCGCTGGTTGAATGTCTTCTGGTTGCTTTTGTCTGCTCACCTGCAATTAAAGCCTTTTGAATAATAGAAAAACTTACTCCATTTCCAAGTCAGCCTCACAAACACCTGCTGAGATGAAGAATCTTTTTGTGCGTCAAGAGAAAAGAGAAATGTTCATATTTATCTACTGTGCTGACTTCCTTTCTCAGGCTTTTCCCCACTTGGTTTTAGGTTTTTATATTCTTTGTTGTCTCACCTGTTTTCACATTCCTAACTCCCTTCGTTTCACATGTGCTATCCTACTCTCACATATCCTCAGATGCATTTGGACGACTATCAGGGCCTGAGACCTCGCAGAACCCCCTGTCCCAGCAGATCTCAGATGTGGTAAAGCAGCCGGCCTTTATTGCAGGAATAGGAGCTGCTTGCTGGATCATCCTCATGGTTTTCAGTATCTGGTTGTACAGACACAGAAAGAAGAGGAATGGGCTCTCCAGCAGCTATGCAGGCATACGCAAAGGTTAGTACATGAGTGCAACAGTAAACATTTCACGCTACCAGGAATTTCTGCTTAGATAGATTTAGTCGCAATAGGTTTCCTCACTTGTTTTCAGATTTGTTGAGATTGTTTATTAGCGGGGTTCTGTTTCAATCCAGTTCTTCTTCTTCATCCCAAATGCTGCCAACCTCCCTGTCACACACAGAAAGATGTCTTTGTGAAGTCTAACTGAAAGTCCTCTCCAGTAGGGTACTTTAAGCTGTGATGTGAGCTCCCGTTGAGAGTGCTGCATGAAGATGCCTTTTATTTCTTTTTCATACTTCTGTCATGCTGATTCTGCAAGGGTGTGTGAAGAGTGTTTTCAGTAAAGTACATTTTGAGGTCCAACAACTCCCCTTTCAGCAACTCCCTTCTGACTGTGCAGAGAAAGGAAGAATTTCTTGCCATAATGCCTCCATCCAGGACACACTGATAGCTTCACATGCTTGAAATACTCTTGCTGTCCTTGTAGCCTGGACCGAAAAACACTGTTACAGGTCTACTTATCATATGTTTTATGAAGAGTCATTGCTCTTGTCTATGTGAGCTGCATTTCAATCCTCTTGCAGCAGCCACAACAAAACCTAGTGGGTTTTTTACCTGACTTTACTCGTAGTGACAGGGTTCATAACACGCCCCACCTCTGCCCACAATCGTTAGAGTATAAAGAAAGCTATTAGCCTTTCGTTCTGAGTCTCATTTATGTGTGGGCTGGCTTATTGTGTGGCCTTGGGCTGTGCAGCTGCTGCCTGTGAGCACTACCTGGACTATACCTACTCCTGGGCTCAGGTTTACTGCTGACTGCCAGGTTAGAGGAGATCAACCCTTCAACCTTGAGACACACAGAGAATAGACGGACTTAGCTGCTGTTGTAACTAATCTGGGGCTGTCACACAGAAGTCACACGCTACCCCTGTTCTGAATCCACTGCAGTTATGTTAATAGTGGGTATTGTGAGTGATAGTGAGAGACACATCAGCTAAGATTCCCCTTAAGCTCTGTGTTTTTTTAACAAATGCCTCTGTGGCCTGTAATGTGCAGAACTGTTGCTTTTTTCCATTGTTAACAAGATTACTTTGAAAACACTCAAACATTTCAGTGTTGCTGTGGGAAAGACTGATATGCCTACAATTTGAAACATCTTCATCCAAGAACAAAGTCTTATAAACAAAATGATGTTTGTATTCTTCTAACTAGAGGAACTTAACAGAGATCATCAGAGTGGAACTAGTAACCACGCACATTAAGCAACAATCTTCAATTAGAATAAAATAGGTTGAATTCTGACTTGTACTGCAGTATGTGTGCTGTAGTGTTTGCTAGTGCTGTAAACATACATTACACACATAGATATTTCCTATTTCGTTTATTGCAAATGGAAGCAACACAAACCTCTTGGTTCTCTTTTCAGTAGCCAATTAATAACTTAACATAGAGTAATCGTTCAGTTACAGGGAATGAACATCTGTGACAGGAACCGGATTTCCATGTATTTCAGTCACATTTGCATTTCTCAGACTGTTTTGCGTACCAAGTGATAGTGTCTCCTCTTCAAAGGCACTGATCAAACAGATAAAAGCCATCCAACCACTCAAATCTTTAAACTAGTCTGAGCATCAAAGAGGAGAGATTCAAACATGATAAGAGGATTGTGGCATTTAGAGGACATGTGTTGGCACAGGTACTGAATAAATTAATTGTTTGAGGAAGTGAAAATGTGACATTAGTACCCGCCTTCTCAGATGTCTATTGAAGATACTGTTTCAGTTAAGGGCAAACAGCAGCATTTCAAAAATGCACATATTTAAAACAGTACACCGGATGACTACCAGAATGTGCAATGTTGCATCAACTGCAGTGCATAAAGTAGCATACATCATCTCTTCAGAGAGACCAACAGCAAACAAAATGGCTGGTGTGGTCTGTGGGTATCTAATGTACCCACAGACCACACCAGTCGTTACAGAATCTAAATCAGCCTGCAGTACTGTAGGCTGACGTTTAGTACAGGGGCCCCAAAGTGTCAGTAATTGAGCTGTACGGGTGATGATGTGAGTGTTAGAGATAGCTACAAATATCTCCCTAGAGTGTGACCCCTGACCAGCAGGACTTTGATACTGGGAGCCAAGATCTGAACTAGCAGCTGGCTCTACAATCACCTTCTCCCAGCTGGGGTCCAGTGATGTCTAAGGGATCAAAGATTAGGGGGCAGCAAGTAGCATGTGAACACAGGGTAAAATACCATTTTGTGAAAATGGAGGACAGCTGTAATGTTTATTTGTGTAAAACTTTAACATTAATACATTATTTTCTTTTTTCCGTTCCAACAGTGCCATCGTTTACTTTCACACCAACGGGTAAGTAGATTTTTTTTCTAACACCATATAAACTTAGTGGTCTGCTTTTATTCACTCACTGCACTTGAGCCCTGTCCTTTTCAGTATATTTCTTTTAATAGCCTGAGTAGCCACAGGCATTAAAAGATAGGAGAGATTGACTGTAGAGAAGTCAGAGCCGGGGCGCTGATGTCAACCAGTGAAAGAGACCAGTCATTGGCATCATTTAAGGATCTCCCTAAAATAAATCTTTTACAAACCCTTTGGGTCATGTCAGAACATAATGCTCAAAGACGAGGCCACACTTCTGTGAAGCAGTTAAGACTAGTGGTAGCTTGATCCAGTTACTGTTGGCAACCTCAGATGACATTTAAGTGAATCACACACCACTAGCACTCCAACGTGCCAATTAGGTAGGCAAGTGGCAGCGGAGCTACGGAAGTTATCTGTGAACTAAAGTGACAGACACGACATAAAAGAAAGCCTCTCTATGCAAGTTTGTATATATTCACCACTCACAGATTTTATTTGTTCCCTTGAGGTGTGTCAGAGGTGTTGATAATGTCTGTAGCACTTGCAAATGTATACCTGTCAATGTGTGCGCTGGCTGATCCTGTCTGTGCAGCATCTGTACCTAAACAATAGGAGTGTTGTTTCCCTTGAAACTTGCAAACAGGAATAATGTTGTAGTTGCTTGTTTAATGATCTACTGGGTGAAATGCACTTGCTTGTGTGTTGTATGTGTCTCTTTAAGAATAAAATCCCTACCTTGGTATACGGTGTATAACTATGGCATAATGGGACACGATGCTGTTTTTAATCTAGAACTTAATTGTTACAGTCACATTATAAGGAGCTCTTCTGCTACTTGCCGAGGCCAAAACAACACTTCCTTCTCTGAAAAATAAGACTGGGAATCGACATAGCTACGGCCATACCTCTTCCACCTTCTCTCCTCTCAGGGAAGAGACTGTAATTAAAGTTGGAAGTTTATCTCTCCTTCACACACCGGCAGCTTAGAGCTCCTTGAAAGAGTCCAACTTGCAGCACACAAAGCTTCAAACACACTGAACCTGAGCCAGACAACCAAAGAGCTCTGCATCTCTGTTCTTCATAAGCCTCTTACATATCCTCCTGCTCCCGCTGCCGTGTGTGTGTGTGCGTGTGACTCAGCCGAAATGATGCCACACACATTCATTTACATGCTCACTTGAACTGATACAAATACACATACTCGGAGATGCATTCCCATCATTGCTCGCTAAGCTAACCATTCAAATCACACGAATAATGGTGTGCTGACCTTGTATGCCAGTGGCAAACATGATGATGTTTTAACGGTAGTAACACATATTTTCTATCTTCCCAGTGGCATATCAGAGAGGTGGAGAAGGTGTAAGCAGCGCTGGAAGGTAAGACTTAATTTGCTTCTTGTAAATTTACAGTAATTTCAAATATTAAACATGAAACAACATTACATATATTGGAAAACTGAATGCTGATTAGATAGTAATCACAAATTTAAGAGGTTGAATCTCTAATTAGGGAGTAGGGTTGGGCAGGTGTATCTTTACTTGACAAACACTAGGGGGAGTGCTGTGCCTTTCTAAAACACCAGAGAGCTGAGGGGGGGGTAAGGAGGTGCATTAAAAGTATGACACTAACAGGAACAAAGCCCCATATAGTCTGCAAGGAGCCCATCCCATATAGTGGTAAGCCAGTTCCAACCACAAGGCTGTGCCATAGCATAGCCATAAAGCATTAATGGAGACACGCACACACAGTAGCAACAGCACATGTTGTGAAATGGTGTATTATCCACAAATAAATGTTAATAGTCTTTGTATATTCACTGGATGACAAAAACAAATGGCAAAACAAATAAATTCAGTGTGCTGATAAAAAAATATGTATTCATCTGTGGCCCTGTCTTTTCAAAGAGTACGGACGTGTACACAGTACTGCACTGTTAGTATACATTTGTATATGTTGTTCACATGTCGGTGAATAGTTAGCTTGGGGCCATCAGCAGTAAATCCATTTTCATTATATTATCCAGTTCTGTAATTGAATCCCATATGCAGCATGGCTGTGTCAGCTCTGCACAAAGACAATGGTCATTCAATATCAGCATACCACTGCTGGGGTGATTGAGGAGCTATTGTGAGATTGTATTTGGCTGTAAAAGATAAATGTGTTCATTACCCAATATGAATCCAAGAAATTAGTCATTTGAGTTGGAATGAGGAAGCATAATTCACTGCTAATTCAGAGTTGGGATATGCAACGAGGAGTTGTTCTGTGGAGATTTGAAACAATGTACAGTATGTCCCTGTTAGAGTAGCCTTCATTCTCTTTGTATGCCAGATTGATTCATTTATTGAGCACTAGGAACCTATTCATCCTCTGCTCTTTTAACACTCAGTGTTGGGCCTGAGGTCAGGCTGAACAAGTGATCTGCTAGTGTACTGGGATTAAAACTGAAGAAATAGAAGAAATACATATCCACAATAGAGATGGATGGCAGGACACTGATGCGAAGGACAGGTCCGCATGGGTCTCACTAGTCTGGTGCTTGAGATTCTCTTCTTTCATTCTGTACAACTTAAAAAAATGTTTAAATGATAGAGATGTTGTGTGACACCGTGGAATCTACTCTGGAAGCGTTTGTGGTTCACTGAATGATAAGGACGCACATTTCGCAATACTGGGAGTAAATTTTATCTGGCTGTCTAATCCAGGCAGATCGCTAATGCTCACGAGGGGCCCGGGGAAAGTGTCATCGGCTGTGGGCAAGTCAAGCACACACAATCTATTTAGCTGGGCTTTTTTTCTAATGTTTTCCCCGGGCTCACGCTCGTGTGTGTGTATGTGTGGCCAAAAGGCAAAAAGTACTAAATCCGGATTTCTAGTTTTCCTGTTCTCAGCTGGTGGATAAATAAACTCCCTATAATCTTCTTTTTCAAATATTATGTTACTGTGGGTGTTTTTGTTCATTCACATAAATGTCATTGTGGTGTTGGCTTAGTCTCCTACTATTGTTAACCACTTGCTCCCATATTCTTCAGGCCTGGTTTGCTAAACATCGGGGAATCTGCCACTCAGCCCTGGCTGGCTGACACATGGCCCAACTCCTGCTCCAACCACAATGACTGCAGCATCAATTGCTGCACTGCAGGCAATGGCAACAGCGACAGCAACTTGGCAACATACAGCCGACCAGGTACGTAGTGTTGAGCCTGCTGCGAGTAGGCAACGAGAAAATCAACACTCCTCTCAAAGGAAATGATGTAGTCCTTGACAAAATACCTGTAGAGATAAGAAATGTAGGAGCTGGGGGAGTCTGCAGTGCTAAAGGAAGTAAAATCTGGGTTATCTCCCTGGAGAGTTGTTCTGTGTATTTCTCCTTTCTGTAGGTCTCCACCAGAAAAACCTAGAGAAATATTAGGATTAAGAGTGGCTGTCTGCTTGTGTGTTTGATTTATCCGAGGTTAAAGTAGAGCTGTTTTAGGCAGGAAATAAAAGGAGCACACTCAGAGGCCCTCATGGCTCTACTCTGTTGCTAATCGAATTGCTCTGCTGATTTCCATACTGTTGTTATAGCCGGTAATGTAATTTCCCCTAAGTGCTCAGTTATTTAAGAAATGTGCAGCGGGCGAAGAGGTCAAGGCTGGACTGCAGACAGTGCCCAGAAGAAGGAGAAGAGAGAATGATAGAGAGAAAGGTGTGCCAGGGAGAACAGATGGGAGGCTGAAGAAAGAAGAGGTGAAGAATAAGTTTATGTTAACACATACACTGAGAGAAACGTGGAGGTAGAGAGTGTGAAAGAGGTAAAGTAGTAGAGTATAGTAGGTGGGGAAAAAAGGTGAAAGAGTATCAGTATAGAACACAACCGCGTGACCTTTTAGTTATTAAACAAACAAAAGGGAATAAAATTGGCCTCATAAACTTATATGCTACTGCTATGCAATATAAACTACTGTACATACACACATTCTCTCTCTCTGAAAAGAGAGCAGAGTAAAACCTGTAGCCAAAAACTTCAGCTTGGATGATGCAGAACTTAATGCTAATAGCCGTGGCCCAGGTCTTAAACAACCCTATCCTTGGAAACTTGGACTGCAATGAAATGCTTTATGTTCTAAATTATACACTTTGGGACTTTGCCTTTAAGGTCAGCCCATAATTCCTATCCAGCTGTTCGGCCATTATCCTTCCAGCCATTCAATAGTTTCTCCCTACTTGAAGACTTTCCCGATGAGGATTAATAATTCATTCATTGTAGACTTTATAGTCATCAAGTTCAGTTTATTCTTTGTGCTAATCACCCTTCTGAGATTTAACTCTACCTTAACATAATGTGAGGTGTTTAACAGGGAATAACAGGCTAAAGGCAGCCCTCACTCCTCGCATGACACCCGTATGACACTAAGGAGCTTGCCAGACGCATGCTTTGTGTGTGTGCCAAACCTAAACTCTGTGAACATTAAGAGGATCACTGACTAGGTGACAGAGCAAAGAAATAGGAGTTAATGTCCCTTTATCTCAGCCATAGGGGCGCTTTCACACATCAACCTTTGAAGTGTCGAGCTGTTCCATGCAGCTGAAATGTGAGGCGCATGGCACGAGCAGTGTGCACCTATGGCTGTCCTTGGTATTTACCGCAAGGCTGGCTCTCAGATCTGCCGGAGGATTTGAATATTTTATGAGCCAGGGAAAATTGGATCTGTCAGTGGAGCTGTGCTTTTACTGCATGCCTCATTCCAGGTCTTTGATACAGACATGTCTCCCTGTCCCTCTCAATGAGCCAAGACGCTCCCACCGTCAGATGGAAAAGAGCAGATACAACACCCACATTCAGACTGGGAAGAGGCTGAAGGGGAAAGGTGTAATACCACCTGTGTCACTCACCTAAACTAGCTCATCATTTGGCAAACAAAACTGAGATTTTAAGCGGAAATAGAGACATCTCTCTGGTGGCCGCAGTGATCTTTCACAAGCTTGAAATGAATGTGTAAATGTCACTTGCTCTTCTCAGATAAATCCTTTCAGCTCTGTAGTAGATGGCCTGATGCCCTGTTGTTTCAAACCTTTTACCACACTGGCATTGTGCTGTAAAGATCATCAGCAGTAAAGAAACTGACTTAATACCCTCCTCATGTTCTCCAGCTGACTGCATCGCAAATTATAACAACCAGATGGAAAACAAGCAAACCAACCTCATGGTGCCAGAGTCAGGAGTCTATGGAGATGTAGACCTTTCCAACAAGATCAATGAGATGAAGACCTTCAACAGCCCCAACCTGAAAGACGGGCGCTTTGTGGGTCCAGGAGGTCAGCCAACACCATACGCCACCACCCAGCTCATCCAGTCCTCCATCCTGGGCAACAACATAAACTCAGACAGAGGAACCGGAGGGAGTGGAGGTGGACTTGGGGGTGGAGGGGAGGTTAATGAGAAACACTGCTGGAAGCCAACCCCAGTCCAACAGCAGAAACAAGAAATGGGCTCCCAGCTTCAGTACAACATCATGGAGCAAAACAAGCTGAACAAGGGTGAGTGTATGGAATACCCAGCAGCCATGGTTGGAGAGGTCAACAAGCCATGATCTTCCTCCACTTGATTTTTCCTCTGTCCTCTTCTCCTCCGGCTTTCAGCATCACTGCGGAAGCCTGTAGAAGCATTTCACACTCATATTTTCCTCGGTTCTGTCTTGTTCCTTTCCAGTCAACATAGGCATCATCACTCTTTCTTTCTGGCTGTTTGTCTGGCATTAATGTAAACCCTCCACACCCACAGTGCAATCATGTATAATCTTTTGCTACTAAATGTGGGCCAGGTCTGAATAGCTGTTGTGTGATATCTCAGTTGTCTTTTTGCGATGAAGGCAGGTGTGAGGGTTTATCTTTAGTGTCAGATTTCTAAAGACAAGACAAAGATAACTCTTGGAACTTTGAATGCTTTGAGCAAAGCTATCATCACCTTGTTGTACCTGCAGAAAGGAACCACGTCTGGTGTGATAGTTTTGAGATTTTTGTGCAGATGTAGCATGTGCTCACACACTCATCTGAGTATTAAAAAAAGCATGAACTGCATGCCTCCTGTCATGTGTAACACTGTGCAGAATCTAATGCCATTCCATGTTAACCATTAACTTCACATTTCCCTTGTTGTTTGTCTTCACAATCAAAATAATTCCCTTCTTCAGTACAAAGCTGCTGATTTAGTGTTCTGCCGAGGTCACTCTAACCAACATTCTTCCCACCATCAGACCGCTACAGAGGAGGTGACAACCCTATGCCTGCCACAATCCCCTACAACCAGACCCACGACAGCCACACTGGGGGCTCCTACAACAGTTCTGACCGAGGGAGCAGTAGTACCTCTGGTAAGTGGGTTGGAGGCAGTAGGACTAGTTATTGGAAGGTTATTCAGAAGTTGTAATAATCACCATATATGAGTTTTATTCTTTTTTTTTTTTTACAATTCAACTGCCTAAGTATTCCCTCAGCTTAGTATTGTTTGAAGGATATAATCACATACACCATACCAGCTCCATTTGAACATCCTAGCTTTCTCAAAAGCAATAAATCACTTTGAGATGCTAATAATGCATGCTTGAAAAAGGTAATTTGATTAATTTCCACGACATAAAAAAAAACTATTTTGAAGAGAAAGTAAAAGTGATATGCCTTCAGAAAGTGGAAGAATGCAGAATAAAAGGAGGAAACTGACAACAATGCCTCCACACAAAAGCCTGAGCAACGTGCCAGGCATTTGCTTGTGCCTTTTGTTTTCTTTGTAGCATTTCATCCAAGGCACGTTTAAAGCAAACTGGAAAAAATAATCTTCTTTTTATTACTAATTCTGTCTTTGTTTTGTTCTTCTTTTTTCCGTTTGTCCTTGCTTATTTTGCATTGCTTCTGGTAATTGGCTTTACTTTAATTCCAGCAAGGAACAACCTAATTTCATCAGGACCTCAGTGTCTATCTGTAGACAAGGACAAATGATAAAGCATTGCAGACAGCATGCAACACTGCCACCTTAATGCCATGTATCCATTCTGATATTGCACTTGAAGTTCAAGACATTAAGTGGAAGCTTTTAGTGCCCACTGCACCTCACAGCTCATTGGTTCACAATTCCCATAGTTGGATATTAATTGGACCCTTTTTCTGTAATTTTCTTCCCACCATTTCTCTTGGTGCTGGGTAATATCGCTGTAGGAAAATGACTGTGTTTTACTAGTAGCAGTATTATTTAATAACTAAGGGGTATGTGTGCACACTTGCATAAAGTGGGGGGATGCATTAGACGTATAAAATTATATTTTCTTCTTCAGTCAGTTTTGTGAATGTATTTTATCTGTTGTCAATTCTGTGCTCATTACCTTCCGATCTCTGCAACATTAATAATTTATGTGTTTTTCTGAGTCAGATAGAATATATGTCTATAGGTGTTTTGTGACTGATGCAGTGTTTTTTTCCATCCATGTTTTTGAGCAGGAAGTCAGGGTCAAAAGAAGGGAATGCGCACCCCCAAACTACCCAAACAGAGCACAATGAATTGGGCTGACCTTCTGCCCCCTCCCCCTGCAAACCCACCCCCAAGTCGGAATGCAGAAGAATACTCTCTATCGATGGAAGAAAGGTGAGACATGTCTGCACAGACACAAAGACACAGACAATTTGACAGGCGCGCGCACACACACACACACACACTGTATTTAAATGCTAGTTCATTCTTCCTGCCTTTTCTTCTGTTTCTTGCATTCATTGCAAGCATTTGCCCCAGGGGCTTTTTATCTATTACTGCTAGTCATGTCAGCCCTTGATAGAAGGATTGCATGAATATTTAGTGCATGTTTTTCTGGCTTTAATATAAAAAAAAACATTCATGTTTTCAGTGAGTGATATGAAGGTAACAAGGCTTGTTTCCCTCTGTTGGCAGCTGTGACCCAGACATGCAGTGCCCCATGCCCCCTTCTCACATGTATCTGCAGCCTGATGAGCTAGAGGAAGAAGAGGAGATGGAGAGGGGGCCCACTCCTCCCATCCGAGGGGCAGCATCTTCCCCTGCTGCTGTATCTTATAGCCACCAGTCCACAGCCACTCTCACCCCCTCACCCCAGGAGGAGATGCAGCCAATGCTCCAGGACACATCTGACAGCCATGAACGCAGGTATAACTACATGACGTCAAACAATTTTTGTAACAAGTAGCAGCCTGTGTGAGATGTTGAGGAAATATAGCTGTTCTTTAAAGCCTTTGAGAGAAACATGATCTACGAAGTATTTGAAATTCATAAACGTTTTCCACGTGCCAGCCCATTAACCCCAAATCCTGGTATTGCACAGCACTGCTGAGTTGTTGCCTTCCAGGGAGCCGTTTGTTTCAGGTCATTTCAGTACAGCATGAAAAAACTTGTAAAAAGATTTCATAGTTGCAAAAAAAAAGAAAATACTGCCTCACAGTCCAAACTTAATCCTTTTGTTTGTCAAACTGGCTGTGTCTTAGGTGTGCCACAGAAAATCATTAACAAAGTACATCTGTCTTGACGGTTTGGTGCCATGATAGCTGGCAGGTGAATTATGTTTTCTGTGTCTAATTTATTCAAAACACTCTGTTACTTCTTGCAGACGCCATGCTGTGAGTCCCCCACCCCCTCCTAGGCCCCTATCTCCCTCACACACATATGGGTACATCTCCAGCCCATTGGGTTTGGACACTGATGGAATGGAAGAGGAGGAGGAAGAGGATATATTGGAGGAAGAAGAGGAGGGTGATGAGACAGATGCAGAGGTGGCCAAAATGCACTACCACCACACCCACCCCCACACACACTCTCACCATCCCCAGATGCATCCGCGAAGGTTGCTGCTACGAGGGCTTGAACAGACGCCTGCATCCAGCATGGGTGACCTGGAGAGCTCAGTGACTGGCTCCATGATCAACGGATGGGGCTCAGCCTCTGAAGAGGATAATGTCTCTTCGGGGAGGTCCAGTGCGGTTAGTTCATCAGATGGATCCTTCTTCACTGATGCTGACTTTGCTCAAGCAGTTGCTGCAGCTGCAGAGTATTCAGGCCTCAGGGTGGCCAAGTACCCCAATACACAGGGCCAGGACGTCGGAGGAGCTTCTGGTAGGTTTTATAAAGTTGACCGCACACAAAAAAAAGTTCAAAAATTCTGATGAATGGAAAAATTAAATGTTTCCGTTTCTTTTCTCAGCACGAAAATACCAAATAAACCCATCAGGCCACCGTCCTGGCAGCCCAGTGTCTACAGACAGCAGCATGAGTATGGCAGCTGTACATAGGAGGCCTCCTAAAAAGCAGAAACAGCATCCTGCAGCTCTTCCAGGGAACCAGCGACGTGAAGCCTACAATGAAGGTACACACATTACATCTCAGTCACCATCTCATATACAGCGGGGGAAATAAGTATTTGACACATCAGCATTTTTATCAGTAAGGGGATTTCTAAGTGGACTATTGATGCAAAATTTCCACCAGATGTTGCCATCAAGCCAAATATTGAATTCATACAAAAAAATCAGAACATTTAA
>JAUYWH010000005.1:6422131-6507534 GCA_034779795.1 Ctenopoma multispine | reverse complement strand
TGCATCAATAGCCCACTTAGAAATCCCCTTACTGATAAAAATGCTGATGTGTCAAATACTTATTTCCCCCGCTGTACGTCAAAATACCGGTCTGAAAATCATAATATTTTCAAAAACCTTTATTATTTTAGAAAGTTGAAGTTGACAGATACATTTACATGACTGTCTATAAAAGGCATTAATGACTTAATGCAGCCAACACACTGACAGCCAGCCATGTAGCAGCAGTGGTGGGTTAGTTGTAACCCACAAGTACACAGATGGCCAGTTTGTATCAATGACTCTACTCTCTCTCCAGATATGGAAGGGTAAAGTGCAGTTTACTGTGATGTAGTGTCTGTAAATGACTGAGTATGTGTGCTGTGAGAGTTTTAATCACCTTCTTGCATCTATTTATGCACATACGTACATGGCATCATTCCTAATCTGTGGCGGTGCTGAACAGATCAGGCTAGTGGTGGGCTGGAGGCCAGAGCCATGGAAGAGGAGGGGGAGGGGAGGTGTCTCCGGGGAGTTCTGCCGAGCTTGGCTGTGCTGACACTGGGATGTCTCTCCACTCTAGCCACTAATGAAATTGATCCAGGTGCTCTGGCTCACACTGAAGTACCACCTTTCACTCGGCAGGGGCCAAACATAAACCAAACAGAGGCTAAATACTGGAGCAGCTGCACACTGAAGAAAAAGCTTTAACCTTGTTAAGTAAAAGACCAATTGACTTTTTAACGGCATCATTCTTTACAGCACACAGCCTTCCAGTATAAAAGCCCCATCCTGGCCATTTCCTCTCCTTTCCTTGAGGAAAGACCTTTTTTTTTTAAATGCATCTGTGTGTGTATGTGCACACGTTCACTCTGCTGTGTTCCGGATGTGCCGTCCCAGAGCTGGCTCTCCTCTTAGTGTCAGGTGTCCTTGAGTGTTGGAAGCAGTTGACAGGGACATTTAATATCCAGCAGGAGCCAGACCAGCTATATCACTGCAGAAAATCCCGCGCCCCCATCCCTCTACGAACTGCCGCCTTCTGCCATCATCCTGGCTTCTTCACAATCCTCTGCCCCTCCCTTTGGAGTGATCTCTCCATCCCTCTCCACTCTTTCCTCCTCTTCCCTGCTCCCCTCTCCTCCGTCTTTGTTTGAGCAGTGAGGGGGCGGACTGTCAGCTCTGCAGCACTGTCTGTCCATCAGTCCTCCTGCTGATTGCATTTGATCTGAATGGATTGTTTTTCATTTGGAGGTTATTGCCTACCCTCCCCCCATTCCTCCTTCCACTTCTATCCTACATACCTCATGTGCAACACCAGTACTAAAGGTGATAGGTGAGAGAAAGTGATTTAACAACATTTAGAGGACAGGAGAGAAAGACAACACTGTTCATGTTTGCTGCACACACGATATGTTGTGATTAGCAATTTACAATAATTCTGTTCTTTCTTTTAAACCACGTTTTCAATGACTCTAGACTTAGACAACGAACCAGACAACATTACTATAAATACACATAAATACCATCAGTTAAGGCCACAGTAAGACGACAGGAAAAGAAGTGAATCACCAAGGGCCAACCACCACCTGTACATCCCGTCCTCCCAACCCCCCACCCCCTACTCATTTTGCTCTTGTTTGCACAGTGGATGTGGAAACACCACATTTCACATTATATTTCCCCCCATGATTCATATTGCATTTGACTCTAATGCCTTTGTCTACCCCCGTCTCTGAACTTAACCCTTTCCTGTCTCTTTTGATCTGTCTCATCCTTGTCTACCTAATTAACCACCAGTCCCTCCAATCTACCCTCCTTGGCAAGCCCAGAGACACTTTGCAGACTTGAGCTTTGTCCTTGCTGATATTTTCTCATAAATCTACCAGGCGCTCCGCTCCTCCCTTGTAGTGAACTATATCTCACAGACTGTGACATTGATCGGACTCGGACTGAGGCAGGACTCAGGAGGCAAGAGAGATATTAAAAAACTGCAGATGCCTCTCTGCTGTATGATATTGACTGGCCCCCTTTTGTATTCAAGAAGAGTGGACAGAGGTGGAGGATAATCAGAGAAGTGTATTGAAGCTGCCTGATTCCAGCAACAAGACGCAGCAAAGACATCAGCCCCATTAGCCTTTGGTGTTTAAAAAAAAAAAAAATCTTCATAAAGTCTCAAGTCTATAAAGCAGCAGTGGGGAAAGCTGTAAGAGCTAACACTTGCTATGTTTCTAAACTCCTAATCTAATGTGGATTTATAGGTTTTGGCTGCTAATAAAACCATCCTTCAGGTGAGATGCTGATTAGAAGATGAAAAGCCATTGATCACAGGCAGACAAACCTTTTCTCTCAGTATTTTGTTTAGGCGGCTTTGAGACGCCAGGCAGCTCACTGGCTGGCCTCATATGAATAATGGCTCAAGGACAAGCAGCATTGATTCATCGACAGGGGAAGTCGAGCAGGTCAGCGAGCCAGCTGCTGACCGTCATGCTCGCCTCTTCCTCCTTGCTCAAATCTCATAACTCTGTGGCCAGATTCAGCCTTTTTAATGTTTTCTTTTCTGTTTACTGTCAGAGGAGTTTCCATTCAGCATAGCCCTACGTACAGCACTGAGTGTATGTACATACGCTCCAGCTGTGTTTGTGTATCACCTTGCAGGTGTGAGACAACTGAGTGACAGATGATAAACACTAAAGAGTACACAGAATCATCTGCAGTCTTGTGCAATTACCTAAACCCTAGTTTGTTGGGGGTTAATGTGTTCTTATTTCCTGTGTTTATCCTTCAGATCTCCCACCTCCACCCATCCCACCTCCAGCGGTGCTTAAGTCCCCCACACACCCCTCCAAGATGGCCCTGGAAGGCCGGGGGGTGATTTCCCCCAAAGCAGGTGACGGTCGAGACAAGAGGGGAGGATCAGGGGCCTATAGGACTCGAGAGGGCTCAGATCCCAGAACCAGCTCCTCTGAACGCAAAGATGCTCAGGAGAGACAAAAGACTGCTCATGGAGCGAAAGGAAATAAACAAGAGAGTAGCACAGCCAACAGGGCACGCCAACACACAGGTACTACAACAAGAACAATGTGATGCCATCTTCAGTCGCATAACAAGTAATTATACAAGTCTAACTTCCTCTTTCAACTAAACTATTCTGTCCCAAGGTCCAGAGGACATTCTGCCCTATAGCCGACCACAGTTCCCCACAGTCGGTAGCCCCCGAGACCCAAGCTCCTCCAGCTCCATGTCCTCCAGGGGTTCAGGTGGCCGGCGAAGAGGAGAAGGAGGCCGTAGGAATCCTGCCGACATGGGCCTCAACACCACGGGGGCCTTCCAACCAGGAGATGAAGAACTAGAGGTACAGACTCTTATCAAGCACATAGACTATTAAAGATGTGCCAAAGTTCGGACTGGGCTGGTTTAGGTTTTAGCAGCCGTGACTGGCTGATCAGTCTGAGATATCTGATTCTGTGCCGGTCACTTTTTGCTTCAGGCTTGTGGTGTGAGCGGCACCAGACTGAAATAGGAGCGGGACATAGGGCGATGCTTCCTCCTTTAAAAAAAATAAAACAAACGCTATATCAAATCTCCACATTTTCTGTCACGCACACAGTTAAAGAGTCTGTAACACTGCAGACACACACACATCATGCTTTGTATCTTCTAATCTTTACTGTGAGTGAAGAAGATACAGAACTTGTACTTTTGTAACACGTATAAGGTCAGAATAAGCTGTCGAGGAACAACCATGAAACATTCTGTACCTCGTTATATTCTTCTGTTGCCTGTTGCAACTTTTTAGATCTGGAAAAGTACAAATACTGCACTTTATTTATACTACAGTATACTAAATGAGGATTGACAAGTTGGTGCATCTTTACAGATTATCCCTCAACACATCAAACAATAGATCTACCAGTCTATGACTGGTTCATTGTTAATAAGTCAGAAAAATACAGCGTTACCACTCATGTTCACCATAAAAATCATCCAAAATCATATTTCCGTTGTTATTAATTGATAAATTGTTGCCATTTCTGGGAGTAAAAAAACAAACTCTCAGTGTTCTGGTGGACAAATTATGTCTTGAGGACTTCGGCCTGCTGTGAGCTAATATTGTCATGCATAGATACAAAAGATAGATGCTTAACAGAAAATGATTGTTTCTGTGTTTTTGTATTTTTTACTCAGATGGTTGAAAGCTGAAGAACAGAAGAGGATAAGGAGGAACTGTCCTGATTTTTTCCCCCCCCAACAGTGGAGCACCATTGTTTCTCTTGCAATTTTAAATATCTCAGTATTTCACCATCATGTTGGCTGCCATCATACTGTACATCAAGTGTTTCTTTACATCTGGAAAAAAAACAATGTTTGTTTTTTTATAACTATTCATTTTCTATGTCTGGGGAAAAAAGGATAAAAGAATGGTGCATCCAAAATAAAACACACACTAGTATATTTATGTTTAATTCCAATGCAATATGGAGTGAAACCCTGCTCCAGACATTGACAAGACTCGGCTTGCCTTGACAAGACCTTCGGAGAGCCCATACAGTCAGATGTTACTGTAACATAATAGCTGCAAGAAGAGAGGGGTGGACTGTAAATATACGTGTATACATGATGTTCTCTTGTTTTACCCGCTGTGGTACCTCAAATTTGTCTTCCTTGTTTTATTTTGGAAATTATAATTTTATTATGCCAGTAAATATAATAATTATTTTATCATTTCCATCCATGTTGTAAATTGCAATATTATTTAGCTGCCCCAAGAAAGTGCCACTTTGGGATTTTTATTTTTTCTTTCTTTGTTTCTTTTGTAATGCACTGTTATGTTTCGTGTTGTCGTCATTGTTTGTTATTTGTTTTACTTTGGTTTTAAAAGCACAATCACTAAACTTTATTTTAAACCATTCTATCTATTAACCTTTTTGTCTTACTGGAGGAAAACAGGTACGACAAAAGAGTCTAGTTAATCCTGATGACGATGATGATGATGTAGGTTGCTGTTTACGAAGGCTGTGCTTGAAAGGAGACTCCTTGTGTTGTGATTGACTCCCTCTCCAGTTCTTACACTAGCTCAAGTGATGAAAGACAGAGGAGTTAATGTGAGTCATAGCTGCAATGTAAATATCTTTTCGCATTGACCATAAACTCAGCTATTGCACATTAATCGAAATGGTGATGTTGTCTTCTAATGCACTTAAATGAATGTCAAATACAGGAATAGGAGTCACTTTGGGAATCTGGAGAGGTTGTAATTGGACAAGAAGAGTCTCTTTTCTTGACAAGACAGGGGTAATGGACCGCTGTTTTTAAGGAGGAAGGGTGCTGTTTATTCATAGGACATCTGCAAACATTTGTTTCGTAAAGCAAAAAAGTCAGAAAAAGAACTAAAAAAAAATGATGAATAAAAAAGTTCAAACTATAACTGCTCCTTTGGTCATTTTTTCAACACTTTGTGAAGGGATAAGGCAGTATTCTTCCAGATATTTCTTAATTTGACCAAATCCCACAAAAAGGCCAAAACCAACAATGTATTATTCTGTCAATGCCTCTTCACTGTGCTTTGTGACACACAACCCCAAGCTCATTCACGCCTACGACAAAACAAACAGCTGTGCACTGTAGGTTTCAGCAAACATTACTCAAATAGGAGTAAACAGAGCATTTGTTGGGGGCCGTTTTCTGCAGTGGATCAATACACACCCGTCAGTATTAACAGCACCAGTGGCTGAATGCACACAAGCATAAACAATCCAAACTTAAAGTCTACATGCATCAGATTTAAAAAGTCATTAAGAGGCATCATCTCATGAACCTCAATAACTGTGAAACAAGTCTGATTTTCACTCCTTTCACACATCCATTCATTATCTTAACCGCTTGTCCTCTCAAAGGTCGCAGCGGTGCTGGAGTCCATCCCAGCTGTCATTGAGCGAGAGGTGGGGTACCCACCGTGGACAGGTTGTCAGTCTATCGCTAGGCAGACAACCATTCAAACACCTACGAACAATTAAGTGTCACCAGTTAACCAAACATGCATGTCTTTGGATGGTGGGAGGAAGCCAGAGGACCCAAAGAAAACCCACACAGACACGAGGAGAACATGCAGACTCCACACAGAAAAGCCCCCAGCTGACCCGTGGATTTGAACCCCGTCTCTGTGAGGCGACAGTGCTAATAACTACACTACTGTGCCCCCCCCTCTACTCACACATTTAGCCATAGATTAATGTAGATATGCCCTTAATAGCCTGTTTGCATATCAATACTAGTGCCTGCTCTGCCAGTCTTCAGAGCGTTCAGTGAACTACAAAGAAGCAGCACAATGTACCTGCTCATACATCTCTGCAACAATGGTAGAGCAGCTATTACGTATATGACTATTACACATAGATGTCGCTCTATATAGCACCCGTATTATTAATTCATCCACTGATATCTTAATCACCACCAAGAAAACTAATTATATTGTTTTTAACACTCACACACAAGCAGACTTGAATAAATAATAAATGTGAGTAATGTAATTGCTTTGGTAATCATACCCCTTTTATTTCTGCATATTTTACTGCTTTACAAATTTATTCTGAAATGTCAGTCCAACGAAAACCCATAATAACAAAATGCAAAAAAATATATTTTTTACATTGTTGTAAATGTATTAACGTTTTTTAATACATTTGGAAAATGTTCTAAACATATGCTTTCACTTCGACAGTACAGGTTATTGTGTGTTTTTTCCCCATTCTAAATTAAAATGCTAATACAGTGGAAAAAAAAAATACCATCTATGAATGTATCTATGTAATCTTTATAAATCAAGCTACAAAAAAAGTCAATGTGGAGTTACCAGATCAAACTACGGTGAACATATCATCCAGCAATACAATATTGCTAAGTCATGTTTTTTAAAAAACAATGGAGGCGTTTAATACCGAGGTTAAGCTTTAACAGGCTTTAAATACACACATAAAAATGTCTTGTCATGGGATTGTAAAAATTTAAATATATGAGCCTTTTCTTTTGGGACAAATATTACTACTGTATTCACATACATAACAGTAGATATAAAAGAAGAACTAAAAAAACTAATTAATTATACAGTTATAATCAAAATGCATCAAAATAAAAGTCACTGTCATTGTATCTATTACATGAAATCACAAGCTGATGTGGGCTCACAGAAACAATGTACTTCAACACTGTCAAGGAGGAAACTATCAATATACTTGGCTCAGAGACTAAACAGCAATTTCTGTTCTAGCTATTCAAATGTATTACCTAATGCCAATTCCATTAGTGTTCACCATTACTCACAATATTAGCATCCCATGTCATTCAGTGAAGGCACTTGGAAGCTAAAACCAACGGTGAAGGGATTATATTCAATTTGACAGGCCTAGATTGCTGCCAATTAGGCGTAAGGAGGCTTCAATGAGGTTACATAAGAGAGCGAATACAGTGCTCATCTTATTTCTCATCACTCCCTAGCTGGTGGGATAGCTGCTGACGCGGCAAAACAAAATATCCATAAAATCGGGAGATGACACTGTCGCCACAGCGCGACTCTAGACAGCAACTTATCCTAATTGGAGGCCGAAATACATTTGTTCCACTTTATTACATCTAACCTGCCTACTGCTTGTTCTCACAGAGGCAATAACTTGGCCTATGGGAGCTTTTAATGTCAACCACTGTCTTTCTGGCTTATTCAAACATCAGTGATGAAGAAAAAGAGATGGTTCCTCCCCTTTATACTCCCTCCTGAGCCTCAAAGAACTGGAAAGGAAGTCCTGTTTTTACAAGTTAATGACTAGTGCTGCCGCCTCAAAATACTGAGAGTCTCAGAAGACCGACTGCTTCATGTCTGTGCCTGAAAACCATCAGAGCAACAAGAGATTCTCTGTCCAGTGGGTTCAGTTATTGCAACAATTAGATGATTTTTTGGGCTTTTAAAAAGATAATTTGTCTTTTGATAAATTCTTAATCTATAAATGAAAGAATGTGCATACAATAAAAAGTACGTTGTTTTTTTTACAATAAATATTTCTACCTCCCATGCTTATTAAAATAATTTAATTTGCACTGATGTTTTTTGTTTGCAGAGACAAATTAGAAACATATCACATTTAGCACTGATTTTATAATGACTTACCAACGACTATTCCCACTCTCCCCCTCCTCAGCCTCAGCACTCTCAGCTTTAGGAGCTCCCTCCCCCACCTTCAGTCTCTCAGGTGTTCTCTAATAAGCACCTTTCTAAACAAGAACATATTTGGAACCGGGGTGAGCGTACACTTCTGCCTCCATCTATCTTTTTAATGAGCAGAGGTGTGTCCAGGCACCACAATGAGATGCAGGTGATTAAGGATCTTAAGCGTATACACTGGCTGCCAGGGTTATTCACCCCATAGGGGAATGAATATGTACAATGAGCCTGAATGGTCCCTGGTTTGGTCCTTAGAGTTACTCTAGCTGTGTGCTCAGGGGAAGGCTAAGAGGTGTAATGGCATGTCTGTGACATTAAACCTGCAGAAAGGAGAATTTAAAAAAAAAAAAAAAAGCTGTTTGCATTTTGTCTAACATTTTCTTTCTCCCCCAGAATGTTTTCTCATAATGTGTGAAAAATACCTGCACTACTATAACTATTGTATATAGACACATTGTGTATATGATCAACCCACAGGGACACTGCAACAAAACAACTTCTGCTTCCTAATTATAAGGATTTGGTGATTTTTCATTTCAATATCTTTGGTTTCAGACAAAGAAAACATCACAAGCTTGTACTACTTTAAACATATACTGTATATATAATCTATATTAATAAATGTATGATTTGTGTAAGAACACATTCAGTCACAGTAATGTCTACTAAAATGTAGATTAAACCACACTGTTACAAAGGCAGGTAATCGTCTGAACATCCACATCCTCACGTCCTACTGATAAGGCCACATAGCTCTGAAGTGAGTAAATGAGTCTAATGTCTCTGAGGACAAAGATTTACCAATACCCCAATATGTCAGCAGGAGGACTAATGTAAGAATACGTTAAACATGAATCTGTAAAGCAACTTCAAATCATTTTTCTGCTTCCTCTTTCTTTATTCTTTTAGCGTATCAGTTTTTTGCAATCAATAATTTTAACTGTTGTTGCATTCAAGCTTGTCCCAGCATCCAGAAACTAATTTCTTTTGTGCACATTCAGGCTGTCTCTCATTTCTGATCGCCAAACTGCTTCATTAACCTCCTTCCCAAACTAGGAGGTAATTAAGTGAACAGCTGTGCACTGTCTGAGAACTCGTCTTATTGTCGCTACCCTCCATGAGAACGCCAGCGAGGAACCCGTCATCACAGGTGCACAGTGTTTAGGCGGATTACCAGCACCTCTCCACATCTATTTACACTACAGCTGCAGGTCAAACGCCAGCTCTTCAGACTTTCAATCAAAACTCATTTACGTTTAATGATTTCACAAACCAGCTCATCACAATTTCACATAATTACAAAAAGTAGTTTTTAATCAATGTTAAACACTTAAACTTGTTTCAACTTGTGAAAATTGAACCGAGAAGAGTTATTGTAAAAGACAGCCGCCAGAGGCGAGACTGCCAGACGTAATGAGAGAGGCAGTGTGGAATCCTGCCAAACCCAAGTTTTTTTAATAACTGGGAAGTAATCTGGGTGATTTGTACATCCATTTGTTACTTAGCCAGTCCTTCTAACCATCTTTATTTAGTGCCGATGGGGTCCGCACAATTAACCCAGAGGAATATAGCCTCCTCCTGCTGTCCCCTGGAATCTTCCCTCCCTCAGCTCTTTCCTCTGCTCTGCCCGCTTTGCATCTTTAAAGTGATCTCAGCATCAAACATTTAATTACCAATAAATCACGGTCTTTATCAAACATAATTATTGATATTGCTCTGTGGTTAGTAGGTTAGATTTAAACTACTACTAGTACACCAACAATTAAAACAACAAATTCACAACAATGGGTTACACTAGATTTAATGCCAAGAGGCATTAAGTAAGTACGTTTCATAAATACACAAACTGTACTGTACATAGGCATAAGAACATTTATGCTGGTTTCAGCTGTGCAGTTAGTTAAACAACATCACTTTGTGATAGTGCCCATAATGGTGTAATACAACTAACGGTGTAAGAAAATTTTATGACACTATATTGATTCTACAATTATTTTATCAAATTTTAATGTACAGTTTACAAGCAAAGATTTGTCTGACAGTGGTTCCTTTTATGTTGTGTTTAAAGCCCAGAGCACTGAGCAGATGATTCTGATAAAAAGTCAACATTTTAAAAACTCATACTGCAAATATGCTCTTTATACTACAACAGTTTTCCTGAAGCTAGGATTTATAAATATTTCAGAAATGCACATAATTTTTTCCAATCCCCCCCCCCCGTCAGGGACAGAGATAAAAAGTGTAAATGTACAAATCTACCACCCACTGATTTCCCCGAAAGAAAACACATTAGGAGAATCGAGTCCTAGTTAAAGTGTTAGTTATACCTATACTGACAGTATTGAAATAACCCTTGAACTCATGTGGCTCCGCCCAAAGTTTAGGAATGCCCAAAGCAAACACGCAATCACACCAATCAAAAGCGACATGTTTTTATAAGCACGTCACATAACCACCTGCTCGGCAAATATACTGACACAACAAATCATATGAGGCTAAACGTAAGCGATGACGGACAAAAGCTCTGGTGCTGCTTGATGTTCAGCGACTGGGGAGAATAATAGGGATAAATTAGACTGTTTTCTTATTCAAATACTGGGGAGTGCCGGTGATTTGAATGGCGGGTGGTCTTCAGGCATTGATAGATGGGAGGTGAAGACAAGGGTTGTGAAGGCGTTAAAGGAGGGAGGATCGTGGTGGAGGAGTTAAAGGGGTGTGGACACCTTTGGAATCATCGTCCCTGTATTTCATGCTCCCTCTCTCTCCCTCTCTCTCTCTCTCTCTCTCCCCTCCTCTGTTTCTGTCTTTCCGTTGGCTGACAGGCTGCTGACTGACTGAGCGAGGGAGATGAGACATGGGTTCATCACGCTTTGTGTGGCCTTGGGGCTTTTTTTTTTTTTTTTATCCTCCTTCACATAAGATGGCTGATGTGCTTGTGTTGCCATCTTAAGCTGTTGTTTTACACTCTGGCCATTTTTCTCTTTTATAACTGTGACCTACCTGAAAGCAACAGCTACACCCTTTCACCCCCATTTATCTTTTTATTTGCTATATTTTTTAACTGATTATTTTGAGCAGGTAACAGATGCGACTGTTAAAGACAAGGCAACATCGTAAGACTGGCTTGAGGTTCTATGTTATTTGACTGCAGTGTATTTCTAGATCGTGTTCAGAGCTTGTTCTATCGATTATTATTTTTCTCCCCCTCAAAAAAAGACTAATGAGCCCAGAGAATTCCACTAGAAAGGTTAATACAATATTGAAATGTCAGGAGATTAATGATATTGTTCTTTCTACCTATGGTCCTGTAGAAGAGGGTGACAAATGTCTTGCCCTTTTCACTTCGTTCCTCCCTATTTGTGATCTTTTTCCACTCTCTCTCTCATTCTCTTTGTCTCTGTGTCCGTTTCTCTTTTATCCTCCATCTCCCACCCTTTGTCTCTTCCTCGTTCTCCTCCGCTGACCGTGGTCTCCAGGACTTATTTCCACTACTGTGTGTATATGATGTGGCTATATTCAGTGACACAACACAGGAGATGGTTGTGCTCTGCAGTATGTGCAGTTCTCAGTAAATGAAAACACTGATGCATCACAAACTCTTGCTTGAGCTGCAGACCATCAAACTGTATGTTTTTTCTTTTTAGCCGAGCCGTAAAGAGTGAAAAGCTGCTGTTTGACAAGAGATAAAGAAATCGTGCTTTGTCTTCTGTTTTTCATGGTGCAGATGTTAACTCATCTTATGTGTTCGCGTTTCTATGGTGCACATCTTGACTCCTTCCATGCTCCTGCAGCATGCTGGCATGGGGTCCAAGTTTTAATCAACTCTGCATAATTGGAGTGATTCCCTGTCTTGCTGTATATTTCAATCCATCTGTATAATTACAGTGAATTAAAGTCTTTGTCAGAAAGAATGGGGAGGGAGAAGCTTCACGCAGACCCTCCACTGCCAGTCCCCTCCCTCTCCCACCTCACTGTAGTTCACACATTTCCAAACCATCATGAGCGAAAGAGGAAATTACTTATTTTGTCATCTCATTTTTCACCGGTGGGGGTTAAACACGGGCATCAACAATAATTAATGCATCACAACAACCTGTACGCAGAACATGGCCTATATCAATTTCAGTGTCACACTAAGCAATTATCTTTACACACTGTTGATCTTATTGGTATTTTAACTTTAGGACCGGTGGTAAGAGAAACAGCAGGGAATTATGGTCTTCCTCTTGTTCCTCTGCTGAGGGGGCTTTAGGCCAGACACGCCTTAGTGCAGTAATTGCATCGATGAGGAGAGCAGTGGCTTGCAGGCGAGCATGGGTCATCATTACTCTGTGTGAAGCTACCAGCCGTAAGGTAGGCCATTACTGCAGTGTCTCAATGATGATGATGTCCTATGGAAGGGGCCAAACGTTAGACCGCCCAGGATCATGTGATCACCTCGTACCTCCGGGTTAAAGGTTCAGGCAATTACAGAGATACCAATTTATCTTCTGTCTATAATCAGTGATCATCTGAAATGGTCCAATGTGACCACACTGCCAGCAACAGAAACTGAACTGGGGCTGCAACCTTTGCATCTTCACTATCACTGATCTTGGCATCGTTCCTTTGATACCGTCATTGGCATCCTAGTCATAGAGCGGTTCCTGGTCTGTGCCTCTCTAATTTCCTCATCTCATCCATCCTGCAGCAGACAGTTACTATCTCTCCCTCTATATGGCAGGCATCTGCAGAGTTTGGCCAAATCACTTTACTATCCCGCAGGGGGAACAGCCGTGCAATAACTTCCACCTCCATCCAGGAAGTCCTGCATTAACCATGAAGCTAGTTTGCCAAGTCATAAGGTTTCATTCATTTTATCAGACCTGCCAGATCCTTTGAATAATTGCTATTCTACCGGGTGGCTCTTTCCTTTATTGTTCTGAATTCAAGCCAGTCACTGTTCAGCTGTGAGGTGTTTTTTTGTAGTTCACAGGAGATATGTTGTTCAAGTGGACACATAAAGCCACTAAAAACAATAACACAGCCATTAGGAATGTTTTAATGGTCAAATTTGTTGCCCTAATAATCCCCGTTTTTAACTGTACAATAGGTTTATTCCACAAAAGAAGTCTGATAAGTACGCTACGTGTGGTTTTCTTTGTCCGTAATTGAATCTGAACCATCTTTCTTCATTTATTGTCCTGTCTCCGCACATTTCTCTTCTGAAACAGTTGTCTCCCAGTCTCCAGCCATTTATAAGACATTTAACACTGACCTTAGCCTTCTCCCAATTTTCAACTCACTATCTCCTCCCTTTTGACCCTCACCCCATCCCACCCTGCTTTTCATCTCTCCATCATTGTCACTCCGCCTCCACCATCCCAGCAATTGCCTCTTTTCCTTGTGCAATGCTTCCGACAGCCAATTTATACAGTGGCAGGACGCATCTATCTCCTGGAAGGCTGAGGAGTGCCGTTCTGTCTTACAGAGTCGCACCTGCAGCCCTGGGCTCTACGTGGCTTCGTTTGAACATTCTTGTCTCGTGAAAGTTTGCTTTGTGTTTGGCAGGTGTGAACCTGCATAGAATGAAAGGCATGTCACAATCTTTAAATAGGAAATTGTTTGACATGTTTGATCAAGAACTGACACTTTGAACTTAGTGAAGCAAGTTAATTCGTATTAGTCGTAATGCTTATTATAAGAAATTTAAAGTAGTATATAATACAAATGTATTTATTTAAACAAAGCAAAAAACTGTTTAGTTAAAAAAACAGTTAAAATAACTAATAAATTCATCAAATTAACTAATCTGCCCATCAATTAATAATTTTTCAAGCAGACAATTTTCTCTAGCTTCAGTTTCTTGAAGGTAATTATTTGCTACCTTCCCAGTTTCACATGTACACTGAATGTTATTGGGCTTTGGGCTGCGGTACAGACAAATTAAGTAATTCTAAGACGTATCATCGGCTTTGGCTTTGTTAAACTAAATGATATGAAATGAAAGAAAGAGTGAATTAATAGTAACAGTTTGTTAAAGCCTTAAATGTCCATAGTAGGACTGAGCAAGACTGACACCTGAAAACAAAAACTTTTAATGTGCTGATGAACATTTTATCTGGGACCCACAACACCTCCCATCAATTCTCCTGTGTCACAGTTTCAGCTTGTGTAGCTGGGACCAGTGTCTCAGTTAGACTCAGCGTTAACAAAGCCCCCACTGGATGTGACTTCACAAGTTCACATGCATTAATGTTGTATTCAGTGCTACTGGTTACACCACGATCGAACCTGACTCCATCGCTACTCACGTCCTCTGTGGGTCCAGGCATGAGATATGTGCAGCCAGTAGAAAGAATGAAAACTGTAGTGAGCTTGTGCAGCAACAATAGAGAGCAAAACAAGCTGTAAGTGAACTGCAGTAGTCAGGTTAGACTTTTTTAAAAGTCTGCTCAAACTGCTTCTGCAGGTTTACACAGCTCTTCAAATTACTACGCTGTATTTGATAATCTAATGTTAAGTCTGTATATCCTCTTGATAAGTCGTGTAATAAGATATGCTGGTCCTACTCTTTAGATTAATTATGCATCAACCTACTTAGACAAAGTACATTCATGCTACAGCTTTATCTGATTACAAGTCCAATAGAAAGATCAAAAACTTTCCACATTTTACATAAGTAGGCCTTCCGTTTCTCAGAGACCAGTTATCTCCTTGAGGACATAAAGTCGAAGTAAATTAGTGTAAATATTCGTCTTGGAAAGAAGACAAATCACATGCTACATTTTTTTGTCACAAGTTGCCTTTTTCCAATTTGTGTTTGTAATTAGGGTGTGCAGCACGCAGACATCCAGTGGATAATCTGGCCTTTCTGTATTAGATGGGAAGTGGACCATGAAAGTAATTGGTGAGTGTAGCACAAATTGGATCTAAGCGTGATGTGATTTTTATTCCACTGAGGCAATATTTGTAAAGTGATTAGAACAATGCTGCTGCTGCACATTTTTAAAAAGCTTTATTACACACATGTAGCATTTATGATCAAATCTTAAAAGGTCCAGTAATCAACTCAAAGGTGGGAGGTAGCATGTGAAGCTTACCGTCAACTGGGAGGAAGGATGGTTCACAACCGTGGCTTTGGCTGCTTTAAATGAGGAATAAATAAATAATGAAATTAAAATCCAAGTGGTTTTCATCACTCAACTGTTTCAAAACTGTTCCAATTAGGGCTCCTGTTAAAAGCTTTTGAAATAAACTGCCAAATCAACCACAAAAAATATGGAATGAAGAACCATTTCCTGACAAATCCCACAGAGAGGTGTTTTATTTCTGCTCCTGTTGGGAGAACTGTAACATGTGCGACGCAAAATTGTGTGAGACACTTACAAACCACATGATTAGAGACAAATTCATTAGCAAGTAACACCGCTTGGTAATGAGATCTTGAACTTGAGAGGCTAACCAGTGGAGGTCTGGTAAGCCAGCCAGAATCACACTGGTGTGGCCCATGCATCAAAAGCATAGCAACTGGATATATCTGCAGTCTACGGATGCTTCCAGCTGATAAATGGGGTTTTATCACTTTGGTGGGACCCTGGCCTGCATGCCTGGCTGAATACTGAACAGGACTGTTGTGTGGCCGAGAAGTGAGGATGGATGGGAAGAGGTTTTACACTAAAGAGAAGAAGAACTGATGTCAGTAACCCGATGGGTGCTGTATCAACACAAAGAGTTCCTTCCTACCTAAGACAGGTCTAGCAATGGGGCTTCAGCGTGAACCAGTTTTAGGCAAAGGAGAAACTAAAAATTCAGGTGCAAGAATTACTTTCACTGTCTATAATTTATCAGATTAATCATTTTGTGTAGTGTGATGTGGGAAATTAGTGAAAAATATGCATCACACTTCACTTGAATATGCATCCACAGCCACGAACAAGACTGACACCTGAAAACAAAAAACTTTTAATGTGCCGATGAACACCCACAACACCTCCCATCAATTCTCCTGTGTCACAGTTTCAGCTTGTGAAGGTTGGACCAGTGTCTCAGTTAGACTCAGCGTTAACAAAGCCCCCACTGGATGTGACTTCACAAGTTCACCTGCATCAATGTTGTATTCAGTGCTACAGTAGATAAGGATAACTGCAGCATAGCATGCCACTAAAATACCAGTTATGTTAGCATGCTAGTTTGCTTAGAGATGCTGTTTGGTCTATAGTTAACTCTCTTCTTTTTTTTGGTTTGCTAACTGTTGGGGTTAGACTCCTGCTGGAGTTCCTGCGTTGTGCGCCTGTGGCTGTAAAACCCCATCAATTATCTGCTACACTCTGTTTCATGCTGAACACGGGGAAACATGTCAACACCCCAAGATACTACTGTGCACACACATGAAAGCCTGGCCATCCAAACAGAGGAAAACCTCTGACAGCATAAATTACTGGGTGGAAAAAGGTGACGGCACTGTACATGTATCAAGCTTTGTCTGCTGTCAGAGGCAGGAGACGGGGAGACAAAGGAATACACAGACGCTGAGCAAAGAGATGGACAGAGGAAGCAGAATATAAAATGAGCAGAGGAGAGAGATCAAGGGAAGGACAGAACATTTAGATAGAGAGGCACAACGGCCAAGAAACTGGACACTCGACGGGCAGAAAAATCCTCCAGTAGTGTCTTCCAGGGCACTGTCAGCTCCCATAAGAGTAACATGGTAAACAGGAAGCCAAAATAGCCTTCAGTGTTGTGTGGTGGCAAGACAAACAACCATCAGCACAATCCAGCGTGCTTATTGTGTAGTGTGTGTAAGAGGAGAGCTGTGGAACTATTTGATGAGGATATGTCTGGGCGCCTCTCATTTCTCTAAATGAGAATCATTTATAACAATAGGAGCACCTGGTGTTCAGAAAAGCTTTAACAGAGCAGGAGCTGGAACACCATAACCAGAGCATCTCAGCTAACAAAGAGGGTGAAAATAGCAACATCTTCCGCCGCATCTATCCCTGTTCCCCCTTCACATCTCGCCCCCTTCCCGCCATCTCCTCCCTTTTTCTGCTGCTTTTAACATGCCTCCATCTCCTCATGTTAATTTGCTGCTTCAGTGACACGCATCATTGGGGGAGTCATTTCTAATAACCCTGCCAGCCCTCATACAAGTGCCTTTGAGTCATGCACTGAGATGTCATTCAAATTATTAAGCATAATGGTGACAATGATGCATTTCTAAAGCCTTGCTGCCTTCCTGAACTGACTGCAGTTAACTCAGCACAGCCAACCAATCCTCCAGCACCCCTCCCTTCACAAATGAACCCCATGTCCCCCCATCTCATCTTTTTTTTTGAGCAAGAGCACGTACCGAGCTGCTGGGGTGAATCATTTCATTTCCCTGAGCGTTTTGCCACAAGAAAAATCTTTTTATTTCTGAAGTATCGCAGCATGTCACTGCCTCCTCAGTGTCAGCATCTTATCACATGTCATGATGCAGGGCCTCCTATTTGAAAAGGTTTCAAGGTAAGCGTGTGAGACTTTCCCTTACGTTCTTTTTCCTGACCTGAATGAAAGTAGAAAAATGATTCATTCAAGCCGGGCCATCAGGGATGATGCGTGGATGGCATTTTCCCTCAGCTGCTTTGTTGTTGCAGATCCAAGGCAGAAACGATTGTCAGAGTCTAACATCTGCTGTTTTCTCCCTTGGCCTCGGCTTGGTACAACACATCTCAGCAGCTAAGAAAATAAATGAACTGAGCCGTAGGGATTCTTCTTCTCTCATTTACAGATTTCAAGATGTAAGCAACACATGTGAGGGACTGCAAAACAAAAACATACCCACACAATAACCTTTATTATTTATGTTATGTTTTCATATTTGAAGCAACACAAGTGGAGGTGGAAGGCGGGACTTTACTGCCGCTATATTCTGTCCTGCAAAATATAAATAACTCACTGTCATTTGCTGAGAGCTACAGGGGGGGCATTGCAATCTAATAAAAAAAAACAGTTTTTCCTTTGTCCACATCCATCTTCTAATTTCACAAACACGGCCTTGACTGCCTGGAAGATGCCGCAGCGTTCTGGATTGAAAAAGCAGAAAGCAGATGCCTCAGTAATAAAGACAATTAAACCGGCAGCTGCACCATCTGCTATTGTCCGTGACCAAAGTAATGAGTCACAAAGGAGTCCAAGAGGAATCTCGAGAAGACAGCAGTGTGCAGGTTTATCTTTACATCTTTTGTTTCATCAAAAACACCAGAGACCTGCAGGCCGTAGGGTTAGGGTAATGTGTATGACACAGCCTGTTCTATGCAATTAAGTGTAGTTGACATTTAACTCAAGAGACCCAGATTATAAATGCATAATATACCTTTAACATAATCTCCTGCATTCCCCCTTCCTCCTCCTCCTTTCCGTTTACAGCCTCTTTTGCGGCCTGAGCTGGAGAAGATAAGTGGTGGAACAACAAGCGTCTAGAGTGACCTTAGCTCTCTGGGGGTGATTAACTGATTATGCGCGTCTTGAGTGGTGACGTGTCTTCTTCACTGGACACATCGCTTCATAGGAACATGAAGCAGGTAAAGAAAAGAGAAAATTAGAAGCTAGAAAACTTCTCCACCAATGAATTCTGGTTTAAATGCTGTAGCACAAAGATTATTAAATGTTCCACAGCACGAAGTGAACATGTCCTGTCACAAACCTAGGGAACTATTAAATGTGTGCAGTGAAAAACAGCCACAGCTTTGCAATATTCAAAGGCAAAGGAAGATTTTCTGTGCAAGTCCTTGGCAAAGACTTCTATCTGCAAAGCCTCTGCCCATCAAATGTGTTCAAGTGCAACTGTGTGAAAAACATGACGAAGCTTTCATAAAAGTGAAAGCACATAAAAAAAACTCTCTCAGTCTTACGCTTCATCCAAGTGCGTTTGTGTGTATCTGTGTGTATCACAGACAAAAGCTGGCCTTGGTAAAGCTGTTTTTCTCCATCCTTGGTGTGGCTTTCAACAAAGGTAGAGAGAGGATTTATTAATGTCTTGTTTTTATTGGATTTAAAAGGACATGCAGAAGGGCATGTAGTTTGCACTACTGCAAGTAGCAGTAGCAGTACTAGTAAAAGTACAAATAAGGATGAATCACCCCACAATTTTAGGGTTTAGCTCCTCAGTTGCTGTCCTAACCAGTTGTTAGTTCCTAAAGCTGTAACTGGACAATAAAAAGACAAATACGTCAAGAAGCAGGTCAAACACAAGATGGACAAAGTCAGTAATAATTGTTCTCTAGCCCATTTAAACCTCTGTGTGTGATTGTACTCTCTGAAACTGAAACCCTTGAAAAAGAGGTTAATCTCTATTGGATCTACTGTAAAATACATAAAAACTAGAAAGAAGGAAAATAAAATTAAACTTGCAGGCAAACACGCAGAGCGACACTCACTCATACGGATCTTTTGTTTCCGGTGACTCACAGTACATCAAAAAGCCTCATTAAAAATCAGACTGAAGATAATATAATGTTCACAAAAATCTAATAGAACAGCACTGACACACAGCTACAAGACAAACATTAGTTAACCTCAGGATTTCTGTTTTTATTTCCAGGACATTATCCTGCATAATCAGCCTCTACTGTTGGACCCAGCCTTTAATTAACGAGAATCAGACATGGTTTTGGGGTGTCTCCCACTGTGTTCGTTAACACACATCATTAATCAAGGGTGGGGGGGTGGGGGGGGTTCCATTAAGCAGGTCACTCAGGATCATGCTAAACAATTAAGCTTTGATTAAGAGATTGTTCATCAAGTCATCCCACCAGCAGCCAATGGCATGTTAAAAGCCCACTGGAGCAGGATGCCTTGCACATAAAGCTTGATTTTCAAAAACACTATCAGTATATGACAACTGTACTTAAATTCAAACATCTAGCAGAAATCTGGACGGCTAACACACTCACGCACACGCAAACACGCAGTCATGGAAACTATTCATTAAGGTAAAACCACAGAGTAACATCTTTTCAACATACTTTACCTTCCCTGGATGACATTACAATACACGACAATCAATTACTGTTTATGTCTGCCAACAGAGTGACGGAGTGTTCTTTTCTCCTGAATAAAATCTCTTGGCTTTCATGAACATCCCTGTGCTCGGTTTGTATGAATAGTCCCTTTTGAAAAGCCTGCAAGGTGAAATGTAACGCCCCCTCCCACTCCACACATAACTGAACCGCAACTCTCAAGGATACCAGATAAGTGGAGAGAAAGGAAAGTGTAGGCAGGCAAGGATGTTGGGGAATGTGAAAAGAAGAGAGTGGGATGAAAAATGAGACAGAGGAGATGTATAGAAAGATAACCTCACAGTCACCATCACAGAGAAACAATATAGACATCCATCCATCCATCCTGAGAAGGAAGAATAGTTTAAACATGACAAAGAGAAAATAAGAATTACTCCTAAATACTCCTAAACTTCATGATAACGTGCCAACCACAGTGCACTGATGAAAAGGAAGAAGCGGATATTAGGCAGCAAGAATAAGACAACGGACAGTTCACACTCCTGTGAGTTTGTTTTCACTGGGAGCATAATGTGTCTGCAGCTTTGCTCAGTGGAATGAAAATATTACATTTTCTGCATTAATATTAAGAAATGACTTCACGGGTTACATTTAGTAAATTGCTTAGCATAGTGCTTTAAGTAAGAGCTTTGGTAAATTAACCATTTATGTAAGGAAACATTAGACCTGATACAGTTAGCCCAGAAAATCATTACGATCAGTTTACTAGTTAATCACTTTAGTCACTTTTAAGCATACATGTTAAACATTTCCTGGTTTTATCTTTTCTATTCTCTGTTTTCCTGGAGTTCTGAGAATTGTCGGTCAGACAAAAAATGCAATTAGAAGAAGTAATCGTGAGCTCTGGATAATCGCAATTGACATTTGCCACAGTTTGCTGACATTTCATAGACAAAGGGGTGAATCTGAGTCAAAACAATCATCAAATTATTCAACAAAGAAAATAACTGTAAGCTGAAGCCCTAATAAAGACAGAGATTGTCTGCATAGACCAGGCAAGTGAACCACTAATCCTCAAACCTCAGCAGCATGTGGAGAATAACTACATGCAACCAACTCTGACAAATATGTTTGCTTCTGGAGTCATTTATCAAACGTGGAACTACAGTATGATGGAAATATATATAGAAATTGTGGCTAAGACAGACAGGAAAAGAGGGAGGGAGAAGAATTAAATGCAAATTTTTGCCGCTTGTCCCCAGCAGCTGGTCTAGCTGTTTGACACGTGTGATGAATGGTGTTGCACTGGTACTGCTGCCCTCTCACCTCCGTTCATTGTCACCAGTCCAAAGACAAAGAGGAGGAGAATAACAGGAGGGAAAAAAATCCCAGAGTACGAGCAGTAGATGCTTCCTTTCATCAGCACACACACACTTAGATATATGCAAGCACGTACACAGCAGCTCCCTTCTCCCAGCGCAAACACACGAGTAGAGACATCAAAGCACACACACACACACTCTCAAATGCACACGCTCACTCGTGCTCTCACACCCTGATAACTTGCATCTTACTGCGGCGTGTATTTGCTGAGCAAAGCTTATTTTCTTCTGCCTGGCCGACGAGTTTTTGCTCTCTCCACAGACCACCTCCCACGTCTGATGCAACAATTACACAGCTGTATGAAAGCAAAGGCTTCAGGGATTCTGTAGATAAACAGGTACATCACCGCCAAACGTCATATTTGCTGCACATTCTGAAGGAGGTGAGAAATGAGGAAGAGGTGGAAGAGTGCACACTTGTAAACAGTAGGAAATAAAAGATGGGAGTGCAGGGGGAAAGTTGCTTTGTTGGCAAGGAGCAGAGCAGTCATTACTCGTCCTGCCCCCCAGGCACCAGCAGAGGTAGAGGTGTGAAATGAGAGCAGTTCCTGCGTAGTCTGAACTGATGAGTTTGTTTAGGGCCTGGATAGATCAGTGAACCTTTTCCATTAATATGAATGCAAAAATCTCCCAACCATTGCAAAGAAATATCATGTTATCCACATGACATTAATTTTTGACTCGCTGTTGTAGTAACCTGGTTTCTCAAATGTCAAAAGAGATTCCTGGGGTAACCGATTACAAGAAACATGATTTTTTATGACACACACTTCAGACTGATTAAGAATCACAGCAGCGCAAACGGGGTATAAAGCACCATTACTCACCGCGAGCTAGAATCTGAAATAATTACATCAAATTCAAAGTGATGCTAATGTAAACAAGTGCAAATAAGCTGGTTTGCACAGATGAATAGGGGGCTATTTTTAAAAATCAGACATGAGCAGAGCAAAAAAAAAAAAACTCTCTCTCCAACTACAGAGCCTGCTGGCTTACTGCACCATCAGTCCAAACGCTCTAATAAACAAACAAGTCCATAAATAAACTCTTTCATGTCACTGAAACAGTAATAGATTTTAAAAGAAGCCCTGACCTTTAAAATCTTTATCAATCATCATGGAGAGAAATAAGTGACACTGACTTAATGCTTCTGCAGAAAATGACTTCAGTCAGTGACCAAAACAGAAATTAACAAAGAGTCATAAATAAAATGTGCCACAGCAAATGTAGAATAAGACCAAACTGAAGTGAGCACAGTGTAAAGACTGTTACATCTTAATCATCCTACTCCTCCCCGCAGCACACAGAGCAGATCTACCTCATCATCTTGTTGATGCAGAATTGTGTCCTACTGTGAGCATCTGCATAACCAAAGCTGGTTAGTGATCAGAAATATGCTTTACTGCAGACACAGCATCATCACAGGCTTTACTGGACTAAACCAGCTGAACCTTCGTTTCCTTTCAGAACAACCTCAGCCAAACGTTTTTTTTTTGTTTTTTTTGTGGATAACATCATATGTTCACAATCAATGTAAACGACAAGTCGCAAACTAGTTGATACGAAACAGATGACTGAAACGTGCGCAGACAAAATCATGTCAGGCATCACATCAGTGGGTTAAGCTCAGGGGAAGAGCCGTTCTACCAGCCACCTGTAGAGTACAAGGCTCTAAAACATTTCCCAACACTGTGAAGGAGCCAGCAATGACGTGTCCTACCTTTCACCAGGTGTTGATGTCTCTCCACCGTCCACGACTCAGGTTATGTCCCAGGTAAACATTTAGCAGCTCCGCGCATCTTAACTCAGAAACCAGAACAATTTAACAAACAACAGGATAACAAACACTTGGACACTATGTTCCTTGACCCTTTGCGTCAAATCCCGGTACTTCCTCCTCCAGGTGACTTTCTCAGGTGCACGTGATTGACAGCATGGTTCGTCTAATGATGGAATAATCCATTGACCTGTTGGGTAGGGGGGGGGGGACCAAAAGATGCTTTCATGATTAAAGTGAATTCATATAACAACACATAACAGTGGTTATGGATCACTGTGATATTATCACGTTAGTGTTTGGAACATGTAGGTGTCCTTTTAGATTGACGCCCCAAGCAGATGCCGACATTTCCCCAAACTCAGCACTAAAAACATATAACATCATGGTTCCAGTGAACAGTTTGAACACAGTGATCACAGCCCAGGTAGTGTTGGCGATGGTGCATTAATGAAAAATGACGTCTGCATTTCCAAACACTGTGCATTAGTGTTGGGCTACATGGAAAAGCTGTAAGTGTAATGTTGCTTTGTTGCACCAAACATCTGGAGCTTCTGCACAGATTTCTGACTAAAGGACACATCACGCATTAAGTAGACCCATGTGTAATGCAGACTACCCACTGGAGCTGGCCTTCATCACTTGGCAGGAAGCTGCACTATTGGTTTAGTTTGTAGTTTTCCTTTCTTTCATCTGAGGAGACCACAACCTTGTGAAGTGGCCATTTTAGCTCAAAACATGTTGAGGGGTTGAAACGGCTCCTGCTTCCATCACCAGGTCCAAAACCCACAGTCAAAGAGCTGGTCCTCTGCTCCTACCTTGTGGTATATAAACAACACATTTTCTCATTTACACTTGCATGTGATATTAATAAGAGTATCTGGTCCATGGTTTATAAATTCTGTTTTGCACCACTTCTATCACAAATCATTTAACTTGAAAAAAGTTTAAGAGAATTTGAAAGCAAGCTGCCTGTCTCTGTGATTTAGAAGATCTGGATTTGTGTTTGAAGTTGATCATCTGGAAGGATCAAGGTAGGGATTGGTTTGACATTAAAAGCAAAGCTGAGTCAGGAGCTCTTTCTGCAGGAGCTACACGTCCCTCCTGCAGATGTACACACACACACACACACACACACACACACACACACACACACACACACACACACACACACACACACACACACACCACCAGAAATGTCGCTGAGTCAAACATGGCATTTTTTATGTTGTTTTAGATGCAGTAACCTACAAAACCCCAAAATCCCAACTCTTGCAGACAAATACTTACATTTCACTCTTTCCCTGTTTATTTTTTTACACTCAGTTTGAACCTGTAAATTTATCTGCGCTGTGGCCTTCGACTATCAAAGGTAAATAATTTAAGGCATTTTTCATTTTTCAAAAATATTTTATTTGATATTGATCCAGGTACAAGGAAATAAAATAACATGGATTTATCTTACAGGACATGGGAATGAGACTGTAAAAGTTTATTTTCTTGATCCGCTATCTTCTTGGACAAGGACATGCAAGTGAATACAGAAGGTGGTTTACAGGGGAAAAAAGCAGAATGTACTGTACTGAAGAAATGCCATTGGATCAGGGTGTCACCTCACCCCATGCTGTACAGAAAGACGCAACAACTTTCTCTTTTTGTCATTTTTAATCCTCTTTTATAGCAAAAAGGCAACACACAGATAGGCTACAAAGAACCAACAATATTGAGAAAATGAACAAAAGAGAGGGAAAGCCAAAGTACTTCCATCCTTCCAAAAAGACGTTTTCTCTATTGTCTTGACAAGCAAGTTGTAAGCTCTCTTGCTCCTAGTGTTTCAAAAAGGTTTGGAGTTTCTTTAGTTTTGACGTGAGAGGAGCAGTGCAGTGGACATGCAGGACGAAGAGTGATTCAGACGACTACTGACCCGGCACTACACCGTGCGGTGAGCACAGTGTGCCTATCACCTCCTTTATGGCCTCGCTGCTCAACTCTGACAGCAAACTTTACAAGGAACCAAAAAAAAATAAAAAAAAAATAAACAAAAAACAAACACATTTTATATCTCACGAATCTTTATGCATATTTCACAATATACTTTTATTATCATTTTAATAAATACAAAACGACACTGTGATTTAAAAGAAAACAATGAGTAATAAAGAGACACTAGAACGCATTAGACATTAGAAATATCAATCTTAATTTGGTATGTTCTTTTAGTGACATCTTGTCTTAAGGTGAATGAACCAGCACAGATGCTCAGAATCAAAATCAACAGCAGAAAAGAAAAGAGGGTGGACGACAGAACGGGACATGAGAGGGATCTTTCTGTCAATGAAAATGGAATGGCGTAATCAAGCGGAGATGCATATGGGTATATACACATATATACACATACATAAACACCACCAGAATGTAAAATAACCTGAGATACTCTTTGCACCTCATTCCCAGAACACTGGCCACTGGGTGGATGATAAGAAAATGACAATGGCATGACGACAACAGCACAACAGCATGTGACGGCCTTTAGTTTCCACCCCCCTTTTTATCAACATTAGCAGTACAAAAAGGACAAAACAAACAGTCATTGAACCACAAAAATCCTGAACATTAATATTGAAAACATTGTTGTAAGCAGCGTTTTGGAGTCCATAAAAGGCATACAAAGAAATAAGCTTCTCATTAAAAAAGGACAACCAAGAAAAACATCGTCTGAAAAGACACAACTTTAGAATCAGAGGCTGAGAAGTCTGCAGACGATAAGTTTGTGTTTTGTGGCGGTCAGGCAGATAGAAAGTGTTCTGCTCCACACTGTGGCTTTAGACATGGAGGCCGTGGGACCTGCTAGTTAATCTACAAGGCCTTTCTCCATTAGCATTCCACTGACTCAGAGCTACACTGTCAATCGTACACACACCATTTCTCCTCAAAGTTACTGACACGAGAGCGTGCTGATTATAGAGCACTGGCAGCTGAGGCGCCAACCTGTAAAGCAACAACCGCTTTAACAGATCACCTAATTTAGAAGCACTTAGCCGGACCCAACAGGGCAACATGTTGTTTTCTTGGCTGATTCCGTCCCCTAGATAATAAAACAAACATAAAACAATAAGTGCTCTAAAAAAAAAAAAAGAAAAAGGAAACCATATTTAAAAATTAATGAAAAAAATTTAAACACAAAAGATGTAAACAAATTACGTTGCTCCCCTTATTTTTATGTAGGTTTAGGAGTAAAATTGCTGCTAATAACAATAAACACTCCTTTGTCTGTGATGTCTGTTTACCTATTAAGGCTGTGGAAGAATCGTAAATCTGTCTTTGTAAGTGCTACGACTGTACTACACCATGTGGACTGATTTCTCCTTATGTCTGACTGTTTTATGGTTGGTGTGCTGTTGTGCTGAACCCAGAACGTAAACTCAGTGTAGTAAAATTATTTAGGCAGTAAATCACGAAAGAAAAGTAAACTTGAATCGCTTCGATTAAAAAAAATAAAAACTGCCTCAGTCATTTTCTGAATGCAAGACAAGGCCTGGAGCTGCCAAAAACACTGAGCACTACATGTTTCTAAAATCAAACTGTTATTGTAAGACAGAAATTAAATAATCAACTCAGTCACCTACAGTTTCCTGATACAGTATCCGCTCTGTACAATTCTTCCAGCCTCATGTCTGCCCTTGAGATCCTCAGGAACGTTGTGTGTCTGCCCCACAATTAGTCTCAACTGTAGAAACGGGTGCCTTATTTGTTGCTGTCTGTGAGCAAAGCCTTACTCTTTAATATCTCTCTGTACATTAGTTATATAATTTTATTCTCTTTACTTTACAGTACAGAAACTCCTCTTCACATATTCTTCCGGTTCTTCATGTCAGCAGGAGCTATGTTTTTGTGCTTATCACCAAAAATTGCAGTGCAAAACCAATAATTAATAATAATAATAATAATGATAATAATTAATGGTACCTATTAACAAACAATGGATTATAAAACAATTATTTTATGGCACAACAGCCACTCAATTCACATATAATACAGATTACCAGATAAAACCAACTGTTCCTGTATATGGAAATAAAAAGCTCAAACTGAATTAGGCTTGCATAGCAATGCAACAACAAGTTAAAGAATATATTTACAGGAAACAAAATCCCCTTCCCCCAAGAGCAGTTACCAGAAAATTTGTTCTCTTATAGATGTTTTCTTTTTTTTTTTAACTTGCCTTTTTTTAACAAAAATCAAATTACAGTAAGGTAGGAGGTGGAAAATATTTTCTTGAGGACGAAAAAACAGTGAGATGTACAGTATGTCTGTGTCTATACATCACATTTACAGTTCTGTGACACTGCTTTCTGCGTCGTGTCGTCTGCTGCGCTCCTTCCCTCTGAGAACACACGGGTGAGGACAAAGTTCATTGCCCCGACAGAGAGGGCGTCATTCTTCGGAGGACACACTGTGTTTTCTTCAGTTCACACCCCAGGCAGATCACTCTGTGAAAAGCAAGAGAAATAAAAGAGAAATCTGTCAAAGTTGAAAAGCTGGAACAGTGGTGGCTGTTTATGTGAACTGACTTCCCAGATTCTTGTTGTGACTTGTGACCAGTGGTCATATAATGGAACTTCTTTTACTATTCATACAGTAAAATACAGTTTATTATAAAATGCTACAAAACATCAAAAATACCAAACTACTCACATAACTCTCCCGAGTACTGTCCCTGTCCGTTGGCCCCCAGGAATTCAGCATGCTCTGTGGCGGTCCACTGCTGTGGCTGTCGTGGACCCTCGGTCTTGCGTGGCCCTGTTGAGCCCTTGGAGGAGGTTGTGCCGGAGGAGCTGTGGCCGCCAGGTGATGGGAACGTAGGTTTACTGTACGGCAGGCACCCGTCCTCTGAAAACCCCCAAAAAACATAGTATGAGTTTGAAAAGTAGACAGGTGAACGTGATTTTTATTGTTGCAGTGAAACACGTGTAACATCTGATGCATGGAGACAAAGAACACTGTGCAACCTCTCCTCCTCCTGACATCTGCAGACTGGTAGCGCCAAGAGGCACTGCCAGGGCGTGCCACAGAGATGACTCTCAGCCTCACACATGGCCTTACAGCTATGAGCCTTATGAGGGGGTAAATACAATAACAGAGGGAATGCTGGCTGCTGTTGGACCCCCTGCTGCAGGGCAGCATAACATTGACCCTCAGCAGTTTCCGTCGTTGCATGAAATCTCATCAAACTGCTCCCCACTGCTCTGCTAATGACTGTAATAGAGCTTGCCCCAACCTCACTGGATTCTGCTGTGAATCAGTCAGCGCTCTGACACATATGGGAATTCACCTATGGGGTTTTTGTATGCTGATTGTGGCACCTGTCTTTGTCTCACAGCCTCAGATTAACTGTCTGAGAAAATCCTGGCACAAAGAAGACAGGACACAGTAATGGTCACACATGGACAAACATGAAACATGCAGGCACGCGCATACACATGAACGCAGACACACACACACACACACAGATGGGGCACAGAGTGGCTGCTGTTTGTGTGAGAAAAGAAAGCTGAAGCGATTAGAGTGCATTTCAGTTGCTCGGGCCTCCTGTCTTACTTGGACTGAACCAGGCCAATATTGGCAACAGTTACAGGGGCACTGGGAAGGCTGAGGGAGGACGGGGGGGAGGGGGGGGAGGGGGCATTGTGCAAACCAGAGCAAGTGGCAGACAGTGCAATCTGTTCATGGGAGCCCAGACTCAGCGCAGCATGGAAGCTAACTTCAATACAAAAACTTTAAGAAAAATCCCGCATTGCAACACCAGAATTCGTTTGTCCTTACTGTTGTCATGCCAAGAAATAAATAATAAAATATCAGAATAAATACTCTGTCAAGAAAAATTTCCATTTCCACCACGATTCCAGCAACTGAACTTTTTGTAACTACTGTTTGTTACACGCCTTTGGTGGAGATGTCATCAGTGTGTCCACACATCTGTTAGTTCAACATTTAAATTAAATCACTGGATGCACGACCAAATAATGACAATGAAAAACAATGAAGGCTTCGTAATCCATAATGTTTCCTCCACCGCAAACAACAGTGTCAAGATTTCAAGTGTAATGTGCCTCGACACCTAATGACAAAATGACATCCTAAAAGTATAGCATTAGAAATGTTGTAAAGACTGGATGTGTACCTATTTTTTATTGCATGTCTATAGACTACAGTCTTGAGTCAACTGTACCTGCTTTGTGGCCCCTGCGTCCATCATCAGCTCGGTCCATGGAGCCCAGTCTGTCTTGAGTCTGGCGATGATGTTCCAGAGAAGTGCGTGTCTGTCTGTCCATGGAGCTCTTTATGTCGTCCGGCCCAGACAGAGGTCCTGACATAGGAGGGCGCTCCAGAGAAGAAGCCTTCCTATCTGTAGGCGGTGCCATACTGCTTATACTGCGGGCCCCTTGGACACGGCCCTGACCCTGACAGGGAGGGGGCTCAGGGGGAGGAGGTAGGTCTGTGTCAAGAGAAAGCCACAGTAAATTAAATGAATGCTTAAATTACTATGAAATATATATGTTGTTATGTTGGGGATCAATCATGTCTAAACACATTTCAATCCACATTTTTCTTTTTTAAATCCTTGTTGTTCATAAAACAACAGCAGATGTTTTAGGAAACTTTCCACATAAACTATTTAAAATGTGTTTCAGTCGCTGCCTCACCGTCTGCACCAGCATCTCTCCTGTGGGGTGCTGTGCCCTGGCTTCGGGGTTTGCGTGTGGGCCTAGTGGCCCTCTGGTGGCCCAAGCTGTGTGAGCCGACTGTGCTGCCATCTGTTGAGAACGGGCTGCTGGGCCGGGGCCTGTGGGACAAGCCTTTACCTGCAAGAGTGATATGAGACCACAGGCCAGCTGGTTAATAAAGACATTAAGGAGTCAACACATAGATAGACTTAGACAGTCGAGCTCAGGCTGTCATCAAGAAAGGTAGAGGATATCAATCCAGTAACCTATCAGAAACAAAGGTGAAGGTTTTCATTAGAAGAGAAAGCACTCTGGTAGAAGCCTGTAAATAGCTGCAAGTGTAACATCAACCAGTTAATAAAAAGAAAGTCAGAGTTCAAGCCAGACGAGTTATAGAAGAGCTGAGTTAAATTTAAACCATAAACAGCAGGAACCATGCAAAACCTAGGTTCATCATCCACAAGCAGCAAAGAGGAAACCACAAGACAACATTATGGGAGAAACACCAGCCAGTAGTTGACAGGAGGAACAAACTAGAGCAGAAAGGAACAAATCATGTGCTACTGGTAGAAGCTCCAGTCCAACAGTGGGTAGCTCGTTTTCCACACACCAACCTCTCTTGCTGAGGCTAGTGCCCTCTAGGCGGTAGCCTGCCTTGTCTGCAGCAGCCACCAGGGCCTGGGCAAAGCTGCAATGTGTAAAGACGGAGCCGTCAGACGAACTGCCCAAACTGGACCTATGGCTGGAGAAATTACGGTCATCCTCCGAGGCTGAGCCCCAACCATTCACCATGGACCCTGAGAAATACCACAGGTTTCAGCAAGTGTGTGTCTGTGTAAATTATTATTTTTGTGGTGTTCACACTTTTCAAGTCAGTGGCCACAACCTTTACAGATACATGATCTGCCTTACAGAACATCTGGGATAATATTCTGTATGTAAATGTCTGACTGATTGAAGGATTGAGTGATCTAATGAAAAAGAGGCAACATTAACATCCAACACATACATGATTTTGTATTTGCCGTAGGGCATTTCTGTTCTTGCAGGTGAGTGCTTTTGTGTAGTCATTCTGTTCTGGCCTGCCCCCTTTCATCTACTGAAAACATGCAGAACATATATTACATACACACACTCACACACACAGGTGCACACAAACACACAGCAGAAAGTACACAGTGAAACAGCAGGACTGGCATCAACTGATTTAGCTCTTCTTTTGATAAAGAACAATGAGCGCACCTGTGCGGAGCTGAGTTAGCTACAGAACTGCCTCAGGTGACACAGATGAAGCATCTCACCAAACAGTGTATTGAATCAAACACCTGGTGGTATGCATACAGATATTCTTTTATTCCTCTTTCAGAATGCACAGCCACCACTGTTTAAAGGGGCTCTAATTTTACTTTTCAGGTTATCTCGATCTAGTATCTCCTCCTATATATCACTTTAAGATATTAAATAAATGCCCCAGTTAACATATTAAAAGCACACACACAACAGAGATGTGTACATAGTGTATGACTTTTGGCTTATATATCTGTTCTACTCTAGTATTTCTGCATGCTTTGATTTTTTTTTCTTCAAATAGAAAGCTAGGCCAGCACTTTAAATATAAAAGTATCAGTCTGCCAATAAAAATATGCCACTTTGGCAAGCAAATACACCGAGAACAGTCGGCTAATGTGACAGCTTTCAGTGGGACTGGTTTGGCAGACTTTGCTAAAGTGGCACAAACCCAAGTGCTCTGCTCACTCACTCACTCACACACTCACTCACACTCACACACACACACACACACACACACACACACACACACACACACACACACACACACACACACACACACACACACAGAGAACACAAGAGTGATGTGATTGAACAGGTTGGTATAACAGAGAACTGGGGAGGTGTAAGGGTAAAGGTTGTTGAAAGCGCAGTGGGGACAAAAAGTTAGCAGCAGGATTTATTAAAAGGTCAGCATGATACAAAAAGTGGCTCAGTCTCTGCCAGAATTGATGAGTTTGGAGACTCCAAATTAGCACAACTCACACGTCAGCGGCAGAGTTTGTTCTCATAGATGGTACTTCTCTATGAAATACAATATGATGCACTTAAAATTTTATATAAAACGTTGTAAAATGACTGTTGATTATTTATTCAGATACACTGAGATATCCTTTTCAAATAGTTTTCCAACTTCAACCACACACCTGAAAGAGGAGGTTGCTCAGTCACTCGTTGTGACTTCAGGAGATTGCACTTTCAACAGCTGAAGTTGCAGCAGATTTTCACTCCTACTGCAGTAGAATTCTCTCAGATTAATGGACACTTCTATAAAATATGAGCTTGCATAAGCTAGAGTACCCCTTTACACAACCAATTTTTACAGCGCTAACTGAAATCCGAGGCAGTAACTACTCCGAGCCCTCCATCTTGCCTTGCTATTTTCTTTGAAATTCCTTTCGAAGAGTTTTTCTCTAAGAAAGAAAGACAGCAATTCCACTGGGTCCAATCCTCCCACAAAGAATAGAGCAGATAATGAAGTATAGGCAGTGCCAGCCAAAGCACTGAGGCTTCCAACTCCTCCGGCTCAGCGAAGGAACACTGCCTCAGCAAATCACATCACAGAATGACTTTTCAGTTGCACTAACTGCCACTTTCTACTGCTGAACCTCTGGAGCACTTCTATTCTCAGAAATAGCAGTCCAATCGAACTGTGATCACTGTAACATAATTTGATAAAAATTCAATCTAGTTTTCTTTTTGCCCCAGAAATGTGATTTTTTTATGTTGCTCCAGACCAAGGTTTGCACCATGAGTCTGTCATATTATCCAGTCTTGAACCAAAGCAATGGACCAAACCATGTTCTCTAAAAACCACTGGCTGGCACCTTCTGTGCTCCACGCACTGATAAAGCAGGGCCAGTAAACGAGAGATGGTTGGGGGGCAGTAAAACCCAGCCAGGGTCCTTCCTGCCACTAAAAGTGATTTATACTGGCGGAAGCCCTAATCTGCATGTCATTAAGCAGGGAAATCATTCCCCCTGACGAGCAGGCATCTCTACCTGCCATCAGGAGACGTGACCCTGCTCCTCACAAACCTGGCAAAGCTTTATGGGAAAATAATTGCCCAGAACGGCCCAGCTTTCAGCTCACAACCCCTTTGGTACCCTACCTCTCAGCCTTCCACAACATACAGTCACAAAGACCCAGGTAGTATTTACCGTATGCATTCACAAGCAAGACACAGTTCTTTAATCCCCACCATCACACCAGGATTTACAGTTGTACATTTATCTCAGAGCACAGAGTAACGCATTAGAAAGCCTGTGCAGAGAATCTACTGGTGAAAAATAGCCAGTCACGAGAGTCTGTCTTTTTTCTGGAGCATCTGTGAAAATGTTTGATTTACAAGCTTTTGGTGTAACATTATGAAAACAGACCTATTTCCATGTTATTAAAACAATGGCAAATCTATCAGCAGAGCCTTGACAGGAATCTCACTACTTCCCTCCCCTATTTGTACAGCCTCAAAATGGTGGCCATAATAAATCTCAGCAGTTTCCCCTATCCTCCCTCTCCCTTCCTCCCGCTAACCCTGGAGCTGGTACCGTGTCTGTGTTGTCAAACGATGGGGTGCGAGGCAGACTTGCAGAGAGATAAAAAGAAATAGTGCTGTCTTCAGAGCAATACAGTGGAGGAGAGATGCAGTAGATTAGGGCCCAGTTGCTGCTTTATATTCCTCTAAATACATCAGCAGTAGCATGTGTCAGCGCTACCAAAACCACTGTTCCATCATCCCATGGAAAACTACTCTTTAGGGCTGCCACTGACAGGGTAGACAAACAAGCAGCAATGTCAACCCTCTTATTCTCTCTCAACTGGCTGAGCTTCTTTTTTCTAAATATCTCTATATCAACTTAATTCTTTTTTAGCATTCACAGATTTTTTTGGAAAATCTGATAAATGATGGTGTAACTCTTAACACAATAAAACCAAAAATACACAGCAGTATTTTCTATCAAGCCCTGAGCCTACAGTGCATGATAGCCAAGGGTCACACGTTTTTATAAACACTCCCCCAGTTTTACTACCTAGTTTACAGAAGGAGAGTGTAGCCTGGTCAGTGAGAGAGCAGCAGTCCAGCTCTGCTGCTGCAATGTCATGCCCTTCATATGTCCCCCTTGACAGACGGCTGTAAAAGTTTTCAGTGAGTTGTAAAAATGGAAATGGTGCCTCCAGTCTGGAATGAAATATGCTGCACGCAAAATTTATTTCAAATCTCCTGGAGAAGATATGGGTGGTGCTGGCTCCGGTGCTGTGTGTGAGTTAAATCACAGTCAGTCAGTCACTCTCCCCCTGCTCGCCTTGCCTCTCCCTCCTCTTAATTTCCCTCTCACTATCCTGTTTAAAATTCATGGACTTTCTTATCTCTTTTTTAGAAGTGATAATTATAATTCCCCAGAGTTTGCAAAAAAAAAAAAAAGCTTCAAAAATTTGATTGTGCGACACTCTGCAGTAATCATGTTCGCATAAAAATTAACACACAGCAGAATCATGAAGAACATGTCATGAGCAATTATGCATTTACTGTAAAACGAGATGCAACAACAACAGTAATTAAAGGCACTTTATCTATTTATAGTGACTAGAAGACAGTCGTGTCCCCATAGGGATAGATTGTAAATTACAATATGGTGAACACATCCATATATAGAAGAAAAGCCCCCATTCAGAATTCAACTACATTACCTGTTAAAGAGCTGTCCAGGTTGTCCATGCTAGACCCTGGAGTGTGCTCAATACCCCGGGGATGCCTTGCTCCATAGCCTTCGTCTTCCTCATCTTCCTCTTCCTCCTCATCCTCATCAGGCAGGTCAGTTTCCAGGTCAGAAACCATTGTGCTTGACACGTAGCCCACTGGAGGAGCTGGAGCCTGGGGAGGAAGAGAACCTCCCTGCATGTGCCTGGGACGAGGAAGAAACAGCATATTACCCTGCTGGTATGCACATGCAGTATACATCAAGCAATGTGGAGGGGTGATGAATACAGAGAGGACACAAGGAATTTTCCGTAGCTTCCATGCCACAGGATGGCAAAAAACTAAGCACGTATCTAGATGGCTTGAGCACTTTCAGAGGCATCTCTCATTTGTGGAGTGTTGAATAAATGTGGACAATTCCACAAATTTCACTGTGCTGCTTTCATGCAAACACAATGACCTGTTAATTGCTGCTGTAGATGGTACAAAGGCACGCTCTCCAGGCCTGTCGACACATGGCTGTCACCTCAGTGGCAGCCTGCTCTGCTGACAGCCACGTTTGTTTGAGGAGTACAATGTCTTTGACGCGGTTTGCAGTGGGAATTGGTTGTAATTACTGGCCCTCTGGTGTTGTCAGAGATGCTCTCTAACCAACATAGTCATTACTGGGTAACATGACATCTCCTTCCTGACAAGGTTTCCCTGCCGCTGCCGCCAACCCCCACCCCCCCTTCACTATTATGAATGAATGCCAGTTTCTCATTCTCTCTGTGCTGCCGACAGAATGAAGCATGGCCTTCATCTGATTTTGCGTGAGCATGACAACAATGGAATGTGCTGTCTGTGTGTGTGTGTGTGTGTTTGTGTGTTTGTCGGAGGGGGTGGAGGGGGTGTGGTGGGGGTTAGTAAACAACAACTGTGGGTAAGAAATTGTGTCTCTTAGAGTGAACACAATACAGTGGTCGCCTAAGTGGTAGCGCAGGCCCATTAAAATGAAGTGATTAATGCGTTTATCTCCACTGCGCACACAGTTGGCATGAAGAGTACTGCAGCAAACACGCAGAACAGTGTGCACAGTAAGCATTTTAAGATGACAACAATACATAAGTTCTAACCGTAACAAAAAAATCCTTCGATTGTTGGTCTAACTGTAATTACTTCAACAAGAATAACTATGTGAATATTAAAATCAAGAGGCAAAAATCATCCAATTAAAATCTTTATAATGTAGATTTAATACTGCAGTGTTTACCATGTCTGTTTTGCCATGTCCAGTTGGTACGCTCGAGTCAGCTCATCTAAATGGGCCTGGAGCATGGGCTGCATCTCATCCCTTGGGGAAGGGGTAAGGGTGGCTGTGGACTGCTGCCCAAAGGACACAGCAGCTGGGGAAGAGGCAACCCCTCGTATGGGTGGGGTAGGAACCCGCTCCTCTTCTTCCTCCAGCTCATCCTCCATACCCTGGTGTAGATAAGTCTGCACGGGCATGGGCGAGCCCCAACCATCACTCTCATACCTGAAGTAAGAAGACATGTTTACTGTACAAACATGTTCATAATGTGTGAAAACTGTCCGTGCAGTCTTTAATCTCATGTAACAGCTATTTTTGTTTGATTGATTCTCTATTGTTTTCAAAGCTCAAGATGGTGTCTTCAAATTCCCAGGAGACATTTAGTTGGTTTTAATGTACAGCATGACAAAGAAAAGTTATTAAACACTTGAGAACAACTGAGAACCAGATTTTTGCCTAAAAGAATAACTGATCAACTGATCAAAGTAGCTTCTTTTCAAATCACCTCCAAGTAAACTAATCTATGACTTGAGTTGTTGGTTCAGCTACAGTCAGAGAATCTACTTATGTCAATAAAAAAAGAAAAATTATGATTGTATATTTTAGACACCTAATTGATTAGAGTCTTCTATATAATAACATATAGTAATATTCTAGATAACAAGTAACCTTGCCAGATTGATGTAGTGATTTGTTCGTAGTAGAATTACATACAGTAGGTATGTAGGATCTGCTTATACATGCTGAAATAATACTAGCCATAAAGTAAATGTTCATTAGAGAAATTTGTCAGTACACACTCCAAAGGACATAACAGTTTTAATCTGCTGCCATTAAGAGCAGTCTCAGATTTACAGTGCACGGGAATCTTCATTTGCCAGAAAGCCTATTAAAGAAGATGAGTTTCCTAGATTGGAAATAGGGGTAAAAGGACACACTACCCACTGGACCAAAGACGGACACTATCACTTAAGTAAGCTTCTGTTACACTGTCGATTTTTACTTATCAGTCTCAGCGTTGGTGTCTGTGTCACTTGGTTGGATAAATCCCGCCCTCTCTCCTCTCTTTATGAGACAATGCAATTATGAGTGTTTCCACAATTTCCAGTAAACAGCAAAAAGATTGATCTGAGCAAGATTATTTCGTTCTTTAATTTGATGTTTTCCAGTCATGAAGTCATTCCATAGATTGAAAACAGGAGCAGCAGATAGTTTGATCTGCAGCCATCTCTACATGAGTTTTTGTGTAAGAGCCTGCGTACAGGAAGATGTGTGTGTATATATGCACACTGATCCTTCACTTTTCTCCAGCTGTACAGTAGTATAGTAATTAGCTGCAGAGAAAAATAAAGGTGAAGCCTGATTTCAGACACAGTAATGTGTAGCAGTGGCTCATTCCAGCAAGAAAGACATTAAATTCTCCACTCCTTAGGTGAAGCACAGTACGAAAGCTTAAGTCCATTTATTTTTTAAAGTGGAAAACATTTTTGTGAGAAATAGTCTGCAGGGCTTCATTCTCTGTTTTCAATTTAAAACACAAGCCTGAATTGTATTTGGCCATGTGTGCTGATGTTCCTTAAAGACTTGAGGTTGTGTATATTATGGAAGGAAAGCCAGATGAAAATAAAATTGCTTTAGAAAAAATGAGAAACGTAAAATTCGAAACCTTTTTTGCATGCAGTTTTGAGACAGCTCCTGACTTCAGCTTGTCAGTTTCATGTCTGTTTTTAAGTCCCATGCGACAGGCCTCAAAATCAGATCAGGAGGTAAAAATAAAAACTCTGCAGTTTTAGCAAAACCTTAATGTTTCAGTAAAATGTAAGTCGTGTTCATATCGTTTGTCTTAGCAACATACCCTCCTCCGTCATGGTGTTCATTGGGATAATGGTCCATCTCAGTGCCAGGGAGAGGGTGAACAGGGGGAGGGGGCAGTGGGACATTGGCCCAGTTGGACCCATTGGCTTTAGTGGGTTTAGATCCAGCCTTGGTCTTCTTCTTCTTTCCTCCCTTTCCACCTACAAAATGATATATTGGAGAGATACAGTCACTAAAAATTTGATTTAAAAAAAATCAATTATAAACTAATACACAAGTGAGACAACACTGAAAATTGCTGTGGTTGCTTTTGGCATGTGACAAATGTTTATTCTAAAGAAATTCAATTTAGTCCCGACATGTTACTTAGATTACAGATCCATTTGGTCTCAGTTTTAACATACTCTTGGACACATTTTCACACAGGTTTTGAATGGGCTGATGCCTGTCAGTGCTTACTCAGAAACACTCAAGGTTGCTTGATGAAAAGCCTACTTCCGTTGATTGATTGGTTGAAAAGCCTCAAATCTCCATAGAAACAGGAGAGAACGGCAGTAAACGAGGCCGAAGCAGACCTTTGTGCTCCATCCATTCCTCAGTGTCCCCTTTCACGCCAGGCTTTGGGTTCCACAATGAAATATCTCACTTCACAGCATCATCATAATGAATGACTTGTGTAGTGTCAGTGTGTCCCTAATGGAATTCACTGAGAGTCTATTACTACTTTCATTTCTTTTATTACACCAGAGAGCTGCTAACCCCATCCATTTCCACTCATATCCCTGCAACACCAGATTCTGCTCTGTCCCATTCATCTTTATAAATCTGCCAGCCAGGTCAATACTGGGTTTCACATGATTTGGTCACTGTGGAAGAAACCTGTTTTTTCTTTAAGATGGGTTTGACGTGAAGCCAAAGTCTGTTTTTGAAGTTTATGGTATATACAATATACACACGACAAGACTTCTAAGGGTTTCTACTAGGGTTAAATAAAAATAAAAAAAATAAACATAGAAATACTTTATGATTTGCTAATGATTTGCTAATGCTATATTTCTATATTTTATTGTAAATTAAGCGCACAATATATTGCCTCTAATTTTGCGTCACAAAATCACTTAGCTACGTCGCCACCATTCATTTTGTGAATCCTCTTCCACTCTTATGTGCACATGAAAAGGTAGTGGGGAGACATACTGTGCATTATTTGCATTCAAAAATCCATTTGTGACGGGCTGAAGTGCTTCTCCACCAACAAACATCTTAAATCTCAGTCCAGAAAATAACTCAAGCTGACGTCATCAGCCACACAGACGAGTGAAAGCTGTCTTTGGGAAACTCTGCTGAACACATTTGTATCTGTCATCTGTTGGTTAGCCTTCCCTGCCAAAGGCCTGTAATCACTTTTCCCAGTGCCACAAAAAAGCTGCCAAAATTGCATCTTGTGCAATGTAACATCATGCACTCTAAAGTAATCTAATAAACCGAGTTCACTTGGGCACAGTAAAAAGTAGATCACTGTCATCAAAAGAAACTTATAGATGCAATGAGGTATATTTCTATTGATTTACATGGAAGCCAGATGGAAGAGAAATCCCAAAGACCGTAAAACGTATTTCAGAATCAGAACAATTTGATTATGATGCTCTAAAGTTTAATCTTCCACCAGAAAGAGAAAAAAGTGTGTCTTAGAAGAGCATGGTAAAAAACGTTTGGCTGGGAGTGCAAACATCAGGCATGGAGAGATACATAAGGTGTCAGAATAAGATTAATAAAGAATGGAAGTAATAAAAGAAATAACTGTAAGCTCAAGGCAGGAGGCACCACAATGTAAGTATAGTCTGAAAGTAATTGGGTTTCCTAATCGTACCTCTGGGCGACGCTTGACTTTTACCAATAAATGGTGAGCTGACGCGATTGTTCCATCATCCTTAGTCTCTCCACACAAGTCTAGCCATCAATATTGTAAATGAGCTTCTTCAAGGGAAGGATGGTCTGGCACTGGAATTACAACAGCTCACCCCAAATATGAAAAATATAGAGAGAGAGGCTGTGGCTAGGAGCTATACAAGAATTACACAGCAAACCCATCTCCTCAGACAAAACCGGGCCTCTCTTCAAAGGCAAACTCATACTAAATATAGATTCAGCATTGGGTATTTATACCCAAGGTTTGGGCGCTCCCAGTCTATAACTGTAGGGCTGCATAGCCTTGAGCTTGCTTTGTTTTCACTGGGTGCGTCGGTGCTGAGGGGTAAAGCCACGGAGCCGAAACTGTAGGAAGACTATGGAGACAGATATAAAACTTAGGAGCTGGGGAATAATTTCACAAAAAGCATGTAAAACCAACTAAAAGGGTATCATCATTTTCAAGCTTGGTTTTAGAGAAATATACAGAACACATTACTTAATAACGTAAGATGCAACATATATGGGGAATGCAGGAGCACAACAGATCACACACAACCACGGACTTCACATGATCATGGATTTGGTACTTTCATAAACCAGCTGGTATGAGTGGAGGGGTATGGAGAGTCTTCAGGGTCTCTAACTGCTACAGAAAACACCAGCTACCCCTTCTCCCCTGCACTAAGACAGGTTTTAATGAGCAGCTTCATGTCCCCAGTGGAGACCCATGCTGCCATGAAAGCTGCTCTATTTCTGTTCCTTTTCATCCTGCTCTCCTCCTTCAGACCTGACATACATTATTCCTTCTATCCCCTTAGAGGGAGAACAAGGCACTGTAACTTTTCCTCCCTTCAAATGCTGAGTCTCCTTTGGTTTAAGTCTGTATCAAAGCTGGTTCTGATTCAAATTTCCATCTCTGTTTTATGTTGCACTGCACAGAATATGACATTAAGGTATATAGAAGACATCATACACTCACTACATTTTATGGCCCTTGTTCAGTACAGCAGCAGGTCTATATCAGAAGTATGTATGCATTATTATTTGAGTCATTTCATTATTTATTTTATTTTTATATAGTTATTTATCATTACAGGTGTCCAATGCGCTGAAATATGTACTAGGCTTTATCTTTACATTGTACAGTAAATGAACACGTCATTCTCAAGATGTTATTAAATCACAAAACCCACAGAGTGTAAGTATTCATATTGTTTGCCTTTACTGTACTTATAATACTTACAAATACTAAGATTACTTAGTATGTAACACTACTGACTGACAGTAAACGAAGGCAATGATTCTATTATCTTTGATCTAGTCATTTCTCCTGCTTATAGTCGTCATTCTGTACAATCCAGGTACTGACAGTAGTTTAATATTTACCAGTGTTGTCATTTTAAATATTATAGCATATTTATCCAAAATGTTGAACTATTCCTTTAAAGCACATACTCTTGATTTGGATACCACATGTAATGTTAAGGAGGAATTTATATTTTCCACTACTTTTATTCGTCTCACAAAATAATAATATGTTCAAAACTCAGTCAAAGGCTTCAGCATTGTGTTTATGAGAAGAATGTGCCTGTAAGGCATGGCCACTTCACATCCCTTTCTCTAGCCCACCGTGTGACAGAACATTGAATTAGAGACCAGTCAAGGCATTGGCTTGTAACTAGATAAAAGAGAAGAGTAGAGGGGAGGTAGGCAGAGAGCTGCCTTAGTGTCCTATAAATGACATTGTAATTCTGCAAACATGGGTTTTAGTGTAGCTGGCCACCATTAGGGAAAGAGGGAAAAAAGGAGGTATTTTTGCCACTTTACCCACCCAAGCATCTCTAATGGTGTGAGTGTGTGTGTGTGTGCGTGCTCGTGTGTAGTCCACTCTGTCTGAAAGACTCCCTCTGCCCCTATTTCCGTCTGCTCTCTCACACAGTAAGAGACAAAGCCTTTACAAGGACTGGCAGCGATGGCAGAAACCCAGCATTAGCACTTACAGTCTGGTCTGTCAGGAGATCATAGTATTGTTCTTTCTCTCTATTTATAATATAATATTTATAATCTATTTAAATGCCCTGCTTCTTTATGCTCCAATAAGCAGTTGACTCCTATCCTATATCACAGCAGGGCTACACAAAGCTATTACACTGACAACACTGTATAACAAAAATATAAAAGATAAAGCATTTATATGCAATGAACCGCACGAGGAGGAGCTGAGTGAGCAAAGCATCTGTGGTGAGGGAGAGGCACCGTGTTAATAAAAATGTTCTTTAGACGTCAGGTTTGTACATGCAAATAACAATTAAGACATCAGTCAATCATAAAGTCAAGCGGCAGAGCCCCAGTGTGTGTCCCAGTTTGCTTTGAAAAAATCCTCTGCTGCGTAAACCAACCTGAGAGGCTGCCGCTTCGCTCTGAGCTGTTGTGAGAGCTGGTGGTGCTGAAATCTTGTGATTGGTTGTGTGGTATTCTATTAGACAATCCTTCGGCCAATCGGTAGTCGGGAATGAAAAGGAGTGCTACAGTGGGGGTTAAAGGGCAAAAATCACAGTGGAATCAGGTGATTGGCAGTTAGCACAAGCACATGCAAACATGCAGTTAAAGCATAAAGCAAGCAGGACATATTTGGGATCCATACATTGAAGAAGCTGTGTTTATTTAACATTTCACTTCTGATGCAACACACAACTCTGTGTTGTATGCTGGACAAATGTGATTTGTTGTTGATTTGAAAAACATAATCTGTCATAGAGCTATTCAACTCGTGAAAGCGAGGATAAATGAATCAATGCAGTAAAGATTTTAATTCAGCATTTGTCCCTCTTCAGAGAGATATAATCATACATAATTATATGTGATCATACTTAAAATGCTTCTACAAGAACGAGGAAAGTGTTTTTTAAAGATTTATTGCATTAGGGGTTCTATGTAAAAACTATAATTAATCTGTTTTAGACTTTTAGAAAATTAGATCATAAATATGTATTGGGAAAACAGCCGAGGAACTCATTACACCTCAAGTATGAAACTCCACTCGGCTTTAAAAAATCCGGGATCAAATCCACAGTAATTAATTTGGATTATTTCGTTAAATATTAGTCAAGCTAAAATGGATTGGCAATTACTCTGAAACTGAGGGAGGAGTGGTACAGTCACGAAAACTCAACAAAAAATGGATAGATGACTTAACTCCACTACTTGTTCATATGTTTATTCAGCTGTGGAGAGAAACCAAGGTGATGCCTGCTGGGGGAAACGACATCTCCACCACAGTGGGTAAGATAGGTTTCAAACACTGTTGGTGGGAATGTTTAAAAACTAAATGGCTTGTTCTTGTAACAACTGTAATACTGTTAAACTAGTTTAATTCACTTTGCTTCTGATAAGGATACTGGCTCTAGCTGATACTGTAGCATAAATACTCAATTAAAAAATAGCTAACAACATCTCCCACAAATTGCCATTAGTGCGCTCACTTTCTCGACATAACTTACTGTTGTTGCAGGAGTTCTTGTCAGGCAGGGAGTAACCCAGGTTGGCCATCTCCTGCTTGGCCTGAAGTGAGGCCTTCCACTGGGCCTCGGGCAGATCCACAGCCAACTCGTGGATGCTGCTTGAGTGGAGAATCTGGGTTGTGGCATAGGGGGTGGCCTGTGATGTTTGGCCAGGGCTGTTGTAGCTGGCTTTGGTGGTGAAGTCTATGCTGCTGTAGATGGCTCCATCAGAGAGCATGGTGCCTGTCTTATCCCCTTGCCCAGTGGGGAGATCTGAAGAGGAAAAGTGGGAGTTTATAGAAAAGCTACCTTCACTGGTAGCTATGCACCTCGCTGGTAACCTTGTGCTAGAAAAAAAAGACTGTTCAACTGTAGGCTTGGAGTTCAGTGATCTGGGGTTCAAGTTCACATGATTTCTATGTGCCTTCAGGTAAGCTCCCACAGAAAAATAATTATCCCAGTTATTCACATAGTCTTCTCTGCTCATATAAATGAGCAATAATTCTGCTGCTCTGCATGCGTATGTGTCTGGTGACAGAAGAAGTGAGCGAGAGTGCGAGATAGGAAAGAGCAAGGAGACTCATGGTTGGTGCATGGTTTGCCTGCCCAGTGAAGGGGAGATGATGTAGAGCCGTGGCGGAAGTGTCCGCATCTGCGCCAGTCAAGCTGTGCCTGTCCTTCACGACTGGCTGCTCAAGACCATCCTTTCGAACACCAATCCACCCCCTGCTCCTCTGCCTGTCTACCCCCTCACATTCTCTTGCGCTGAGGTATGGGCAATGACACTGGACTGGGCTATTTGCCATTACTCAACTTGGTGACAGCAGGGCTCCCGCTGTTAATGCTTTAGCTGTCCTCTGATGTGATATAGAAATATATAACCAAATACACGTGCGATATGTATACATGTACATGATGAACAACGTGAGCTCTGGAACAGAAAGGAATCATCTTTCACCACTTGTGTTCTCATGGTTAAAGCACTTGAGACAGCACTGGGGCACTCACCTCCTCTGCCAAAGTTACTCAGGTCATTGGGTCCCCCAGAGCTGCTGTTGACCGGAAGGCTGGTGGCGGGCCAAGAGTCGGCTAACCAGGGGTATCCTGGGTCGCTGGCATTCAGAAGACCTGGCCGGCTGAGCAGAAACATAGGATCCATCACTATATTAAACATAGGCTGTGAAATCTCATTAGAGTTTTTTTTTGTTACTTTTTATGTAAGGTTTTTTGCATTTAATCCGGGCTTTAGAAATAATGAATTACAAACTAACCAAAATCAGCCAATAAATAAACAATGAACATATGTTTAAATGTTAGTATTTATGCGAGAATGTGTATTTGAGTGAGATAAGCTTGCTGTAAGCCTTTGAAACTAATAAAACATTTCTGAGATACATTTCTTCTACCACAAAGCTGGAATTCCTTCAGGCATCCCCTTATCTCTCTGTTTCTCCTGCTGTGCCTTTGTCACATTCTCCGAGTCATTAATACAAACACGCTGTGGAGACACTAATGCGTGCATTTACTCTCTGCACACATGTGCAGCAGTGCATGCAGATACCAACATGTATACGTTTCCTTATTCATTAATATCTTGTACATTCTGCTGTGTTTTCCCATCAGCTCCTTGTGGTGATGTCCAGACAGTCTAAATCATGTCTGATGAGACGTCAAACTCGGCACAAGCATCACCACAATGCCTCGCCCCACTTGTGGGATGCCTGTACATACGGGAGAGGGCATCTCCATTTAACAGGTGTTGTGCCCCTCCTGAGGGGGTGAGAACCATAAAAAGCAGCCATTAAGACTTTACCCTGTCATGGGTGACTGCTGGGAGGCCGTTAAGGCCACTTTAGTGTACTATCACGTCTGAGGCTTGTTATCAAAGGTAACACAGATGGAGTTAAATGAGAATGAGATATGGTGTTAAATGCACGTGTTTATGTGTCAGATGATCGATGAATTATGCTCCGTGTTTTCTAAAAATGTGAACAAAATAAACACATTTCAAGTTGATCAAAGACAAAATAGTTTGGGTTTTTTTTTCCTGAGAAATTTTATTCCACAATGGTGAGACGAGCACCACATGTGGACATCATTGTCTCCTCATCAGAGAACACTGCTGTCAGTGCCCAGCAGTGCTGTATGTAGCAGGCTACAGACACGTGTGCTGCAAGAAAGTGCAGAACACAGTACTTAGCAGTCTGGCTGCCTGATGGGGCTCTTTGTCTCAGCTCCAGTGGGGTGACATGTTGGCTCTTAGGGACTGGGAGAGAATCAAGCCCTGAGGACAAGGGCAGGTAATGGGCGTACTGCAGTCAGTCTCTCCCTCAGCCACAGGTTCTAATGAGAAGAGCTGTTCCACAAGGAGGGAGTCCAAATGAGCTGCAGCCCTGGCAAGCCAAGAGCCCTTACTGTGGTTCCTGAATGCCAAAACAGGCCCTCAGGGGAGACAAGTCATTCAAATTGATGGCTGTGCATCAGACACATGCACTTTTATAGGGTAATACATCTCTCCCTGTCCTTCTACCTCTGTTTCTGGCTGCTGTGTTCCCCCACTGCCATCACTCTTTCTCACCATACCATCTTTCCCAAACTCTATTTTCCTTTATTTCCACCCTTTGGACCTCTACCTTCTCTTTTTATCGCTCCTCTCTGCTGCTTGTGTGCTTAGCATCTGTCAGACTAAAAGAAGCAGAAAAAGAAGACGCCTTTGTTGACTCCAGCAAGAGTGCAGAACATAAATGTTCACTGTCTGTAATACTAGACCATGCCTTTGTCTCACTTGTCCTGTGTGCTTCAGCAAGTCCCCCTCCCCAGCCAACTGGAGAAAGACCATTTGAAAGACAAGGAGCTGACAGTGAGAATGGCTGCATTGTCCTTGTATTTATCACACAGCAGTATTCCTGCAGAGGATAATTAGAATAAGACTGATTTCTACTGGGGATGTTTATTTTATATATGTGTGTGTGTCTGTGTGTCTGTGAGATTGAGGAGAAACGGGGACCGGCGGGAGGTGGACACTGGGTCATACATCTAATGAAAAGTTGACACATAACTTTTAATCCTTGCCCAACCTAGGATGGATGGCAACCTTGGCAGATAAAATTTGATTTGGAGCATTTCCTCTTCCTGTTAGACATTTCAGTTACTGGTGATGGGTAGGAATCCATAAATACTGCCTAAGACGGCTGACACTGAGCATCCCATAAATAAGCCAAGTGAGGGACATTAATTTCAAAGAAACTTCATAAATCAGGTGTTTATGGCCCCACAGACTAGTGGATGAAACTTGAACCAGACATTAGTTAACTCTAGCATTGGGAAATGCAAATTACTTTATTGGTTAACTCTCAAGGAACATGCTGTCATTTAGTATTCAGATGCAGGGATGTAAAGGAATCTCCATAGCAACTGTGTTGCAAGCAATGTTCAGCCCCTTCTCTCTGGCTATAGGAGTGAATCTGCTTTGCTAAAATATTGATCAGTGCCAACATAGGAAATTATTACTACCTCCTAATTACCATCTTCCTATTGGCAGGGGGATAAGGAATGAGCCTTTATCAGCTTTTATCAATTTCAATTGAGCAGCCAAAGTCAAACTGTCCAGGTCTACCAATCTGCAGCCTATTCATCTTCCATGAATCATTTATTTTGTGATCGATTAAGTGTAATTGTTCAGTCAGGGCAATTTGGCATAAGCCAATGAGAAACTGGAAACAGATGAGGCATCATTTGCTATTGTCTAATTAATGCAATAAACATCTCACGTAACAAATGAACACATTTTCCTCTGATACTCTGCTACACATTTTCACTCTTGAGGCAGATGGGGAAGCTGCAACATCTGGAGTTTGATGGTACTAGAGTGAGTAAGGAATCAGAGGCTTGTGTTAGAATAACAGCTTCAAACTGCATCCTATCCCAGTGTTGTGAAAATTGTAGCGGTCGCTGTCACTGACTAAAGGTATGACACATATAGAGTGTCACAAATACAGACATTTCAAATCCCATTCGCTGGAGTGAGAATCAGAACCACTTATGTGGAAAATTGGAGGAAAAACAGTACAGCAGAAAGTAGATGAAAAAAAGGCATGGCAAGTTGTGTGGCTAATTCATAGACAGCCTGCTCACAGCACACAGAACAATACAAGTAAAATTGTCCGATATGGCATCAAGTAGGGGAAAGAAAAAAAAAAACACAATTATAAAAGTGCTGAAACCAGACTGCAGAGCAGACACATTCCCAAAGCTCAGGCACACTGGGTCAGGTTTAGTCTGGAATCTCTGGCTGAATGTTTGAGATCTGGAGGCTTTACCTAGTCAGGTGTGATAAGCAGTAGATAGACAGAAGCCCAGGATTCTCAGGGGGGTCTCTTGAATACTCACAAAGGCTCAGTAACTGGTGTCATTGAGATGTGCCCTGTTCTCTGTAGCCCTTCTCTCTTTCACTAACGCACACTGAAACAGAGCAGGCCATACAGGGGTGCAAGGGGGGTACCTCCACACACCTCTCCCCTGGGTAATTATTTTTACATTATTACATGTGCTCAGATCCCAGCCGCCCACGCGAGGTGACAGGCAAATTTATCACTCTGGAGGGCTTCTGGGTTGCCTGTAGCCAGCAGCGGAAGATAAATGACAAAATAAAAGCACTCTCTGCTTAAATTGTTTCTGTTAATTCTGTTGAGGAGATTTATGAGTTCATCTATCGATGCATGAACGAAGATGTGGTAGAAATGTATATGCGCGCGCCAGTTTGCACGGTAGGCACACAAAGAAGTATTGGTTATCTATCAATCTGTCAGTCATTTATCAATGTTAGAATCACACACAATTCTGTAGACATAATTTGTGGCCGTGAAGGAAAGGTTGTGTTAAGACATGTTAAAGCATAGGACAGATTTTTTGTGTTTATCTTGTAATATTTCACTCGATTATTGATACAGTTTGGTGTTGTGGTTTAGTTTCTGGTAGGACCCTCACCTTCCATTGCTCATCAGACCACCGTCGACTCTCTGGAATGTCACTAAAGTCAGAAAAGGAAGAAAGAGAAAAAGGACAGAGGGAAAAAAAGACAAAGCTAATTAAAGTATTAAGTTTTTTCTAAAAAATATAGCAAACAACCAGGATTTATTTCCATGAAAGATTAAATAAATTGTTTCTCCAATATTTCCCAGTTTGCCCTTGTCCTTTAAGAGCTATGTTTTCTTCAGTTTTTTTATACACAGCTGGATAGTCGATGGATTCACTAAGGGATGCAGATGTCCCTCTGCGACCGTTGTCTTTCATGAAAATTAAAAAAAACAAAAAACAAGTGCAGTGATGAGAATTGGATATTGCCTTGCTTTGCATAAGTAGAGACGTCATGTGTTCCTCAAGGACAAGATGCCTGATGAGAGGGAAAACTCATTTCATCTTTCTTATTTTGCTGCTGAGTTATTATCAGATTTGTGATTAAATCTCAGCCAAAAAATGATTAGAAATGGCAGAGGGGCTCATTAATCACGTTGAGTTTTCTATCTACAAATGAGGAGGCCGAGTTACTGATCCTTCATCTGGCAGGGCTCCCCAGAAGCCATGCATGTGGCTTGTTCCATTACAGTGATCTATAGATAACAAGGGCCACTCTTTGTGAGCGGCTAGTGAAACTCCACAGCTCAAAGTGAGAGACGGCTGTGAAGGATCCGTGTCATCTCTGTTCAACCACCATGATGACAAAGCAGCATCGAGTGTTCTGAGAACTTCAATGGATTGCAGAAACACAAAAAAAGCAGGAAGACTTTTGGAAAGCACCTCATACCAATGAGGGGAAAAAACAGAAGGGGGGAAAAAGAGAGCTGGTTTACTTGAGAGAGAAGAGCTGTTAGTAATTTGGCTCATTTGTTCCACAGATGGAGATTAAAGAGAGAAAGAGACTGAACATTCCTCTTCACTTTTCTGTTTCATTCAGGTGATTTCACAACAAGCCCAGACATGGGGGACAAAGGGGGCTTTTCTGCATGTGACGTAGCAACACCAATGACAGGCAGAGGAAACTCCCACAATCGATTACAGAGGCTGCTAACAAGACATTTTAATGCGGCATTAGCATTACCTAAACATACTTAATCCAATTTTCTCCTCACATGTGGAACATTTTTAGGATTTTAAACAAGAGAAACACAATTTATAATTTGTTCAGCATGCATGTCAGAGCAGTTGAGAGTTTTTTTTACTGCACTATAGTTTAAACAACTGAATATCAGTAAGACACACTGAACTACTAATACCAAACATTGCAGGTCTGTCTGAATGAACTTGAACCTGACAGCTCGAGACAGACTTGGCATTCTTTATTCAGTTATAGCTAAAGCCATTTCTCTTTGTTCCACCACCCAACTCGCACTAGAGAAATTTGAGAGCAGACTGACAGCAGAAGGAGGTGCAGGCGAGGGGAGGTTGTGTAGCAGGAAGGCCTCTGAAGTCCCTATCAGTGCTCAGGCACATTTCTGGGCTGCTGTGGAATACTTTTATGTTGGCCAGAGTGACATAGCGGCATAGCTGTGCTTCTTGCTGCCGTCTTCCAGATAAGCACTTTCTCCAGTATGAATAAAGATTAATCCCTTTTAATAAGCATTAAAGGGGGGTGAACATAATCAGCATATAAAAATTCCATCAAATCTCTTTCCTGCTGGCCACGCGCCTCAATAGTGTAGTGATTTACCTTTCCTACACTGACAGCTTTAGGAGGCTGAGACAGGACATTCTCGATACATCAACTAATTGTCAATATAGAGAAGAGCAGCACAGTAAGACTCTTCAGCAGATTTCTGGTAGAGGGTGTTTTAAATATCACCTCAGTCTAACTCTATAATCTCTACAATATTTGACCTTGTTTTGTGCTTGCCACTCAAAACTAATTTTTGTGAAATAACATGATTTCTCTCAGGCTTCTCCGAGGTGTGCTTCCATTTTGAACCCAGATAAAGTTTCACTTGACATATTAATCTTTTCCATAATCTGTTGTTACAGCTGCTGTGGAAGGGCTAGAATAAATTGAGTTTTTGGCTGTATGACCGACAGGGACCAAATGAAGTGTGTTTTACCAACAAAATATTATTAGCTAAGGTTGTCAGATCCAGGTGCAAATCCAGGAAACTGAGAGAAGGGTGCTGTGCTGACCCTTGCCTCGTAACACAGTTATCAGTTACACTGATACAATACAGTTCAGAGGCCTCTGGAGTAATTTTTATTTAATCTGTAATGTCTTTTCTTCTCTTACTTGTTTTATGTTTCTCAATCGCAACGTGTTTGACAGGCCACTCTATTTCAGTCTGTTCACAGATGACTGATTTGTACAGTGTTGGTGCTGTTCAGGCTTAATTCAAGGAGACAGTGACATATAACAGTATTATACCCATCAAAAGGGCTATAGTTTGCCAATAAGACACTTAGCCAAGGTAGCCACAGTACTGCGAGAAAACACAAAAACAAAACAGAAGGAAAAGGAAAACTAAATGCACCACCCAACATCTGACTGACACCTATAAAGAATGGATATGTAAATTACAACACTATTTGAGTCTTGGAAAGAAAACAAGGAGGAATATGGTTATATGAGGACAAGGACAATGAACAGTCTTACCCTGCACAACAGGACTGCCACAAAGTAATATACAAAGATGTAACTTCATTCAAGAACAGATAGCCACTACAAACAGACACGCACACATATGACACAATATGTAAATAAGGCTGCAGGTTGGGCAGGGACAAGAGCTCAAGTTTGAAGGGCCCTGGTCATGGCCAATACCAAATCAATTTTTTTTAATTGCCTTCATCAGAAAAAGGTTTGGATTTGCATTAGCCATGATCATCTATTAAACAATCCAAGCATAGATATAGATAGATAGATGTATAAGCGGGCAGGAGATGGATCTGCGTTGAGGTGGGGAGACAGGACAAATGAACAGTACCTGCAGGGGTGAAGGTGAAGGACTGAACTGCAAAACAAGAAGACAGAGAAGTTGTGCGTTAAAAGCCTGCAGAGATAAGCGGTGCTTTAGGGGTATCTGCACACTGGGGACGGGGGTGAAGCCAAGAGATGCTGAGGGTCAAAGAATGCAAGACCACAATGTCACCCAGTATGCAGATTGTCAGCCAGGAAAGCAGCCAGCTCAGAGGCCACAGATGTGTAAAGACGGTGGCACAAAAGAAAACACAAACACATGTAACAAACAGAAATGAAGAGCAAATTAACTGAGCAAGCTTAGAGTAGCTGTCACTGTACACACTTTTGTTGACTTGTTAAAAATAACAAGATAAAGGGCCATATGAATATGTATTTCTCTTGATTTTCTGCTTCTGTTTGTTAATAAGACAAGAATTAATGTTAGAATATTGTGTTGTACAGACTGCAACAATAATGAGTTAGTTCATTACCATTTTCTGTTCTCTAATTAAATCTGGTACCCTTGGCAGTGTATGTGGACTTGGTGGTTGCTAGCATTGACTAGGGGTCACTGAGTAAGTTGTCAGGGTCAGTGTGTGGGAGACGAACTGGACAAACGCCAGCTTCAGTGACCAGTAGAGAATCCAGTCTGGCCGCCTGGCTCGACCACCCTCGGCTATTACCCAAAACCGTGGGAGGACTTGTTGAAAGCTATAGACCTCTGGACATGATTAATGCTGACATGAGACTTCATGTTGAGCTTTAACACTGCAGCCTTTAAACCTCACTGCCTCTTCAATGTTTCATCTAAACTGTTTTAATGAAGTAGTAAAATATTCTTGTTTTGACTGAGGAAAAGAATAATTAAGTGTTGATGGAAGAATTTTCCACTGCTAAAAAACCAGAGCAGAATGTCAGTGCTAATTTACATAGGTGAGAATATGATTGGTCTAACCTGCGTAGTTACTCAGGCCCTTTCTCTTCTTTCTCCTCCAGTAGAGCCAGATGCTGAAGCCCATGAGAATGACCCAGCAGGCTCCTCCAATACCGGCGATAAAAGCAGGCTGTTTAACTACATCAGTGATCTGCTCTGTGATGCTGTTATTCCGGTTTCCATGTATAATCACGTCCCGGAACTCCTTACCTGAAGGCACAGGAGCAAACAGACAACATTAATGCAATTCTGGTTGACTAGTTACCAAAAAGAAACAGGAAATAACAATGCCACTAAGCATGTTTAGCTGCTTTAAGGTGAAAGTTAAGACAATAGCCGCTGTAATAAGGAAGGGATTGAGAATAAAATAACGTGTGATAATAAATGTGCAAACTAGAAAAAAGACAAAAAACATAACGGTTTATAACAAACCCCAGAGAGAGCAGGTTCTTAGTTTAGCTCACACTCTAATTCACTCCATTGCTGGTAAAACACACCTTGTGAAATAAGAGGATAGAATCCTGGTCTGTATTGATCTCCAATCGCAGCTCACCCTGACTAGTCTGCTTAACGCCATTTCTTGGAGCATAATAAGACTCAAAGCACAAACAGATGTTGTCACACATCAATACGCTCTCTCCTCAGTAGTTTGTCCTGAGGTTTCTGCCATTTGTTAATCATTAAAAGGTTTTTGGGGGCATTTTACCCATCTGATTAAACGGTCTAAAGAAAGAGGGCGTTCTGCATACTGTACAGATTAAAAACCACTTAAGCCAAGTTTGGGGTTTGTGATATCGTGCTGTATGAAAAATTTACTTGAAACACTAAAAAACATAAAAACACTTATTTTCATATCCATGGGCAACAAACACACCATATTATAACTGCTAACTCAGGGCTCTGCTCTCTCAGATGGATTATGTGAGTGACAGTGGGGAAATAAGAATATGCTACAGGCCATAAGTTATGGGTCAAATCAGGCGCAATCTGCCTCTGACACACATAAATCATATGTGGTGTTGCCACATCTCAAAACAGAAATTCCCATAGCTTAATGAAACATTTTGGTACTGCTGAAATCATTTAAACAGTGGAATGCAATACATTAAAAACCGTAATAATAACACTGATGTGAATATGCGGAATAATTTAAAATGGATGTTCAAAAGTTGTGAATGCTTTTAATGAATCAATCTTACCAATGACAATAGACTGAGGCTCACTCTTGACTCCAACCCCTGCACTCGTGCTGGCAGCCACTTCCACTCGATACACCACTCCTACCTGCAGCCCACCCACCACCACAGAGCGTATGGCTGCATCTACTGTCTTATTTACATGGAAACGCGTTTCATTCCCAAGACACCAGATCTTAAGGCAGAGAAGGGAAAAACGGAGAAGACGTTAACTCCATGTTACTTTGTGAAAGTTACATGAGAATCCATGTGGACTTGTTAGGACAAACCTTATACTCTTGGATGATTCCATTCTGGTGGTCTGGTGGAGGAGGATCCCAGGAGATGCTAATGGAAGTGCTGTTTTGGTTTCCAACAGTTAGGACTGTTACCTGCTGAGGAGGGGCACTGGGAGCTGAAAGAGGAGGCACAAAATAAGTAGGTCAACAATCGAATGCACTATTCTACAGTTCAGGCAGCAGAGGAGCATTTAATCCTTAGAAATAAATATGTTCTGATGCAAAGCAGTAACGTACATCTGATGTTTTGAAAAAAAAGAGCTCATAAATATGCACATACATAAGCACGTACTCAGAAACAGACACACAGGCACACACACACACACACACTTTTCCAAGGAATGTTATTCTTTGGGGGATGGCACAGGTGGCTGAAAGCTGTCAAGATGTCTCATTAGAGAGGGAATTACATGAAGACCTGGGCAGAGCTGACATGGCTATAGCCTATCTTTAACATTTCACTATGATTTAATATCTCATCCTCTGTTCTAACCTAGTGGATTTGCACAGAGAATACTGGTATTGATTTGTGGAATGACAACCTGGCACAGTGAAGCAAGCGCTCTCACTCAAGCTAAGACTCCAGCATTGACTGAGCCAGGGTGGCACGCGGGTCAACGAGCTTATAGGATGAAGCGCAGACGAGAAGGAAATATGAAAAAAATACACTTTAGGGGAAGGAAACAAAGTCTCAGTAAACATATTGACTGATTTCATTGATCAGCCACATGAAACTAAAGCCAGTAGGTGAGGATCAGAGGGAAGGTCCACAGCGAGGCACATCTAAATGAATCGGCTTAGACAGAGTAGACAAAAACAAGTCCGAGCTGCCATAACCCTTCCTCTGTTGTTATTCTGATGGCAACAATCCTCTGACCCCACAAGGGGTAACAAAGGAAAAATAAATAACAGTTGGTCCAACTGGAAATAACATTTTAAAAATAATGTTTTCTCATTTCCGCAGCGGCTGGCAGGGGAGCGGCACCACAGCAGAATACTGACAGGTCAATTACTCCTGGGCTGCCTGTCCCTCACCTCACCTCCATCCAAAATGGCACGTGTCACCCTGTAAATCTGTGCTCATCCCTCAGCGCGATTGGCCACGCCGGCCCCCAGAGAGCCAGAAAGCCCTGGCATGGTGGAAGATGAATGGGTCCAATGATGAACCCAACACCTTGGCCAGATTAGAAACAATCTACCAAGGGAGCGTCTGATCAACCATCATGCACAGGGCTCTCCAAGTCATCCAGGTGACAAAGTACTGGATTGGTCTGTGGCAGCCATCAGAGACAATGTCATTCAAAGTTAATGTTATGAATGATTTAGCATCTTATTATCATTCATATTTGTGCTAAACAATGTACATTTTTCATTAGAGGCCTGAGAGGCTGTGCTAATAGAGCCATTAACAGAGTGATGTATGGCAGGCATGAATGTGACCCTCCGTCACTCACACAGTGCTGTGCAGCATGATGAAGGAATACAAACATAGCATATTCATTCAAAAAAAAAAAGAGAGAGGTATAATGTAAAGCAGTGGATGGTGTAGGAGGAAAGCTGTGGATGTTCCTGAGAAATTCTCATTAACATGGGGGGAGAAGAATCCCTTGTAAATTAACAATAATAAAAACATTAATGATTTCCTTTCTCCTTAAATATGCATTATGTTGCAAAAAAGATGGGCCTTCCTAATGACCTCTCAGACAATCAGTGGGAATCAGTTGGCAACCAGAGAAAATTTATCAGCCATGACACGACGTCCAGATGGAGAGTGAGCGAATGTGTGAAAAAGGAGGAGGGAGACTACAAAGATGGACACAGAATTTGAGCACTGAGCATACTGTAACACTGCATCCATGTGGTCCTGCTCGAGGTATTCTCTAATTGTGGTACCTAACGGACAACCAAGTTTTAATCAACCTCTGAACTATACTTCTCTATCCATCTAGCTGCCCTTGTCAGTAGTCCCAGGGTCTCTGAAGAGCCTAGAGCAGTGTGTTTGATGGTGTATCAGCTATGACCAGCCACGGCAGTGGGGCTGTGACACAAATAGAAAGTGGTTGAGCTCTCTGAGGAACTGGGATGCAGATAGAGAAGAAGCAGGGAGTGTTATCAGTATTGGTACTGTAATAGCTGTGACATGCAGGTTCTTGAGGCCTAAGGGAAAGAAGATGAGGTGGCATGTATGTGTTAACTGTGTGTGTGCCTGCGCGCGTGTGTGTGCACGTGCTAGTGTGAGAGTGTGTGCTGTGGACAGCTGTAATGTGATGGCACTGCGTACACTGGCTGGCCACAGGAGATATGGTCCCTTTGAGAAAGAGAAAATAAATGGGCATGTCACCCGACAGGATGTGAACTGTCTCCTATACATGCAGGCCTGAATATGTTGTGGCAAGATGGGCTATGTCTCCAGTAAAAACACTAATATTCATCTGTTTGTGCTGTTGTGGGCATATACTGTGTGTCTTTACGTCAGATCACATCATGGCTTAATCTCAGTTATTAGACTTGAAAATCAAAGCAAGGCTGATGTAATGTTGTTGAATGCATTTCTGTTTTGGCATAGGTCAAAATAGTAAAGTCACTCAAACGCAGGCCTGTGTGTGTATGTGTCTGTGTGCGATATTCTGTCAAACTGCTCTGTGGCTTTGTCAGAGCCTGTATGAATCAGGCTTTGGGCGACAGATCATCTTTGCAGGAGGAAATGTGCGCTGTCTCCAATCACAGCTCAAGCCTGTGGCTGCTGGGTGATGGATTAGAAGAAGGTTGGCACTAACACCACCATTCATATACAAAATAGCACAGCAGGAGGATCAGACAGACAGGCACAAACATGCACGCATTTCTCTTTTCGCCCTTCTGATATTGTGACAAAAAACCCAACATGAAAACAGCCTCATCATGTGTTTTACAATATGATCTGATATAATTTACAAATACTCAGCAGCTTCTCTCTTTTCATACCTTCTTCAGTCGTCCTTGCAGTCCTGGATTCACTGTCCATACCCTGAAACTCATTGAAATAAGGTCGGACCTTGATTTCATACACAATTCCCTTCTTGAGTGCAGATAGGACAACACTGCGCTCAGAAGGGACCTTCACATCCTGGGTCTGCCAGGGTCCTGGTGAAGGCAGTCCTGATGTCTGCCTGTACAGAACTCTGTAACCCTGAATGAACTGAGACTGACGATCCACCTGAGAAAGTAAATGAAGACAAGATTACTGCTGTACTTCAGTGCGAAAAGTACTCGTCAGAGCAGACTAGCAGCCACTTGATAGAAAAGGATGTTTTTCTGCAATCAAGTGTTTCCTCACAGGATTGCAGGCATGACACTTTAGAGGCTGTTACTCGTTTAATGGCCCTTTTATCACCAGCTATGACACACTTAGCTCAATTGACACTCTGACATTACCTCATTCACACAGCTCCCAACCCAAAGTGGTAGCTCCTCTATTAAAGACCTTCCTTAATGCCACGTTAAAGGACATATGCATGTTTCACATGTATTATAAATACTAACTAGTGACAGGAAAGCAAGTCCCACTGCATCTAATGCGGGCTGTGAGTATAAGAATGTCATGCAGCAACAAATACCGACACCCTGGGGAAATGAGGAGAATACACAGCAGAGGTTATAACAGTGGATAAGGCCCATAGAAAAGATGGAGAGACTGGAAGTGTGATAGCCTCCAGCAACCCACAAAGGACCCCTCCTCTAAAACTTTAGCCTATTTAGCTAGACAGAAAATGCTGAATTTATGCAGCAGAGGAGAGGGCACATAACTCATAGTAATGGCTTGTTAACAGTGGAAGAAGTGAGCAGAGCTTTCAAGTAGGATATTAAACAGCTGCTTTTTTTGCCAGTGTAGCTCAAGTAAATCAGCAAAATGGATTCCCTGCTTGGTACGTGAATGCTATTAATGGAATGATTTGGGAATATAAAAGCTCTCTCAGAGCGGCCCCTATGTTTACTGAAAGGCTCCCTGATTGATTAGGTAGCCATGTTTTGTGTTGGTTGTACATTGCAATCATAGAGCATTTCTTTAGCATTAAATTAGTCATCAAGTCTTGGGGTGAGACTTATTATAGAGGTCAGTAAACATGTCAGCAGGAAAACTGCTAACGTGAGACATTTGAAAATGGAAACACTAAGTGATGGTGTATACTGTAAATACTGTACCTGCATCTGAGTGAAATGGAAAGAAACAAGTGCATATACTTTATGAGCACCCCAGCTTTGAAGAATATCAACATCCATTCTGTCATTGTTAACATTAAATTAAGTAAAAACATTTTATGAAACTGAGCATCTGTTTTACATTGATTTACTAAATCTAAATATAAAGCTAATTCTGGGAAACTGATTATTCTTAAGGTGAGAGAAACAACATAAGCACATGTATGTTGTGAAAAAAGCAGTTATTTGCATGTTTGAGTGTTCAAAAAGATGAATGCATCATCTCATAGTAGGAAAACAGGAAAACGATTCACAACATACAGTTCAACCACGAACATAAATTTCAACTTTATCTTTGTTTTATGAGGAGAGAAGCTAAAAACATGTTTGATGAACAACCAGATGTCTCTGACATCTTTTTTGATGTTCACTGTGGTTTAAAGGAACCATTTTTCAGCCATTTGATGTTCAGTTACTTTAAAGTCACCATTTACAATATTTTAAAGCTGCAAGGAACAACCTGACTAAAATTTCCTAACATGAAACAAATGGTAGCCTCGAGGAGTACCATTTTGGCTTCAAAGAAAGGTCCTATGTTCAAATCAACTGACTTTATGACTCAGTTTTGCACAATCAAAGATGTAAAAAGATGCAATGAGATAAGAGAAGTCAAATAACATTTGACATTGTGACTGTACGTTCTTCGAGTGTAAACACTTAAAACAATGTACAGTTACTTGCTTAAAGTGTAGCAGTGAAATATAGTTGTACTCTGTGTGTAAAATGACAAGCTACACTTACCGTCCATGTGACCTGAATAGTTGTGGGACTCATCACAACCGGGTTGTGCAACCGAACTATGACCTCGCCAAGCTCCTTCTGTACATGCCTGTGGTCGACACCCTGAGCCGGAGGACTGATATCTGTGAGAGAGCAAGAATGAACAATAAGAAAAACAGAGAAAGATGGCCCAAAATACAATAAAAAAATTCCCACTCTCTTTCGACTTGATTTTCAGAGAGTTCAGTCAGTTCGTCATAATAAACCTTGGTTCATCACCGTAAGAAGTGGAATGGTAAAAGAGGTACTGAATAGACCAATCAGACTTAACAAAGAAGCGTTCACTTGGTGATCACGACTTCATTTGAAAAGGGGCAACTTCATCTGCATTCAAATGACCTCATTCCATTTTGTATTAAGGCACTTGTCTGGTTTGGAGAAAAGAAAGGAAACTTGTGCTGGCAAAGTTCTTTAGATCTGTGATTTGTCTGCGCTTACTGGGGCCTGACTGAACAACCACATCCACAAATGTCCTCTGGAAGCACAACCTCCAAATGTATTGGATGAAAGATGAACAAACATTATGACAGTTCATTTCCCATTTTGAACATATATGTGTTTTAAGTTACAAGCAATAAATATTCTAGCATAGGAGACGAGTGTGGCTGAAACGAGCCAGAGTTTGAACTATTTACTGAAAGAATCCTTGCAGAGAAAATGTTTTTTACTTAAAAACAAGCTACACTCAGACAACTCAGCATAGCTCTGACTCACACACATGCTGCACTAACAAGGCACGACAGGCCAAACACAGTTAAAAAGAAGTGAAAAATCAATTCGTCATGCACGCACACCATTGTCAATAACCAAGTCTATATCATCCCAGTAGCTTCACCTCAGCATGAGAGAGTTACACTGCAATTTGAATTGACTACTGTGATTTCTAAACATACTCTTGGCTTGGATTTGGAAGATCTTGGCCAAAAGTTGCTTTTCTATTTTTTTGCTGGGGACTTATCATATCAATATATTCTGGAGACTGCGGTCTGTCTGGTGCCATAATCAAATCTTCTTTGGGTCTGCAGTCATTTTCTCCTGTTATGATCATTAACATAGCAGGGATAGCACTAACTCACTTATGCCTTCCTAAAGCGGACATGCTTATTTTACATAATTGCTTAACTGTAGACTTAATTAGCTGACTTCAAATGGAAAATGTGACCTCTGGAAAGTTCTGCAGTGATTCAGTATATTACTGCAGATTTCAGAGGGGGAGAAAGTGTCACACTTTAAAGGCAGCACACAGTGACCTTTCACTATCAAAAATAACAGGACAGTCAGCAAAAAAGAAAACTACATACCAGCAGTGAAGCGGTGACATGTTCTGAAATAATTATGCCTGTACTCAATGAACACTATCAATATAATGTAGTTCCTTGATTATGATTTCATGTAAATACCTTGTGTTCTGACAGGATCAGACATGGGACTTGGATCGCTCAGTCCCTGGCTGTTGACTGCTCGAACCATGAACAGGTAGATAGTGTTGGGACGAAGACCTTTGACAGTGAATTGGGTGGTTTTGATATGATCCGCTACTGTTTGCCAGCTGTTACTCACTGATTGACTGTAATGCAAGAAAAAAAAGGTGATTTCACATTTCATTATGTTTTCATAAGCTTCAACCAATCGGCTAATAACCAGTAGGTGAGGTTTGATGCTACTAGTAAAACAAACCTAAAAGCTTCAATGACAAATGAGGAGACAGGTGATGCTCCAGCCATTCCAGGCTGCCAGGACAAGGAGACGCTGTTCTTGGTGACATCCGTGACCTGAGGTTTAGAGGGTGGGCCTGGCAGCTCATTTTCATCATGGTTCTTAAGGACAGTGACTGCACCTGATTCTGATCGGTGGGAGAGAAAAGACAAAAAAAACAGTTTTTATTAAACCTATAGTTAACATGGAGAGAAACTTTTGTTTCTGTACATAATATACATTGCAACATCTTGTACCTTTGACTTCCAAGAAAGCACTCCACGATGTTTCGCCACTGGAGCTGGTAGCCACACAGGTGTAGATCCCGGAGTCTGAAAGCTGGTAATCAATAAAATACACATGTTCTTATGAATAACAACCCCCCCACACACAAACAGCATCAATACAAACAGCCTAATGACTCCACTAACACTTTCAGCGAAAAGGCCATTTCATTTCACACATTCTGAGAGCAGTAGCAATGACTGGATACGTGTTGTCTTCCAAGTGTGGAAACACTGTAAAGCAATGGGGTGACTTCACAAGCTAGCGTTCATTTGCGAGTGTCTCAAAGTGCTGACGCTAATTTCTCAATGAATTCCATTTTCTACTCACCACCCTTCCATCACATTTCCACTCCCCCTTTTTATTTCCCTACTGTCCTGAAGACCACAGCGAAGCCAGGCTAATTAATTTAGGGTGGGCTTCTGGAGCCCCCTGGACTGATGACAGCTGGCTCATCTCTCCATCGCTCTTAGGAACTTTGTTTGTTGGTTTTTGTCCATGTGCCTCCCCTCCATTTATTAAATAACATGTCAGTGGTCTGCAGCTTTGTCATGCGTAATAGATATTCCACTGAGGCCTCAGTGTGGGGAAAGGACGATGTGAGCCTTTTAAATTTAATTTACTCTAAATGTGTAGATGTGTACACACGTGTGCGTGCATGTGTGTATATCTGTAAGTCCACACATGTTTCTATCCAACAGCTGGAGTCCATCCAGCCCTGCACAGCTGAGATGTCGCACCACTAAGTGATACTATCAAACAATTAAGAAAAAAATCAATGGAGCCTATTCATCTCTTTAAGGTATTATAATAACATGTTTAAGCCTTCCTCTATAAAATTCTATACAGCTTGTATTTGACAGTGCTGCGAGCATGGCCATGTTACTGCATTAACATATTACATTCAGTGACAACTTTCAGCAGTGACACAAATGCTTCATCCATGTCAACCAATTGCTTAGTTGTTATGAAGCTCAGTGAAATCCTTTACCTTGATGTTTTTGATCTGCAAGCTGCCCAGCTCCTGCAGGGACATGCGGGGGTCCTTTCCCAGCAGACTGACCCCATCCTTTAGCCAGCTGATGGACGGGATGGGGTCTCCTAATGCCTGGCACTTCAACAGTGCCACACTGTCCACCCCGAGTGTCTGATTGGATGGACCTTGGCGAATGATGGGTGGTGGTCTGTCTGTGAGTACTGTGTTACAAAGACAGCATTGTGAAGATATTGTCCTTGTCTGTTTAATGTTCAAAAAGATGATGGTTATCACATAAGGCATCTGACTGTAAAATAAACTGAGTGACAGCACTGATCATAAAATGCACTAGGGGTGGATGTGGGTATTTATCTCAAAGTAGACTATTTTCTCTGCAGGTCTTGTAATTGCACCACAGAACAATGAGCATATCCTGTATTTCCAGGAAGCAGGGAAAGAACAGCTGAGTAGTATTTTCTAGTTTCATTGATGTGGCAGACGGATGCTAAGCAGTTTCCAGTTATGGCCTGGGTAGCCTTATTTTTACACACTACACTAGACTCTGTGGTACAGTTTGGCGGTGAGACTCTTGCCTATTGACTCAGTGTGGTTCAGATAAATACTTCATTATGTGCAGTGTGGGGCACAATAAAAGGTGAATTTCAAATAGCAAATGTTACTGAAACCACTGAAACACAGTGAAGAATCTTAACATTAAATAATCAGAGAAGACAATTTTATGATTGGTTATAATTTTGTTTTAGATAAATGCAAATGCTGTGATGAATTCATTTACATGAGCAAATTCATTTGTTATAATGTGCCAAAAAAGCCTGTGGCTACCTTCTATGAAATAGTAGGTATGTCAGAGGTGATCTCAGAGAGACTTAGCACTTTAGCACTCAGGCAGTTTATATATTTAGAGTTGAATAATGTGGAGTCCCCCTGGCATCACAGAACCCACATTAATTAGAAGGTATGGATTAATGATGTCAGACCTGCAGGGGCTAATTACCCAGTCTACCTCAGTAACCTTTCAACACATTGTCACACCCTCGATTCAACCCCTATTTTCTCTCTAGCAGCTGTATCTGAAAAAAGAAAATGATTCCAAGTAATACACTCCTGTTATGTTTTAGTGGCTCCTCATTTCAAGTCGCCTAAGATAGAAAGAGAAAAACTGTGCAAAAGCCAAATATTGTATCTGCTGCATGCCAAATGTAGCACATTCATTTCAATAATTACTTCTCACTTATGTTTAAGTCATCTGCAATGTTTATATTATGGCAATGTAATCATATGAATCAAAAATGATATAAAATAAAACATAACCTAAACCGAAGAGGAATTCAAAGCATCTGCAACAAGCCAGTAATTATCTCATAAACTCAACCGGGACGTTTTCTGTCTGCCATTGCTTTTAGCTAAACAAACATTATGAGCCAAAACGAAGGCTCTTGTTTTACAACTACACACAGTAACGTGAATTATGTGCCTCATATATGTGTTGATGGCATGTAGGAGTGACAAAAGGAGGAGGTAAGGCTCATCTGAGGCCTTGGGTCTCTGGATCAGGAATTTCTCATTACAGATCTCCTTGAACTGCACAGACTGTCGTCAGGGCGTGGGGCAGTAAATCACACAAAGACTGCATCAGGTATGGCCATGACCTCACCCTGACCCTCATCTTGTGACATATTTTGGCAGAATAAAAAAAAACAAACTGTCAGAATGGAATCCAAAAACACAACAACAAATGCTTATGAACGGGGTTAACTATTGATGATGGTATTAGGATGTAAAATGTGAATGAAGGACATGCCAATTTTGTTGGGAATTGGCATGGGAATAAGGTGTTTCTGTGGTGCTTTTAATCTTTCTCCTAGCAGGTACTTCAGACACATTGATGGCCGTCTATCTTTCCATCACAACAGCAGATATGACACTCCTACACCTAGTAGGACCACATAATTCATTCCACAGCAAACCCTCATCACTCAGACATGTCCTCGTCTTTCTCCTGCTCCCTTCCTCATACACGTACTTGCATCTCGCCCACACACCCAAACCCCAATCATTAGAAAAAAAGAACTCAAGGGCAATGCTTTATTTCCTCTCCAAAAAGAAAAGTAAAAAATTTTAATTAAGTTGTGTCAGGGGAAAAAAAATTAAACATCGAACATAGTGCAGAACACTATGAAGGTCATGGGCATTCTGGAGTTTCTCCAGCCAAAGCTGAACTCATTCTTACACAAAAAATTTCATTAGTACTTGTGTATCTACAGGTATACTTTAAAAGGTGTTAAAGGCCAAATACTAGTTAAAAACTAATGCAAAAAGAAAAACTGTAGTTAAACCATGGCAAACTACAATCAAGTATAAATATTTAGTTGATGAAAGATTACTGTTAGGTAAATGTCCAAATGCATGTGAGAGAGAATCAGCCGTGCATTATATGCACATACAGTATATATAACGCAAGCTTCGCCACATTTGCAGTGGTTTCTAAGGCGTGGGCTAGTAGGCTGCAGTGTGCTGGCATGGAAAAAGTTACGTGTCAGTTTTCCCTCACCATCTGTGACCTCCAGTTGAGCCTTGGCGAGGATACTGCCTGCAACGGTCAGGGCCTGGCAGATATAGTAACCAGCATCTGCCCGCTGCACTGATGAGATGGTGAGGTCTCCGCTGGGCGACACTGAGAAGCGACTGTTGGGCTGCTGGGGTTGGTTGGGAAAGAGCAAATTCTGCAGGAAGAGGAACAAACAGCCAATTAGTTAGAACATGGTAACAGTGCAACCTGGAAAAATTACAAAATGGTCACACACCCACCACCACACACGTACGGCTATTACAACTATAGTATGAGCAATTTCATCAATCACTTGGATAACTAACCTCACAAACTACACAACATGTATACAGTTTGATGATTTGGTTTCATACTTATTCGTGGGCCAAGCCAGAGGCTCCACTGTGTTATGAAGGCTACTTTTACTCTCGCTGGCTTCATGACTGCTTTCATTTCTGCTGCAATTCCACAGTGGTTTTGTGTTTCCTTTACCCAAAGAGACCACCCCAACCATACGAGTTGAACGTACGAGCATTAAGCCATGTACTGTATCTTCTGAATACATAAAGCTACCTGAAATTTATATATACTTTAAAATGATTCTATATTTTTACATTGTAATGTTTTCTTTCCATTTTAAAATGATTTTAATACATTATTTTTGCTTCTATTTATGTGATCATGTCATATTATCCCAGCTCTTACTTTTTGTATTCCGGTTGTCTTATGATCTCCAGCAAATACGTAATAAGTGTTTGGAATTAATTACACTTAATCACACCTGAATGCAACAAATTATGTTTTTTTTTAATTAGGCTTTACACATCACAGATATACACTCCATTATCCTTGAGTGTGACAAAAAGGCCTTTCTGTCATTAATTATCATACTTAATCAGCTGTATTTGTTGTCTCAACCAATACCTTCATACCTTTAAGACTGTGCCTTAATGTGAATGAGGTAGAGAACGCATTAAAAAAAGCAGGGGCAGAGACAAGTGCAGAGATAGCTAGGGCATGCAACTGCTTGTACGAAGTGTTTGTAATGCATTCATGTCATCTTTAATGACAATGTGAAACACAAGCCGGATATTAATCTGAACAAGTTCACAACACTCAGTATCACTGAATCATATGCTTTAGGTCACACAGTGGTAAAAGGCAAAGTGGGTGAGTGTTACACCAAATATTTGTGTGAGCATGTAAGCAAGTGTCTCACTTCTATTCACTCTTTTAAGAGAACTTTGCTGTAATTGTTGGCCCGCAGGCTATGTGTATGTGTGTGGATGTGTGCTTGAACCTAAGCCAGGGCTGAATCATATCTCTGGCTCATCTACAAGTCCCAACAGGCTGCTAATTGGCACTGTTGTTGAGCTTTGTGAGGACACCCAGGTATTTTAAATGGGTTATCTGCTTGATTGAGGGATACGATCGTTCTTATCAGTGCAGGGTCACGAGAAACCGATTAGCACTTTGCAAAGCAAGCTGTTGTTTGGCTCCTGAGAACAAAGGTGTATCTGTGTGTCCATAGTAAAGATACTTATGGGAGATAGTGCAGTTTGAAGTGCTGGGTGTGTGTCTGCACAGTGGCGGAGAATATTATGCACTTCGCAATTGTGCATACAGCAAAGAGAATCCAAGTGCTGAGTGCTGATAACGCTGACATAGTAGATACCTTCACATGTATGAAATGAGGTGTTTAGTAACGTTATTTGCTCTTACCTGACTTCCCTCCTTCTGCCAGAAAACAGCAGGCTGAGGGTTTCCTTTGGTTTCACAGGGGAAGCTGGCAGTGCGGCCTTGGGCCACAATTTGGTCCCTTGGACGGATGACAAACTGGGGTGCAGCTGAAGAACAGGGCAAATGCACCAGTGTGAGTAGACTGAAGGTACACAGTGGGGACAAACATCAGGGCTGGAGATTGTCAGGGCTTTGGGGTTTCAAGCAAAAACAAGCAGTAAAACTCATGATAAAATCAAAATGGTGCCTTACAGAGCTTCCATGCAGCTTTACATCTGTCTTTCGCTCTTTAATGACTTTGAACAGAGGAAGAACACCAACCACTACCATTGCCATAGCAACCAGTTTGGCCATTCATCCAGGTGAAGCTGAAGCTGAATGAATGACAGTCACATTGGCATTCACACGAGGAAGTGCCTCTGTCACAATGGCATATAGATCGAGACAACACAAAGGCACAACCATGCCCCGGAAACATTCAAAACTACTAACAGGTATAAACATATAGGGTTAATTATATCTGACTTTTCATATGTAAGAGTCAGTCTGCATCAGAATGCATCACATACACTACCAGTCAAAAGTTTGGACACACATGGAAATGACCATGTGTGGGAAAGAAAAGCAGATTTCATAACATCAAATTGATCAGAATGAATGTGTAGACATTGTTCACATTGTAAATCACTTTTAAAAAGAATACTTACATAAGCATACAGAGGCCTAAGTTCTGCAAACATTAGTCCTGTCTTCCAATAGCATGTTATGTTTGCTAATGCAAATGTATTAATTTAAAAAGATAACTGATCATTAGAAAACTTTTGACTCGCAGTGTAAACAGGAGTCAAGATCTGAAGAGGCTTAGTGCTTCTGATCAGAACTGTATCAAAAGGGACTATGAGACAGAAAATACTTTTTCTGTTTACAACACTTCAAGCTAACACATTTCCATCAAAGAGAGAAGAGGCTTGAAAAGCTATCAGACTTTGAAATCACAGCGTGAAGGTTTCTCAGTCAATATTCACAACTCCATCAGAAGCCAGGGTAGTTGTCACACACTTGCAGGCAGGATGGAGTGAGACATTTCTGACTGACAACTTGACAGATGCAGTTCAATATTAAGCAGAGAGGGGTGTAGAGATTAGATACAAGCTACAGTATTTTGGTGTCCAGTGTCACCTCTCTTGTCTCCCTGACCAGTCCCTGACGTCAGGTTAGGGAGCCATGAATTCACAGCACAATATCCACACATTTCCACTTGCTCAATTGATAATTATCACAATTTTTCACAGGGATATTAACACGCAGAGTCTGATTAGTGCATAGCTGAGATAACAATGGTATATAGTGTTTGCCTGTGCATAGCAAACTCTACTACTTAACATGAACAGGGGGATTGTTGACTATACAGAAATCTATTTAACCTCTCTCCTTTTCATCCCAAATAATCTAAAGCTGCAGTGTTGCATATAAATAAGGCAGTATCCAGCATAACAGTAAAAAAAACTTACCATCCTTGATATACCAGTAACAACCTTTCACTCACTTTTGGCTAATTAAAAGTGCAAGTGCATAACATTACCACAGTCATCTCAGCAGAAAAAAGCGGATCTCTAAACAAGATAAGATGTTAACGGCCCACTCATAGGAGAACACGTGTTTCTTGCTAATGAATGAGTTGCTGCGATAACCCCAAGTAACTGCAGACAATGGTTAGCAGAGAAAACAAAAAAAGAGAGAGAAATGTTTGTTGTAAATTTCTATTCTAAAAAATGTGAATTGTTGCAAAGCAACATCTTGCACCATTTCTGTTTCTTTTGATTTCTTTGTACATGTAAGTCCTTTCACTGACAAGCCAGCTGGTTCCAGTAAGGCCAAACTCTTCCCATTTGGCTGGTTTGTCCATGTAATCCCTTTTTGGGTGATGTGTATTTGTCAAGGATACACACAGTTGGGAATGGTACAGATGGCTACAGATTTACTGCCTTCCCATTTGGCCTTCTGTAGCTTGGATATCTTGTGGCTCTTACAATGCTGGGCCTGATACTGAGATCCTAAATCATACTCTGGCAAGGACTCAGCTTCCTCCCTTCTCATCCTCTGCTCTGTTCCATCCCACACTCCGCGTTACTAACAGCTCACTAAAAATACAGTCTAACACCTTACAGATTGGTCCCTATCACTTTGCTGCTTGGCCTTGTCCCTTCTTACACCCTCTTGTACACTCTGCTGGTTTCAATTTTAGTCAGATTTTGGGTGGACTTAAAAAACGAGGCAGCATCGTCCTGTAATGATCTCCTCTTTTATTAGAGACAGTAGAGACTGTGTGCAGCAAAGGCACTCTTGTAAAAAGCCGATTAGAAACCTGGTTATGCCTATACATGGCAGAGTAATCAGAGTTCTCTTAGAGTAATCTACCTGGGGAAATCAGGTTTAGCTAATCTCTTACCCCGAATACTGTTTACATGACAGTTAAGAAATCAGCTTACTGGAGAAGGCTGTAACCGGGTTACTTGAGTTCACGTTACCTTCTTCTTGCGGAAACCTAGTACTGTTCAACCAAACTTGTTATGTTAATGCTTGTTATGTTAATGGATGAAAAATGTGCTATTCGGATATTCGACCAAACCTAATAAAAGAAATAAATTTATCTCTGAATCAACTGTGTTGTAGATAATAGTTTGGGATGTTTTTGTGACAGATGTGTTTTTCAAATTAATTAAGTAATCACTTAAATTTATATAAAGCTGATCAGGAGTGGCCATGTGATTAATACTGTGAGATATCATAATTAATTTATACAAGACTAAAACCGCTTGATTTCGGTTGCTTAGCTCTTCCTGGTGGAGATTTATTTTGGCTTATCCTGTTCCTGTGGCACTAATCTCATTTCTGTTTACTTCTTTTAATTGACATAGAAGAAAATACCTATGAGAAATAATGTATGATGGGGATGGAACTAAAAAGGAGAAGAAGGTTCACAGTGAAGCACAAGTAAAAACCTTCGACAAATCAGGAGAAAGTCAGTGTGTGACAGTTTCGTAGTTTGGTTTAGGGCTAACTCACACTGCTCCTGTTTTGACTCAGAGGCCCTTAATGATATGTGAGAGGCTCCTTCCTGTCCCCTTCTAAGGAAACACAGGATTGGGCACCCATATTTAATTCATGACAAGTCACATCTGTCTGGTTTCTAGAGGGCTCAGCAAAAACAGCAGTCAGGGTGAAAAGAACAAATGGACAGAGGGATAGACATCCATTCAGTACAGTGAGGCACACAAACTCAGAAGCAATTCTTCCTCCTTTAAAATCTCACGTTCAATCATATTTTATTCAGAAGTCAACAGCAATTACTGTCTCTTCCCACAGGCAGAGTGAATGTGTAATTTCCTCCATCTTCTTGAAAGCTGACAGTTTGACAATTGTAGAACAGCCACTGCTGTTTTGGCAACCCGAGTCCTGCCATTGAGGCAGTGTCTGGGTTTTTCTGCCAGTCAAGCTGGTCTTGACAAACACTTCTGCCATTCTGTACCTCACCCTCCTTTGTCCTGCTCATTTTTTCTTGCTCCTACATTTCTTGTATTTCTACTCTCAAAAAGCACACATTACTCTCCGTATGCCCGTTTTCACCCACTCTCTCTAATATGTTTTAAATTAACATATTAAGTGTGTCAAATGTGGTTCTGCCTGACCTTTTCCCTATCTATAGGGAAATAAAATCAGCTTCCTTTGTCTGTGTTTTGGGGTTCAGAAGAAAATAAGCTTGTCCAAAACAAACAGATCTCTGCTTTGTGTTCCAAAAATCCACAGATGGCATCAAGACTTACAAGTTAAACATGTTCTGCACCATATGAGACGACAATCTTAGACTGCCAGGACAGTCATCTCATTGTAAAGGACATGGCCTAAAGTTTATACAGCATTCTGATTAAAGCTAGGCTGGTAACAGAAAATATACTTTATAAATCTATACTGTGGCACAGAGCCATTATATCAATAAAGCACCTGCACTAGCTTCATTAGCTATAGACAAACTAATGTTTTCTTAATGTAAAAAATATGTGCAACAGCATCGTGTTAAGGTTGTTACGGAGCAACTTTCATAACAAAGTTACAGATGAATTGTTGTCACATCACATCACATCTGTTGACATGTTTTTGCATTTAGTTTTTTTGTATTTATCTGATTACGTTTCAAAACAAAAAGGATAATCAGCTCAAACAAAAGCCACAGAGAATTACAGTGACCCTGTGCAGCTTTGTCTGTTTGGGTCTTGAATATAATGATAATGTACTTTATTGATCCCCTCTGGGAAATTGTTGCTGGACAGCTGCCAGACAGTACATGCCGGCACTACTACAGGGTTTCAGTGTTTAGTCCGAGGACACCTCAACATGTAGCGGGAATCGAACCACTGGTCCTGGTCTTCGTAGACCACTGCTCTACTAAATGAGCTACTGCTGCCCCATCATATTCAATTAATAGACAGTCCCACTATGACAGGACATTAGTATTTCTATCTGTTAGCAACTGTGGTAGAACTGTATGTTTTCAAAAACTAAATTAATAATTTGCAAAAAAAGATTGTAGACAATGAGATGTAACACTGGTGTCAGTCAAAAACAGTAACGGTAACTGATTGTCAAGCAGTCAAAAGCAGTAGTGTGTATGAAGAGGGCATGCAGGATGGAATCAAATCAGAAGGATGAGTACTTACCAACGGGGCGAGCTGGAGACACAACAATGGAGGAGTGGATACACAAAAGAAACAAAACAAAAAGACACAGACGCACAAACACATAAAACAACACAAAAGGAACAAAACAAACATAATAAAATAAGACAAAAAAAAATCAAAGTCAGAATGAATGACATGTTGTGTTGGATCCAACACATTTCTGGCACAGGGAAACATGACAGAGAGGACCCAGTAGCTTTTGTCCACTGGGGAGTTTTATTGATACACCTCCGTTTCTTGAACCCCTGAATGAATTTGTCTGGTATGAGCCCCCACTGGTGGCTAAAAGAATTTACAATTGCTTTTAAAGTCCTGTGGAGGGAACCACAAACAAGGCAAATAAACAGCTGGACCTTCTCTGTCTGCATTAATGAAATCTACAAGTCTACGGGTGGTGTGTGTTTCTAATAGCAAGGCAAGGGTGTATTTTTCAGTAGTGCTGATGGATAGAGAAGGAAAAAAAAGAGCAGACTGGAGCTTGTGGAGACTGGTGAAGTGTTTGTGTTGGTAGTGATTCCCCACTGTTCCCGATGTATTATTGAATGTGTCTTTGTTGTCAAGTGTAACACTAAACTAAAACAAACTGCTTCCAAATGGTGTAAAGTTAACTCAGACCTTGTTTTACCTCCCTCTGGTCCCATGTGTCACTGTAAAGCCCTCCACAGGGGCTTTAAACACTTGGGTTGAATGTGAAGAAGATTGGTGAAAAGAGGGGAAATTATGGTTACAGTGTTTTTATTAACCTTGCAAATCCCAGGTGTGGAACTGGTAGTGTGCACCAGCAATCTGTGAAATGGCTTTGCTGACTGGGTGGTTACAGCACAGAGGGTAGCGTGGCTAGCAGACCACCACGGCAGGGGGAGGGTGGCAGAGTGTGTCGACACTGCACTTGGAAATGTAAATAATTAAACAGATTCATAGACTTTCTACATCTCTCTTAGCTGTAGGAGTCAGCATTTCCATTTGTGTAAGGGGGGACCCTATAGAGTAAGGTGCTAATCTTAATCTCATATTGGTGTCCAAGTAAAATAACCTTAGTAGTCCCTGACTTCTCTTAGTGTTGTTTTGTGGTAGCTAATGTGAAAAACTAATCAAGAACAAAAGCGTTACATACCTCTCACTGTGAGAGTGGAAGAAGCCTCGAGCTTGCCCACACGGTTTTCTGCTACACAAGTGAACACGCCCTCATCATTAATGGAAGCCTTCTTCACTCTCAGCACGTAGTCGTCCTTGTCATACTTGATCTCGTACCTGTCAAAAAAAGATCGTAAAATTCAAGTTGCCTGTTCAGCATTAAATGGAAATACTACAGATTCGGGTAAAACATTAACCCTGTGACAAATAAGGCATGCTTTAGTATTCCACCAATGCCTGCTGAGCTGTGTGACAGTAGCTGTGAAAAGCGTATTTCCTCTTGGAGAGGTATATAGAAGCACAACTGCTCATTCTGACAAATGAAGATCACAAGAAGGTGGATCAATTATTTAACAATGACACACAGTACACAGGGATGTGTGGGTTCAGCCTGAACCTTCAAAACATGCTCAATAAGTATGAGGTGTCTGTGTATATACTATATGTTTAAACCATATTAAGAGCACTGTGTGCCATTGTGTGGTAAAAACATGCAAAAATTATTTTAACTGTTCAATTAATACAACAGCTATGTTACATGCAGTCCCACAGTAAAAGTCCAAAATTTGTGTTTGTGTGTGTTTTCAGATGGCTGTATGTATTGTATGCCTAGACCTGCATGAATTGTATTGCAGTTGACAGGTGCATGATGCTGGTCTGGTCTGGTTGTTCCAGTCTGTAATTGAAGAGGATGCTGGCCTGGTGGTGTGTAAATATAGCGTGCTGGTGGGGGTGGTGGAGCTGTGTGGTGGTGGTCTGTCAGCCTGACAACCTTCTGCTGTCCACAGTCTGTCACTCACAGACACAGAGTTGAGATGAACAGATAAAGGACCACTCTTTCGAAGCACATTGTTATGTTTTCTGTGTAAATAATTATCGGATTATTTATTACTTAAAATTATTAGTGTGTAGAAAAATGAGCCATTCCTGGTGACACTTTTTAATGTATGCACTCTCACCTACTACCAATTGAAGTTTCTCAGATTCATTTAGCTTTAAAGGCTTTATTTTTGTCTTTGTTGTAGTGTATGCCGCTGTGCCATAAAGCTCCAAACCTGTGGTCTAGCAACTATTAAAGTTAACAAAAGCACCAAGAGCAGTGGTATCTGCCCAACACAGAACAAACCAAACTGTCCCGTTCACAATAACTGTGTTTCACAGAGCTCTAAGAGAAAAAAGAAAATTCAATATTATGTTTTGGCTGAACAGCTGACACTTGTTTGACAAATAAGCTAACTTTTAGATTTGTTCATATTTAATACAAACATGACAAAGTTAGTTATACTTTAAAAAATGTGGATAGCATATGGACAACATTAAGGTGAATAATTGTTGTAAGATACTATACATCCAGAAACCATGGTTTACAACAATATTTTCTGAAGTGACTTTAAATGAATAGCACACTATGGTCCATTTCCCCTGGAGTGGGAAAGACCCCTTTGCTCAACCATCAGGTGTACTGATGGCTGCTTTCCACTGGCAGCTGCAAAACTAATCTGTCCTGTCTATCCATGTCTTATTTTTTTTCCACTTGTTGTTATGACATTTCCTGAGCAAGCATTCAAAGGCAGCTTTATTGAAGCACATTCCTCAACTCTGACTGCCAGTTCCACCTCTCCACACAGGTACTTAAAGAGCCATAATGATTATTTGACTGAGTCATGACTGAATGCTTTGTTCTGGAGAGAGGGGATGTACAGTTCAGGTAATGGTGGGGGACGTGAATAGAGAATTTATTGTTGAAATAGAATGAGTGGCGTCCAAAGGAATGAGACGGTACCTTCTGGGACGAGCCTGCTGTCGGATCAAAAACAAACAAGCTAATAGAAAGAACATCTTCCCATACGCTGCCCTCAGGCTAGAAAGGGTAGGTCAATGTAAACTCCTAACTTGTAAGACGAGGCGGAGATGAGCAAAAGAGTGACACGAACATATTAGGGCCTAAAGAATATACCATGACTCCCTAATGAACCACAAAGAGAGCAAGTGAACAAGTAAATTGTTCTCAGTATTCTAAATAAACAAATCCTAGATACCTCTGTGTTAGGTACAGAGCCCAATGTTTGTGAGATTTTTTCAATGCTAAGATGCAGATATTTAGTATGTTTGCTGCTTGGTAGGTCACCACCCAGCTAGCTAACAAAATCTTCTACAAAGCTGAAATTTAGCCCAACGACTTTCTAATCTCACACATCAGCAACTTTTTGACCAGGACAGTAGCATGGCTCTTCAGATGGTCATTCTGTCGGTCATTTGGTCAATCAGTCCACAAATTCAGTCCAGACTGAAATATGAACTTTGAAGTGAAAAGGTTCACTTTACTCTATACTTTGATTTCTGACTAAAGCTCCATGCATCTTCTGTTAAAGTAATGCAGTGAACACTATTGGAATTTTAACCCACAACCCACAGAAAGAGTACTGATATTCCTTTCTTTCTATTACAAAATTGATTTCACTTCATGGTACCAATGTGTATTTGAACTACAGATGTTCCCATCACTCACATAAACACAAACAGTTCCGCTGCTCATACAGGTTCCCACAACCTGACATCTGCATTAGCTGAGGTCCTCACATTGTGGAGAACCGATGTATGCACATGCAGGACAACATGCTTATTGTTCTCTGTCCCATCTCAATCAACCTCTCAAAACAAAACCTCAGGCTGGTCCATGACTTATTAGAGGGAATCATGAGCCCAATCAATCTGTAATCAACTTCCTATATGGAATCAGCCTAGATGACAACATGAGTGGAAATACTCAGGGATAAGAGGTAGCTGTGGCCACACACACTTGTAAGTACACACAGAAAGAGAACAGTAGCTCTTTATTGCAACTGGATTGGGGTAGAGCTCTGTTCTCTATTAGAGGAGGAATGTAATTGCACATGTACTGTAGAAGGGCTGTGGAAAAGATAGTAGTGCCAAGTTCACCCTGCTGGACTCTCCCTCGTTTTCAAGCAGAGAAGGCACACGTTGCACACACTCACACAGAGAACAAAGTGTTCAATCATCCAACTCATATTCACACATGTGCAGAGTCATTCGCTCAAGCAGGAAAATGAGGAGTGATGGGAATGTAAGCAAATGCCAAGCCAAAGCAGTAAGACATTTTACTGGGTTTGATATGTTTGTTGCATTGAGAAGGCTACTGAAACCTTTTTTTTTTTTGGACACAGTTTAAAAGGATTTCATGTCAGAAATCCTCCAGATCATCATAGAACATTTGCCTTTAAACTGTCAAGAACATAGTCACCTGTGTTCAACCTCCAGACCTGTGCCAATTCACTCACATTAATAGTATCTTATCTCTTGGTTCTGTGGGCGACTCAATGCGTGTGTCTACAGCAAAACACAAAACGGCTAAACCTGAGAGCATCTTATCTCCCTCGTGTCTGTCTTTCTTATACGTGTGAATGGGGATATCAGTAGGCATGGTTTGCCAAATCTCAAGGCAGAGTAAAGCACTAATTACAGCCTGCTCTTTGGCCTGATTGCTCCATTTCATTCTGACACTCTGATCAATTTTCACACCATCTGACTGTTTCTTTACCTCATCCTGATCAAAGGAACAGGAGTCTACCTGTCCATGGCTTGTCAACCATGAAAGGGGATCAATTAACCACTATTGCTTCTCGTCTTGCTTCTGCAGGGCCCTTGGCCAGGGCTTCACTCCCTCTTGGCAACTCTCATGGTTAGCAGGGCAAGGACACGTCCAACAGTCAAACTGACATCCATCTCCTTATCCCAACATTAATCAAAGATCAGTTTGGCAAACTTTCAACTGTTATGGATAGGCTGGGGGTTTGTGGAGTGCAGATTGATCTAAAATTTGTCTTCACTGCTGCACAGAACTGCAGCAATTGTGGGAACAAGATGGTTGCACTGGAAAATACTGCAGATAGAAAATAAAATAAATGCAAAGTACAGCTTATTGACCAATGTCTGGAAGCACACAGTTTTTCTCAGTGCATTTGTATGAATGTGTATGTGAAGAACAAAGGAGAAAGGTACTGTGATAGTCAGAAGTATAGTGATTTTATTAGATATTCAACTGTACATTCTAAGCAGCAGAGGGTGAAGAGGTCTGTTGTATTATTCTATGATGGTGAATGAAAAGCACAGATAACTTGTCCTAAAAAATAGTACATTTTACTTTCTTTATTACTTGTAATGCAAAATGTAAAAAAAAAAAGTTAAATAAAAAACAACAAAGGGAACTTATTATATTGTTATTTATACTAGCGTCAATAAAATGATTAAATAAACTCCTGATCATCCTGCTACCGTTCCACCCACCAACCCCCTTTCACAGGAGCGCTCATAAATATCAGATGTTTCCACTTATATATCAAGTAAAGTAATGGAGACAGGAACCATAGCCTGCTGTCTGTTCATTCTGCTGAGTTGCGGAGGTGAGAAATGAGTGAAACTGGATGGTCAGCATAACACAGTCGCTCCTGTCACACTAGCTTTAACAGCTCTCTCAAATAGAATGACCCATACACCTCTATCATACACAAACCCACAAGCACACACACCTCAGAGGGATTGAGTTGGAAAGAAAGGCTTTTCTGCTGAATGTTACTGTGCTGTGGAGGTCAACAGGGACAGGGGCTAGAATACAGATGGGCTGCAAGACCAAAGGGGCTCTGATAAGGCACAGGAGAGGGCACAAGGGTCTAAAGCAAATGAGGAGGGAGAGGGAAACCACACACTGAGCTGGTAGGCAGAGCACGATATCACACACTGCCCGAGTCTTTTCACTGGGATTCATGGACTATGGCGGAATCTCTTTCATTTGGAGACACAAAGCTCCGTAGTGCTCATCTCTTGGCTTTCTGATGTGTGAGCAGCTATTGTGTGCTTTCCCAAAGATTCTGCAGAGATGCCTGACAGACGGATATTAATCTGATACTCATATTAATCCAAATTAAGGCACTCTTACAAAAAAGAAATTTGATAAGAACTGAGTAAGCATAACCAAATATGGATTGCGTAAATTTTAGCCACTCTATGGACAGGCATTGTAGGTATAGTATGTACTGTAATTCTATCAGATGCATGCTGCAATTCAGCTGCTTACCAAAGATTTCCCCCAGGGAAGACACACTACTCTACCATCTGAATCTAATCTTATGTATATTGGTAAAAAGAAAGAGCCCCATTTGTACTGGATTTATTTCTCTAGGGAAGGTTGGGTGATTTTAATATTACATGTGCTGGTCAGTGATTTTAATCCTGCCTGGAGTAAATATACTGTATGTGATTTTTCTTTTCCTTCCACAGTAATAATTAAAGCAGCAATCACCAACTTATTGTGTCTTCTCCTGAAAAGTCAGAAAATAGCTACAAGAAAGTACCACACTTGATATTTAACTGTTGATAAGTGTTCTAGCATAGATAAGCGTGTGGAGCAATATTAATTTATTTATTTTTACAACGACAGTACACCCACACTGGAGTTAAAGACCTGCACCACTGTATTTGTCCTCTCACCGAAACCATTCTTGTGCTGTCTTTAGATGCTGTTCTAGCCCACAGAGACTGAAGCCAGTGCCATGCTGGCTGCTTTCTGTGCTGTATATGTGTCAGTAGGTGTGTGTGTGTGTTTGCCTGGGAGGCTGCTGAAGCCACTGAGCATATTAAAGACCTGTTTACTCAGCTGAGGCTCCATTTCCCTTCTTCTTAGTATAAAGCTTCACACACACAAACACCCACGGAAAGACACAGGCATGCACAGTGCATGTAAAAGGACCAGTAAAGACAAGTTGAAACTATTTGATGGTTAAGAAGGAGTGGTCTTACTAAGTCTCTCTCTTTCTATAGCTTATCATAATAATAAGGACAGCGTAACCTTTGCATTTAAAAAGCAAACAAAGACCCTCCCCTGTGCATGTAGAAGTGCTTGATCTTTAGTTGTCTTTTATTCCAATGGTGAAGACCACTACTGATACAGCTACAGAGGCCCCCAGAGTAATGATACAATGGCTGTAGCTACTGTACAGTGGCTGTTTTTACTTCTTCTTCACAGCACTTGGCAGTTATCAAACTGAAAACTATTCTTGCGTGGGATTTTAAACAATTCCTCTGTCAGTCAGAGAGAAGCTCTGTTTGATGTTTATTAAGTGAGGATAAGAAGCACAGAAAGCGTGAACAGATCGTCACTTAACAATATGAGGAGTCTTCTTTTTGGCATGTAACAAAAGAAGCGGAAAATGTCAAAATTAGAATATCGCAGCCTTCACGCTGGCTTTCTGCTTCAAAGCTAAAGTGGAGAATTAAACATAGCAAAGAAAACAAAAGCTTCTGTAATTAAAACACTGCGATAGTTATCGTATATTAAATTATGCTGTGTCTTTTTCATGTGTCCAGGTCTTTTCCACAAATCCAAATAAGGCCAAACTTCAAAGGGATGATGCAGTTACTATAGCAAAAACACAGGAATGTGACACTGATCCTACTTCGTTATAAATCTGTTAATTAGTGTACAAAATGAACTCATTTCCAGAGCCAACTCCCTATCAAAGGCATGAGTGAAATACTTTTATGTGTTTGCTTTGGCACATCACTCATGTTCCACTGCCCAGTGAACCAAGTCCTTATCAGACACCAACAACCCACCCACGCTCAGCTCTGCAGCTAGCCTTGAGATATGTCAGGTCCACTGAGTGTACGTTTTATGAGGTGATCCAAGCAGTGTGACTGGCCTGTTGGCTGGGGACAGGACGCTGGTCTCTTTGAAGTCTACTCCTGACAATGACACTGTTGTTGACTGTGAGTCCAGTGACTCACGGTGAAGCAACAGGCTGACGAGCAAGAGCCAATGAGAACTAGTATCACTGTCTCTTCTGTTTATTGTCCAGGAAGTCAGATAGATTACAGCTGGCAATGATGCTAGCACACTTTGGTAAATTACAGACCTGTGAAGTGTTTTCCTTACATCAGTTGTTGTAAGAATGAGTGAACGCATGTGTCATGTCAGTGAGGGTACAGAGTTAGAACAGGTTTAAATGTGTAGAGAAGCGGTTGATTATCTTCCATGTTTCCGAGGTGTCTGTACCCAGATTTCCCCTGAACAGCTGCACATGGGGGTCACGTCAGCTTGTATACTCATATCACCTGTCACCTCATATCTCCTGTCATTCTATCAGGAGCTATACCTGTCTCCTTTGCAAAATGCCAGCTTTTTCTGCTCCTCTTCGGTCTACCTCTCAGCCTCCCTGCCCACTTACCTGTCACTCAGTTTTAATTGTCTAGCTCCAAATCTGTTTGTCTTCCTGTAGACCTCTTCCTTGACATGACACAGCATCTACACCCCAGTATGGGCTGTGGGAGCTGTCTTCCAGGACACCTAAAGGTGGAGTCATTCCACTGTGTGTAATGTGCACTGTGTACAGCCTAATAGGGCTATTTATTGCCCCCTGGCAGCCAAGCCAGGTGGGAGCTGGCAGTGTGAGTTATCATTAATTTGAAACAGTCAGTCAGACTGACATCAATGCCTCCACAGCTCCTTTGCATTAAGGGCAGCCTGTCACATCCCTTCTAAACACACATACTGCACGCGCGCGCACACACACACACACACATGTAACACTGGACATAAGATACATCATCTTATCGCTGTCTTAAGAAACATTCTCCCCTGAAAGAGAGACTTTCTGAGAAGATTCTTGTAGATTTACATACCTCCCACGAGGAACATCAACATCATCTTTCCTCCAGCGCACATTGGGTTGGGGATCTCCTTGTACCTGGCAGCGGAACTCCACCGTCTCCTCTTCAAGAACCACCTGGTTGATTGGCCTCCGGAGGAATGTTGGTCGCTCTGCAGGATGGACAGAATAGAAATAGAAGACAGAAAGATAATTTCGTTATTAGATATTTGTTCTTCTATAATCATTATATTCCATTACTAAGGCACTAAATTAACTCACATCAGGTTCTTACCTAATAGAGGAACTGAGCTTTGTTCCTACCTATTCATTATGTTTCACTCTGACTTTGTGTAACCTCAGGACGGCTTAATAGCCAAATATCAGATTTGATTTACAGCATATGCGCTCCACATTGTATGTGCCCAGTGAAAAGTGAAGTGAAATTATTATAATTCAACTGTGAAAAAACTTGTGCTGAATGTATTTCCACTTTTGAGCTTGACATACATATATTAGAGAGATGTCAAATGTAGAAAATTTTTCAGAAAAGCTATAAAGTAACGTGTCTAGACGTCACACTGCTAAATCACTGAGAAGTTTCAGGAGAACAGAAAGAAAACCTACCAAACACTGTGACTTGTGCTGTCTCGCTGTCCCTTTCTCCGACCATATTGGTGCCCACGCAGATGTACATGCCAGCGTCGCTCTTTCTTGTGTTGGAGATCATTAGCTTTCCTCCTCGAATCTACAGGGGAAGAAACTTCCTCTTAAATACACATAATTCATTCTCCCCACCATCTTGTCCGTGCACTTTTGTAAACCATTTAGTATAAACAGTAGTTTATAAGGTCCAGTCATTAAAAGAGATGGTAAAAATACTCACGGTGATCCTGTCATCCTTGTCATCAATTCGTATTTTGTCTTTCTTCCAGTAGATGGTAGGTTCAGGATGGCCTCTGGGAGGAACACACTCAAGGATCGCTGGCTCTCCAGCTGCCACCACCACGTCTGTCGGGTTTTGTCTGAAGTCATCTCGCAGCACTGCGGGAAGAAAATCAGGAAAAGGTTAAAGAAGTGTACATATTTCTAGCACACTGTTTTAACATTTAAATTCAAATTCCTAAAATGTCTTATGTATTAACAGCATGAATCTCTGACACATTCACTGCGGCTACTTAAAAGGTAAGTGCAGCTTCATCTGACTAGGCAAGCACAAGTGAAAGCTAATTGGAGCTAATGGAGGTCCCCGTGGAGGGAGAAGAACAAACAGAGACAGAATGCCCTGAAGCCTGGTGTCATTCACATGTGAGAGCTCACAGGGGTGCAACACTGCCTTACTTTGCTGGCATGTACACACACACGCACACCACCAGATACGTGCTAACAACAACAAAAAAAGCAGGTTGCCTGATGAACAACTGCGGCCTTGTATCTAATCACCCTCAGGTAGCACTTTAATCACAGAGATAGCCTAGCACTGTGCATAGTGTTTAGTGAAATAAACAACACCAGCTCATTATCAAACAAAGAGAGCTGCTGTCACATACAAACACACACGTGGGCACACACGTTTAAATGTGAAAGAACAAATATACTAAACTAACTGTAAAAAATGACCTTCTCAGTCAAATGTGTATTCAGAGCAAATTGTCCAATATGCAACATACTGCTTCCAAGCCTACGAAAGGACATAGCTAGACATACCTAATGTATTTAAACAAATGACTTAAAGGAAAGGAGTGGAGGTCACTCTGGGCCTCCCACTGTGTGTCCTCAAACAGATTCAGAATCCATTTGATCTACAATAAATCTAATCCGTAGAATAGCTCTTTAGGAATTTCAGCTTCAGCAGTGTTGATCCATGCAGAAGCGAGTGATACATGATTTCTCTGATGGATAAAAGCACTGAGCTTGCTGGAGGATGTTTGAAGACACTTGAGGAGGGCTAAATTAAGGGCAGCACCACAGGACCTTATGTAAATTTCACATAGCACAGGGGACAATGGCAGTGAGGGCCGGGATTATAAGAGGGGATAACTGGTTCATGCGCTCCAGGCTTCTCTCATCTCTTCATTCACTCTTCTTACCCTCTTTACAAAAAGCTGCACAGCCATTGTCTTCTTATTTATTTATTTAGACCAAGGGGAAGCAGGGTGGAGAAAGAGAGGATGCTTTCAACCCAATTATCCTGGGGATACGCAGGGGTACAGAGTGGGACTTTTGTGTGACGTGAATTCAAATGAAACCTTTACACAGGGGTAATAACAGAGAATACAGAAGAGATAGAAGAAGCGGTTTTCTCTCTCGTACAGGGTTGTCCTCTAATCTAAAAAGCCATGGTAATTAGCTAGCTCCAGAATGGTACATAGACCCACCCCTGGCCAGGGTGGGCATAACAGACAGCACCTCTGGGTTCTGTGTGTGTGCGTTATAAACAGAAGTCCTGCTGTTTAAAAGCATAGCGTGGTTTGGACCATACCCTTGTGTTGGAAATCCAGGTTGGATTTAATTGTTCCTTTTCATTCACTGCTGATAGCACTCATGGGATTTTGTCAGAATCAATTTCCTTTTAAACAGAACAGTGACAAAAAGAAACACAGGCTAGGTTCATCATTACAGCTTGTGCCACGCTGTCTAATCTAATCTAACACTGCACAGTGTGTCATAGTAAATGCATCTCTACCCTGCAATCTAAATAAATACACAGAATGGTAGAAAAAAAACAAAAACAGGCAAGCCACACACTGGAGCAAATAAAATACAATATACAGACACTTGTCGAGGACAGGATAAACACTGGGTTACAAACAGCTACAAGCAAACAAACAGATGATACAACACTGGTGAAAGGATTATGCCCTGTGTGTTGGTTCAGGGCTTGCTAATACCAAGGCAACACTCTGAACAGATACATTTACTAAGTAAATGTGGGGAGAGTAATCCAAATATACTTTTTTACACTATCTAATCCTAACTGTAAGCCTCAGCAATCAAGGTCAATCTCCTATAGTTAAAAAACACAACAACTCTATACAAATATGTATCACCTCAGTGTTACTGAACTTCAGCTCCAACTCTGAGGCCCTGTAGGCATTCAGCCCCGAATCAGCCAACAGATGTAAGGTAATTGCCTTTCTATCCCCTCGAAACACTCAGCTCTTCTTCCACTGAAAACATCTAACCTCCCATGGAGTTCCAGCAGGCCCCAAACTCTGCCGCCTTGCTTATTAATATTTATATATTTTTACATTTACACCCCTCTGTTGGCAAGTGATGCATCTGTCAATCCAGCTTCAGGCCAAACAGAATCCATATCTGAAAAATATTAATCTGTCTTTGTCTCTCATATTTTATTTATTTATTTACCACATATAAGAGGGGTGGACTGATTTGAATGAGAGAGCATCAGGCAGGGGGCAAAGCATAGCAAATTTGCAGCTCCTTCAGCTGGCACCGATTCAACATCTCAGACTTAAAGGGGAGGGAGTCAGGTTGCAACTTGCACTGTGAAACAGCCAAGGGGTTGAAAGTGGAGGTCTCTGCCAAAATAAAAATACAACCCAGACACCTACACAGTTACTTTGTAAACCAGATTGTCCTGCATTGGTGCCAGCACACATTTTGTGTGTGTGTTTATGTTTTCTTATCTGAGATAGACTCTCTACACAAAAAAAACAGTTGGATGCAGATACATGTCAGCACAAACACCCAGCATCATAGCACAGAGGTAGCAGGGCAAGGACAGAATGAGAAGAGATATTTTGTACAGTGCCCTCTCTTCTCCCACCCAATATATTACTCACTGGAGGGTGACACTGCTTGTTGTTAAGATTAGTGGGGAGCCTTGACTGAAGCGTCCAGCCTGCATTCTGAGATAAGTGCTGACAAACACATTCAACTACAGGAGCACACCTAGCTTTGGTTCATAAAGGTTGTGTTTGCTGCCACAATACCACACTCTGATGTTTAAAAACTAATTTTTCTCCCCTGTTTTGACATTCACATCACTTTGACAGACATTTACCCCCCACACACAGACACACACACAAAGATGACAAACTGCAGAGCTTTCTTAAAAGCTGCAGGGCTTGGTATCTTTTTGTAATACTGCAAATGTGAATGTTTGTGTGTGTTTGTGTGGTTGTTAATATTTCCCCCCCTCTATTTACTGCAGAAAAAAACCCTTTGTGCTTTCATAGATACTCTCCCGGGTCAAGGGCTAAGAAACACAGAGAGAGATTACAACAGCTAGAAGCCCGGGGCCATACCCCGGCACCAAGACCCACCACCTTCTACCCACACTCTGATTAGAAAATAAACCATGCACACACACACACAAACTGGGAGAGCTGTAGAGAGGTAGCTCCAAGCCATAATATCATTTCATTCGAGTGCTTTTTGCGCTTCATCCGGCAGAGTTCTATTACAATACCACCATTTTCAATTCCACCCCTAGAGAAGAGGGACAATATATATGTCACTTGACAAAACCAAACCCACTCTATGTGCTGTCGTTGACATTTTGTATTACTGTTGATGCTGAAGGCATGAGAAGGATAATGCTACAGTATATGATAATACATCGTGAAAGGAGATGTGCCCCATTTTTCTGGATGCAAGTTTTTTTCCCCCCAAACTCTGACTCGCTCATTTGCCCTCCCACCAGCAAGAACTAACCTTTGCCCCCATCCAGATGAGGATATTAGCCCCTCAACAGGCAGGGAAGCAGCAGGTTCACACATATACCCTATATTCCTCCACTGAGGGGTTGCAGGTCACACCAGAGAAACAGCTGCAAAAATATGTCTGCCCGGCGGTGCCCAAGGCCGTAGCTCCTCTGAGAACTGAGCAGAGAAGCTCATCATTAGCACAACTCATCACCATCACTCTCTGTCTGGCTTATTCTCCCCCACCATCATCAGGGGTCATTATCTGTCTTTTTTTCCACCCTCTCAGTTTATCTTTTTTTTTCTTCCAATTTTATAGCGTCCCATGCACTACATCTTGCCCCCTCCACTCACTTTCACTGGCTTGTCAATGCTCTCTCTGCAATAACTGCAGATGAGGTTCTGCAGATGAAGCCATGCACATGCATGCCCAATCATTTTCCTGAGACCATGGCCGAGAATGAAATGATCTCTACCACCATTCTCCCTATCTGCAAATGCCAAGCAAAGGGACTGTAAATAACTCAATAAAAGTTTCACAGATTAGATGCAGGAAATATGGAAAACAGTGAAGGTAAAGTGAATCATATGGCTGGCAGTGATAGCATAGTGAGGGGAAATCACGGCTGGTGATATCGTATGAAATGTGCATCTTTAATAGAGCCTTGCAGGGGAAAAGAGAGGCAGAGCATGTGTGCTCTAGTGAGAATGCGGAGTGAAAAGAGGCAAGACATAACCCAACACAACAGGAGATGATGATAGGATGTCTGATCAAGGTCAAACTGAAGGGGTGGTGCGGACTACAAAGGTGTTGAATATATGAGGCTGACTGTACATGAATGGAGTGCATTCCATCAAACTCATACCACACACTGTGCCTTTACCTCTGATTCAGTAGATAAGCCTAAACAAACATCCTTATTTAAACAGCAGTGGCGTTTAAAGCTCATTTTTCAAACAGCACCCCTAATTTGGTCTAACAAGCCCCTGGGCAGCACAGTAATGACAGTAAGACACACAGTGGATAATTCTGCTGGCCACTTCAAGAAAAATGTGTGGTGCCGCTCCTGAGAAACAATATAATTAACTCTTAATGAACCTCTTTTCTTTATACCCTTTAACAATACCAATAGACACACACTCGCACAAACTCGAACAGAGAGAGAGACACACACACACACACACACACACACACACAGACACACACACACACACACACACACACACACACACAGACACACA